>JBAMCK010000010.1:187500-387836 GCA_037075185.1 Drosophila pseudotalamancana | reverse complement strand
ACTCAAAGTGCGATCCCGTTTTCTCGTTTTCCATTTCATTGCCGGCGCCAGCAACAGCTGATGGAGTACCAGTGCAGCCGCTTCCACTTGATTTCTGCTAAATTTAGCCATTTTTTAAGTGCTTGGGAAAATCTGAGCATTTTTCTTATTTCTTCAATGAATGCTAAGCAAAACATAATGCTCGTATTCTATCATTAATAAAAATTAGCTCTTTATATTTAATTTTCCGCTTTTGCTTTTTGCTCAAGAGTTGGAAACGCTGCTAACTAGTGTCGGCTTTCATTTTGAGGCATGCGTCAGCAGACCTTAGAGCTTGACTTTGTTATCGGTGTTGTTGTTGTGATTCTAGCGCATCACGCGTTGTGCCATTTAAGACAAGGTCTACGTCCCCGTCTCTTTAGCCAAACTTGTTTTTGCACTCATATATACACACATATATATATATACGACGAGACAGATACATGTATTTGCAAAGCTTTGAGCTGCCGGCTATCTCGGTGGAACGTACCAGAAACCGAAACCCTTTCAAACGCTCGTCGGCTGGGTTGATTTTGTTTAATATATAAACATATATTATATGTGCATATATATATATGTACATCTGTCTGTATGTGTGCACATATATTTATGTACATATTTTACCTGAGCTTGTGAGCTAACGGAGCAACAGCTGCTGAAAAAAGTTGCTGTCGATGTGTGCATGTATTTGTAGAACATGTACACACATACACATGCATGAATACGAATATATTTGTATGCATATTTATTTCTGAAGCAAAATCCTAGTTGAAAACTTTTAAATTCCCAATACATACATACATATACACGTATACATATACATATATACGTATATACATACATATGTATGTATATGGATAGTCGCCAATCACAAATAACAATCTACGTGGAGATTGCGCTCCTAATGATGAGACGATTTGTTAGAATTATGTATGTATGCTGATTCATAGCGAGTGTATTTCCAGTACTTGGCTTTAACAATTTCAATTATCTTTGTAGGAGTTGCAAAAGACGCTGTGAACAAGCAATAATAGCAATTTGCTAAAGACGTGCGCAACACAGAAAGAAACAACAACATGATAATCATCATCGTGATTGAATTGAAACCGTTGATCGTCAGCTTAAAAGCTCGTTGGTACGAAATGTCAAGTGCGTCAAAGAAGCGACTTTAAGAGCAGATATAAGTAAACAAGACAAAAAAAATAATAATAATAGTTCAAGTTATTACAAGAAATGACATTGCAAAGGCAAATCCCAATAAACGCATACACTCATAAAACTGTCCACCTTGCTGGCCAATATAAATTATTATTGTGCTGTCGCAAAGTTTTTGGGTTGCTTTGATATAAATAATAACATACAAACATACATATGTATGTATATACTGCACATACTTGTAGAATGAGGAACTGATAAGAGTAGGTAGAGTGCCGCCATATTCCCCATTAGAATTCCGTGTGTATGTATGTATGCATATAATTTCAATTTTGGTGAGCTGCCATTTTAAGGCTCTAATCTAACGTACAATTTCAATTAAATATAAGCATTTGACCACGTACATGTAGGTGGTACTTAACTGTGCTCACGCTCTGACAAGATGTTAAGTCTCGAAGGGCGTATGGGCGTGGCTGCTACCGTTCGATACATTGATAAAGAAAGGCAATTGCACAGAGCCATGCGAGTTGATGAAAATCAATCTAGATAACTATTTTGGTACAACACGCAACGTCTATTTTTTCAATTTGCGCCTAATCATTCTTTAATTACCGCAAATTGACTATTGATCCAGGTCCTTTGCGTGCAACGCCAGATGAGAGTTTTAATTTTTGTTTTGAAAAAGTAACCACTTTTAATTACAGTTGAGATCGATTGCTTGATTATCGATAAGTGATATGCCTGAAAGTGTGCAACACATTCATTCACAGTTGGCAATTTGTAACGAGCTGCCAACTGGGTGAACTTTAAATACATTTGATAGCTAATAGCTATTAGCTATTGATGCATAAAACACATTCGTTTTTTGTCATACATAAATATTATGCTTAGACCCCTAAAGACTTAATTTTATTTATAATAGTTACTGTCTATCGACGTCGCGTAAATTAAGTTTAGAACGGGACTAACTGACTTAATAGTCGTATTTACTATCATATTAAAAACACGAAGACACGCGATACCGGGATGCGGAGCGAGATGCAGTGTATATATTGCCGGACAAGTTAAGAATGTATTACTTTTTCCTGCACTGGTGGCAACGCTTACGCTACGACTCGCAATTCCACCTGAACCAAGAAAGCGGAAACGCGACTCACCCATCCTCCAGTTCTACACAACTCTTCTCAATTAATAGCTATCCCTACTATTCATATATAAATGTATGTTTTACATTTAATAAAATGCGAACAGCTCGGTCTGGCCTTTGACTACCTTTTATGCGGTTATCCACACGTGTATGTAAAGCAATTCCAAAATTCATGACACAAAGATTGTTTACAGATAAATTTACTGTAGTTTTGTCATTAATCTTACAATTGTATGAAAAAAAATTGGTTGTTATTAAAAATTATGTATTCATCATTTTATTTCGCGTTTTCTGTTTGGAACATTCTTGTCTTGAATGAACGATGGTATTTTGTTCATATGAACGTGTTTTTGTTGTTGTTTGGTTTATCATTTATCGCGACGGGGAAATAAAACAACTATTACATATTTCAACTCCCCACACACACAAAAATAGCTTTAGATGTTGGTTAGCTTGTGTCCTACTGCATTAGTAGCGACCAGTTTAGAAGAAGAAACCAAGGATTTTGCCTCCCAGATGTTTTCTTCTGGCCTCCTCGTGATCCATAATGCCGCCGGATGTGGTCAACACGACGTAGCCGAACTGACGAGAGGGCAGCAGATTGTTGGTCCACTTCTCGATGTCGTTAATGGGCACATCGAAGCGTGGCGAGATGACGCCGCACTTGTTCAGACGTCCGGTAAGGTTGACAACGATCTTGCCGGAGCGATGATCGTCAACAATCTCGAATTCGCCGATGTAGCCGTGCTTCATCATCACAGTGAGGAACTTGATGATGACTTTGGAGCAGGGGCGCAGCAGCACCTGACGCTTTCCGCGCTTCTCTGCGTTGTTAATGCACTTCAGGGCATCGGCCAATACGTTCATACGCACCATGGCTGCAATTGAAAATGAAATTAGTTTCCTTCATACACAACAGACAAACCAAAATGTAAAAAAACACGTGCGAATTCGGCGCCTTGAAAATTATGCCTGTGTGTGTCGACGCTTCTACCCCCTCCTCCATTTAACAGTGTTGCAGGGTTGACAGCGTTGCATTGAGAGCTGTCTAACTATGTAAACAACAACAAAGCCAACTCTTGGCCAATTCATATGCCCATTCTTCTTGTGCATCTGCTTGTCTTTTTTTTTACCACCTACTTTTTCCGCATTAACCATTATCACTACCATAGCCCAGTTGCTGTTACAGCTACGGCTACAACAATAGCATAGCTTGCTTATGATGTCAAACATGACTGCAAAGGCGGCCTTTTAAACGTTGCTTCACAGAAACAGAAAAAAATGTATAAAAAAAATATATTGTTTGCAATGCATTGTTTTTATATGCGTGCATGCACTTATGTTATGTTTGCAGATAGTGCATTGGCCAAGCTATTGCTGTTGTGCCGATGCCGTCAACACGAATTAACTTTGTTTCACACAATAAAAAAAAATTTATACGTCGAGTGTTTTGCACATAATTTTCAAGGCACACGCACAAAATCCATAGCGCATATAAAGCAAGCGAGAATTTCGCAATATTTGCTATGTTTCTAACAATAAATCAGGCAATATTCCACGTAGATTACCTAAGATTTAATTTTGTGATTTTTCAACACAAATTTACACGACCGCGAACGTATCGGAAAAGAGGAAGTCCATCTTGCCGCATTTGACAGCTGCAGCTGTCAGTGGTGGACCTACACACAGGGTTGCTACTAACGCAGGGTTGCTTTGACTGCAGCTGGAAGTAGCTGTGCATTAATCAACACTACTGTGACTTTCGCATTTCTCAACACTATTGTGCCGATAATATGTCAAAACAGTGAGTATATTTACAAATAAAATAATACAAGAGTTAAATCATATTATTGTATTTCACAGATTTGGTCTCATAATACCCGGGCAGCAGAAGAAGCAAGCAGAGCGGCCATCACGCCCACCTCTAACCAAGCCCTCTATTTTCGATGAGAGCAGCAACAGTTCGGTCAGCGACCATGACGCCGGCGCCCCGCAAATGCGTATCAACAGTAAAGCAACAGGACCCAGTGGGCCAAGTCTAATGGAGCGTCGCAAGGCGCGCCATCTGCAGGAGAAGGCCTTGGCAGAGGACCCCACTATATTCCAGTATGACGAGCTCTACGACGACATGGACAGCAAGCGCGAGGAGGCCAAAGAGACGAAACGGCTGGAGCCGCGCAAGGCCAAGTACATTGGACGGCTAATGGAATATGCGGAGCGGCGGAAGCTGGAGAACGAGCTGCGTATTGAGCGTCAAGTGCAAAAGGATCGCGAGGCAGAGGGAGAAATGTATAAGGACAAGGATACATATGTGACCGGGGCGTATCGCAAGAAGCTGGAATCCATACGTCAGCTACAGGAACAAGATAAGCGAGATGAGTACCTCGAAGCCATTGGCGATGTAACTAAACAAAAGGATCTTGATGGCTTCTACCGACATTTATACGAACAGAAACTGGGCACGCAAAATGAGGCGATTAAGCCCAAGACTGCGCCCAGTACAACGGATGTGGCATATAAGCCGATCAAGCGGGAACTGTCCTGCCCAAACAAACAGCGAAGCTATAGGAAGCATCGCTCCTCTGTGGAGGATGACGACAAACCGGAAGCAGCGGCTTCCCCCGCAGACCAAAGCAAAGCAAGCAGCACGAAAGCGCATCTCTCCAACAATATTGACGCTGACTCGGACTTTAGCATTGACGACTCCAGCGACGAGGAGGAACCGAAAGTAACGGCAACAGCCAACAATACGAAGGAGAGCAGAGCAAACACGTCTTCCCAGCCACACCCACAGCCAGATCCCCATGCCGCAGCCAAGGGCAAAGATAAGCAGACTGACTCACAAATAGTATCCACACAGGAAATGCCAGTGAAGAGTGTCGAAAGCGACGACAAGGACATCGAATCAATTATGGAGGAGGCGGATGTGCCGACAGCTGAAAGAAAGACCGTCGATCGAAGCCACATTTGGCGCAAACGTACCGTGGGCGAAGCATTCGATGCCGCCCTCGCCCGCTACCGCAAGCGCAAACTGGCGAGGTGCGCCTGATCCTTATGCAGTTTGTCTGCCACGTTTGAGTACTGGCTGTTAGCCTACTCCCCTCTCATGTTTGGCTATTATGTTAATTTCAAAGACAAACACACATACGTGTGTGGATGTGCAGATAGCTTGTGCATGTGCGCTTCCTTTGCGCAAATATTTTGCCAACGGGCATTTGCATAGCTCAGAAAGCCTAAAAAGGCGACAGCGGTACAGTGAAAGCTCGATGTGTGTGCCAGATATACAAGTTTTTTTTAGTTTATTTGCATTGTCATTTGACAAACTTTTAACTAAAGATAATAATTGCATTAAGAAATACATGTATTTATATATAAATAAAATGGACTTAAACATTTGAATAAATTCATTGTTACAGTTTGCTTGAGAGAGACTTCACTGTATTCCATTTATTTTGTGTGCAAAAAAAAATTTAACAAAGATGAAGTTGGCGTTAGTTTTTTTATACTTTTTTTTTGCTGTGTTTATTTCATTTTTGCTTCAGCCGCAAATGCCGCAAATCCCTTTTATAAATAGGTGTGTCCGCCATAAAAGCGAAAGCCGGCAACGCTGCCGAGCTGACATGCTTGGGAGATGTTGTTGTTGCAGCGCATTGCAGACAGTACATATGGAACATACATACATACGTACATATGTATAAGTATGCATGCATGTATATAGGACAAGAACGTGCTGCTGTCAGTAACATTTCCTTAGTTTTGATGTTGTCAACCTGCCCCTTCCCCTATTCTCGTCCTCGTGCTCGTTCTTTGCCGTCTTGTCGGCGAAATTAATAGCGAAATCCATTTTCAATTTGGCAGCGCTGACTGCCCCCATCTCTGTCTTTCGCGCAGGTGCATCTGGGTTGCCAGATGTCTTACATGTGCGGTCTGCTTTATTTATGCCGCTGTTCTCAGCCCTCCCCCTCCCACTCCCACTCTTACATTGCTGCTGCTTTTCAGGCTGATGTTGCACCTGCATCGTGCAGGTGGCTCTTTGCTTTGATTGTGGCATCAATCACAAGTTGCGGTTGTCTTTCTTTTTATTTTTGTTGTTGTCGTCGTCGTCATCGTCGTCGTCGTCGCTAACAGGTGTACCCCATTTTAGGCAAATTAATAGATATGTTAACTGCAGCTAAAGAGCAATTTATTTATGAGGAACAGAGAAGAGGCTACACGGGTGCTAATTGCCATCTCGTTCTGCACCATGCAAACGATCGCCATTTAGTCTGTGTGTCTCTCTTTTATTCACTTTATGCTGGTCATAAATGCTAAGACGAAAATATTGTTTTATTTTAAATGCATATGCGAATGGTTTTGTATGTGTGAATTACTTATTTTGAATGTGTGCCCATCTTAAAGCTCATTGGAGGCCATACTCCATCTGTTAATTTTCTTGCGCTGCGATAAGGCGATGCGGCCATTGTATATGACCTAATTGTCTCAATCTATAGTTGCAGCAGCAGCTCCTTCTCAATGACCTTATCAATTTGTGATCATAATTACGTGGCTTTGGTTTTGGCCTTCCGTCTTTCGGGCCTGTGGCCTTTAGGCATTTGGCGCCCAATTTCAATCCGACTCCCCACAGGCGCAAGACAAACAATGCAGCGTCTGCCTTATGCCGCCAGTGTCCTTCTTCGTCCTGCCAGTGCAATAAACCAGAGTAAAGGCTTAAAGATGTGATCATTCACGTGTAAATTCAATTATCAAAATTTCCAATGCCTCGCTCCCAACTGCTGTGGTCACTCGACTCGACTACGACTCGCCTCGGCTCTGGGGCCAGGCCTACTCTCTGTGTATACACTGAGAGAAACACGTTGCTCTAAACAAATTGATTTCAATTTAAAAACATATGAATGAAAAATGATGATGCATTAATTAATTTTTAATTAAGTACAATTATAATTATAAATAGTCTTTTTACCTAGATTCGATTTATGTTCAGCGAATGGTTCGGTTCACGGATCTTCTTAGATCAGAGCAAAAAACGAAGCTTCGTATCTGGCAACTCGCTCAAGTGCAAAATTCCTGCACGCTTTTCGCTAAGTGTGTGCGTGTGACTGTATGTGTGTGCGTGCTGGTGATTTATACATATGGAGCAGACGCAGGCCAAGGCATAGGAACAGGAGCGTCCAAAATTCCGCTGCAATGGGCAGCAGCAGCGTGTAATGAAAAACTGCGCATGGCTGCAAGTTGGCGGGGCTGCCACAGGGGCAAAAGTTGAGAGTGGGATGTCGCCAAAGCGAAATGACAAACACACTCACACTCACACTCACGCGTCGTATCTTTGGCGCTGCATCTCTTTGTGTGCGTGTTTGTGTGGGCGAGGATGGGTTGCCTAATAAGCAGGAAATTAAAATGTTATATGCATTGCCATTGCCCCATGGCTGGCGTGGTTGTCGCTTCGCTCCGTCTTTCACTGGCATTGTCAACTCTGGCTGCTGCGACTGCCTTCACTTTTCTACGTTTTTTCTGCCCACCGTCCACCGCCCACTGAACACCGCCCACCGCCTTGAAGTATGCATTATTTTTACGTGTCAGTGCGCATTTTTGGCATAATTGAAGCACAAACTGCGCTCTGACTGCCTCACTGACTGCCTGTGGCTGTTGCGGCTGCCGCTGCGGCTGCTGCTTCGGCTCCTCTGAAGGTCGCCTAGCCGACATGACATTGCGTATACGCCGGAGTGGGCGTGGATGCGGTCGGGTGGTCGAATCTGTGCATCCCAAATTTTTGTTTGTTCAACTTTTTGTTGACAGTTTTGCATTAGGCGAAACGTTCTGCCGAACTGTGCGCCAATACCAACAACAACAACAACAACAACAACAGCAACAATTCGAATACCAACAACAATTATTATTATTGTGGCTTCAAACTCATCCAAACGGTTTTTAAGCATTTTATTGCTCTGTTAACAAAGAGCGAAAGGGTAGTTGGGTTTATCCCATATAACTGATTTACATAAATACCATGGATAGTGTGTTTTACTCTTAACAGAAAACTCCTTTTCAGGTATCAAATTCTGATTGCAGTGCATTGCGCAGTCAGTCAGAGCCGACTGCAACGTTCTTCATTGTTTTAAATGAGTTTCTTCAGCGTGTGATGCAGTTTGGTCTCGGTTTCGGCACCCGCCTCCTCCTTACCCCCACCACCCCTCAGCCGCTTGCGCCGTTTCCATTTTGGGTTCCGTTGACCCTTCCTCATTGTGGGAGCCGCGCTCTGAGCAAAACCTAATTAAAAGTGCTTTATTATGCAATTAATGTCAAGATAATATCGCATTCGCATTGTGCTGCACTGCAGCAGCCACAAAGGAGCTTATGTCGGTGTGAGAGTGCGGCAGAATGGCGAGAGGGACAGGGCGGGCGGGGGGATTTGTGTAAGGTTGCTGATACGATGCATGATCCATACACCCTGAACAGGAGTTGACGCGAACACGCATAAAACGGCATAACTTTTGGAAAGCTAATTAAATCTCTTGCATGTCCAAAATGTTGCACGATGTAAATACAAAGAGTTCGCGTAAATTAGTGCGCGTCGTCTCGACTTTTTCAGTGCTTGTACATGTCGTGTATGGGACACGCGTTCATCGCTGCGAGTCATGGCTAAAAAGTTTGTTCGCTGATCAACATGTTCTCTCGCTCGCACCTCTTGCCTCAATGCTGATCATTTATTTTACCTTAATTGCAGTTAATTTAAGCAACGCATTCGCATTCGCATTCAATTCGGTCATTTGTGACGTGCATTGAGTGCTATTGTATCGTGTATGGGACGCGAACTCCTCTCTAAGCTCAACTTCGCCGAGTGCTAATGTTGAAGCTTGCTTTACATTCTCGTCGCTCTTTCACTCGCTCTTCGTCTTGCTCGCTCTCTGCCTTGTTGTTGACAATTATTTTGCCTAAATTTGTGTGCAATGAAAGAATGTACTAAAAATTGTCATTTTATATTCGGTCATTGCCCAGTCCGTCAACAGCAACAACAACAACAACAATAACAACAATTTCTGGTGGGTGGCGACCGCCTTTTGGCTCTGCTCTGCTCTGCTCGTTGCTTTGGCCTGATTTATGTGCATTTTGTGTTTTGGCCCAAAAATGCGATCGGGCTCAGTGTTGTTGTTGCTCTCACTTCTACTGCGCTGAGACTTGCCAATGTGTTGGTGTTGCCTCCATACTTCCTTCTGCATACATTTCTACTCACGCACACACACACACACACACACACGCACACTGTAGGCGACTTGGCGTGTGGTGGTGTTGGTGTTGGCTTTGCTACTGATACGATAAAACGCAAAGCATGCTAATTTATTGCTGTTGATTTTAATAAGTATGCTAAACTTTATTGGGTCTGTGTGAGTGCATGTGTGTGTGTGTGCATGACTGTGTCTGTGTGAGTGTGCAGCTGCATAGTTACTTGGCAATTGCTACATTTAGCAAGCATTTGTGTTGATTTCCTTCATTACATAATCTGTGGATTCCTCCTCGGCGTTGCCACCCCGCAGTTTGCACTGAAGCTCGCGTTCACAGGGTGACCTTCGCTCGATCGCATTTGAAACGATAACTGCTTGAAGAGTATTTGATCTTAAATATGGAATTATTTGAAAATGTTTTACAAATACATATGTTTAACGGTAAGAGAACGAATTACAACAAATGAGGCTTGAATATGTGCAAAAGTGTTTTCAATAACATTTTTGATTGGCGTTCAGTTCTAGCAGCGCATGACTGGCATGTGGAATGTGGACCTGATCAAATTAAGGCTTAATTGAGCCGCGATTCGTGCTCGTCCGTCAGTTGTTTTCGAAAATAGGAAACTCTCGAATATTGACAGAAAGGACACGCGTGCAGCTGGAAATGGAAATGGGATTGGGATTGGGATTGGGATTGGCATGTTGAATGGCATATTCATAATTACAATTGTAATTAGCTGGCATTCATTGCATTCATTAGGGCTACTCCCACATTTCGTCAGCTGCAGTTGCAGTTTTCTTAATTGGAGGCAAACAGCGACAGCGACAGCGACAGCGACAGCTGCAGCTGCAGCTGCAGGCCGTTCGCCCTGTTGGCCCTGTGGGTGGGCCTTGCCCAACTGCTCGGCCAATAATAATGCAAATAATTTGTACAAATTCCCACTCACTTCAAACTTTCGACTGTTGTCCGAAACTGCAACAGATTTCAATGTGAATGCAACTGCAACAAGAACAACAACAACAACAGCAACCACAATTTTCTATATACAAATTTTGCTCATAAATTGATGTGCAAAAAGTTAGCCTGTGGGGCAGAACTTGGTGGAGGGGAGAAGAGGGGAGGGGTTGGCGTTGCCAGAAATTCAATTGGAATTGCATTGAAATAATTTACCATTTCCCCTCATTGTGTATGTATGTGTGTGTGTTTTGATATTATTATTTGACTCTTTATTCGCTTTATTCGCACAATTTGAATTTTCGCAATTTATTTACTTTGACTCTTCAACTTTCAGACAGCATCTCGAATTATACAAATTTGTTTCAATAGCCTTTCTATTATTATTTATTTTTCGTTTTCCCGTTTCCCCGCAGCTGCGGGGCTCGCCTCGCCTCGCCTCGCCTCGCCTCGCCGCACCTCTATTTGTAAATCGAAGCAAAAACAAAGGAACAACAAAAATATGCAAAAACTAATGCAAGCTAAATTCCGCATTTGGGAATTCCTTTCGCACAGTTGATTGCAGCAATGTAAATAATTCACAATTACAAACGAAATCGCTATAAACAATAACAACAGGCTGTAAAACATTCGGGCTCAAATACCACGTGAGTCACCCTATGATGGGGATCTCTCTCACTCCCCACAAAAGTATGCTATACAGAGCACTTCATTCATGTGTATATTTCCCTTCATGCGTGAGTCACCTTGTACTGACGTTACGACGATCTGCCAGAAAAGTGTGCTACAAATTACAGAAACAGATTACTAGCCAATAAATACATACATGAGTTACCCTGTGCAAGGTGTGGTCATTTATCTCTTAGAAGTCAAACGTTTTATTTTTATAAAGTCGTCAATTTATCCATTTTTATTAATGTTTAATATTATTTCACTGCACGCTGCTCATTAAATGATTAATTTTTGAAAAACATCATTTAGATAAAAAACCCATTTAGTATTTTTGAGTAATAAGCAAATGTACTATTATTTATCTCTGCAATACTTAAATTAAAATTAAAATGAATTTAAAACTTAATGTTGTGGTTTATGTCTGTGCTGGTGGGTGTCCAAATAATTGTTGTTTCGATTAACATTTCGCTAAGTGTGGGTCTGTTAAGAATTTTCGTTAACTTTTGTAAATTCGTCAAGTGTCGCTCAGTGTGGATCTGCTGAATACGGTAAAGTCCACACAAATTAGCCAATCTAACAACCATTTCAAATATTATAGCAAGTGTATATTGTCCCAAATGTGGAACGCAAGCAGGACAAAATAGGTATAATTAAAGCTCGTCAAGCACGGAGCAGAACCAACAGCTGGACAACTTAAAAGAGAAGAAAATATAGACATAAAGAGAGAGAGAGAAAGAGAGAGAGAGAGAGAGAAAGAGCTTGCAAGCACTGCAATGATGCGCATACGCCGCATAAGCTGCCTGCCAAATAATAATATTAGAAAGGAACTATAGCCTGTTTACGGGCGCGTTCTGCTCTCAGTTGGCCGCGCGTATTCGTCCAGCATGGACAAGGCTTTGGACACGGCGCTCCTCTTCCAGTTGGCCGATTGTTGTTGCTCCGTATCTGACGGCCGCAGCTGCTGTGCGCGCTGCCATTGTTATTGTTGTTGCACTACATCTGCTCCTGCTCCTGCTTCTGCCTCTTCTTCCCGTTGTTGTAGCCCACGTTGTTGCTGCTGTTGTGTTTGTTGATATCGCCAACAACATCGCGGTTTTTGTTTTTGTAAAATACAAGTGCGGCAAGAACATTTACAGTTATTTTGCCTGTGGCGCCCTGTGATATTGAGAAGCGAGATTTAAAACGAAAATAAAGTAGAAAATATAATTAAGCCGAGTGCATAAAAAGAAGTGCGCAATAAAGTGAAAACTTAAGGTAAATAAATCGCAGAAACGTGAACAAATAAATAAATAATAAATGTTGTTAAGTGAAAACAACACTAATTATATGTTAACATAAGTCGACATACATGTGTATGTGTATGTGTATGTGTGTGAGGCGAGCTACTTGCAGTTTCCACCATGTAATTGCTCAAGTGTGTGTGTGCGTGTGTGCGTATGTGTGTGTGTGTGTGTGTTGCTTTGTCCTCTACTTCCGCTAAAATGCTCCAATTTTTGTGTTATCTCCTGCTTCTTCTTTCACTTTTGATTGCTTTGATTTTCGTTGCTTCATTTTTTTGACGCCTAGCTTTCGCTTTTAAAGCGTGTGTGTGTGTGTGTGTGTGTGTGTGTGTGGAGAGTATAAAATGTTGTCGGCCACAAGCTACGACTGTCTGACGTGACCGACGCTCATTTGGCTGCCAATTGGACCAACTGGTCGAAAAGCAGGTCACTTGCCTCCGCACAAGCCAAAGAACTCGACCACCTCTCCCCTTACCCCCCACCCCTTTATTGTCTTCGGCTCGTAAATAAATCAGCTAGATAAGTTGTCCATACAAGACATATGTACATCTATGTATGCATGTGTGTGTGTCTATATGGTCATATTGTCACACTGTGCACAGTGGAATGACCGCGCACTAGGTTAGTGAAAAAGCGTCGTCGTTGTTGTCGTTGTTGTCGTTGTTGTTTTTACTGTTGTAGATGCTGCAAAATGTTCTTCTGCAGCCACTTGCGCTGCCAAAATGGCCGCCCTCTCTCCTCTCTCCTATCGCCTCTCTCTCTCTCTCTTTGCTCCTCCTTCTCTCGCTCATCCGCGCTTCTGCTCTATTTATGTGTGTGTGTGTGTGTTTGTTTGTGTGTGTGTGCAGCTCATTAAGCGCTTATTTAATTATAATGCATTTATGTTGCTGCATAATTGAAATAAAATGCCGCCGCCTGCAATTTTGGCAGCTAAGTGCGAAACGGGGCCACTTTGCAGATGACCCCCAACCCCTCTCCTTGCCGCCTTCACGAGCCCCTCATTATCCTTTTCGGGGGCCGCGCATTGGGCTAATGAGCAAGAAGAAGCAGGCCAAGAAGATTATGGCAGATGATGTCAGCTGCGAATGCCCTAGCTTAGCTCTCTACTCCACACACATACACACATTCACACATTCACACACACGCACACAAGCGAGCAGGACATGTGTGAGCAGGCTTGGATGCATGCTTCTATATAACAGTTGGAGTCGGACCGGCGCTCAGCAGGCTTTGATCTGCTGTTATAAAGTCGTATAACAATCACTGCTCGATGACACTTGTCGCTCGTATAACACTCGTATAACAAGTCACACAACAGATGATTCATCTTTTCGAAGTTGTTATAGGGTCTGTATAAAAATTATTGCTTAATGACAGTTGTCGCTCGTATAACAGTCGTATAACAAGTTGAGCCACAAGACAATTGAATGAGAAAATCGACTCTTCTTTTCGAATTCATGCAGAACTATTCGAGCTGACAAAACACATGATAATAATAATAATGGGGAAGGAGGAAGGGGGTAGGGGGGCAGGGGGGGGGGCATATCTTTGGCAGCTAAGCATTTAAGGCTAGAGAATTATTTTGGCTGCTGTCCGACAGACGGCCGCTGCTCGGCCTTTGAAGTGCAAATGCTTCAGCTCTGGTTACAAATTCAATCAAAAAGCTGTCAACTGTCAGCTGACAGCTGACAAGTGCTCGAGGCAGCGGAAGGCGGAGGCGGGAGGCGGAAGGCGGAGAAGTGGAAATAGAAACGGAGACCGACACCTGCCCCACACAATTAACGGCCCTAAAATGCGCTGACAGGGAATCGGGAATCGGGAATCGGGAATTGGGAATCGGGAACCTGAAGAGCTCCTCCTCTGACTCTTGCCGGCCAGATGAAAGTCGATGCTAGATGAAAGTGTGCACGCCTGTCACTCGTTCCTTACTGTGACCATCTTTGGCTCTAGCTTTTGCTTCCTCTTAGGACCTTCCCACTTATCGTCTTTGTTTTCCAGTAGCGCAGACAGAAATAAACTGTGCCAAGTGGAGCTCAGCGCGTGCTCAAGGGGTTGTCCCTTGGGAGGGGTAGGTCAGTGCCCAGCGATTGCTGCCGATGGACGCCACAAAGTCTAGCATGGGGAACAACCCAATAGAGAGCTGCTAAGTGGAGAATGCCGTGCATTGAGCACCGGGGAGGAGGAGGAATGTCCCAGCAAGTGGACGAAACTACTTAAAGGGACTTCTTTCATTAGCAAAGGAGGAGTGCAAAAGTGGGAGAGGGACGGGGAAAGGGCTTGCTACTAATTCAGAGGGAGTTCAAGAAGACCTTCAAGTAGAATGGAAATGGACCGGTGAGGGATTCATCAGAGTGGAGTCTCCCAGGTCGGGAAAACGGGCAATAGAGTGAGTGCTGGAATTTCTGAATTTCTGAATTTCTGTGCGCGGATGGTCGTAAAAGTTCCAGCTGAAAGGCATGAAAAGGTTGTCCGAAAGGGAGAAAGATGTAGAGCGAGCAAAAGTGAAGGAAGTATTCTCATCTAAGAAAAAAGGCGGACCGAAAGCGAATATATGATAATATTTATGTGAAGTATGAAGGTCCGTTTGCACTGACGAAGAAGCATTTAACTAAATGGCTTTCCTCTGATTGAAAACTGTGAGAGGGAAGAAATGGAAATTATGTTCGAAGCGGAATTGTTGGAAGCACTGAAAACCATGCCTGAGGTGAAAATTGTTCTTGGCAGAGTAGGAAAATCGAAAAGGGGTGATTTGTCAAGGAGGAAATAAGGAGTTCAACTAACTCGACTGTCATAAGGATTCATGCTAAGGAAAAGCTATTGTTTAGGATATTCTTGAACCCTTCCAGTTGTCGGCTTATAAGGAAATGTACTGCACCTGAACTGGCAATTGCTTCACCTGGCTTCACCTGGCTACCTGGCTAACTAGTTACCTGGCTACAGAGATGGACGGCACACCCTTATCCCTGTCCTTTACCAGCCTGGCGCTGCTCCTCCTGCTCCTGCTGATGTGCATCCTGCTGGGCTGCCACTGCTTGGGTCCGCGCGCAGCCAGCTGGATGCGAATGCGATCCAGCAAGGAGGAGAAGATCGGCCTGTCCAACCACAAGCACAAGCTGCTCCACCCCAATGGGTACATGGCCAGCGTGAGTAGCTTCTGTGCCAGCCGCTGTTCTAGATGACTGTTAAGGCTCTCTCTCTCTCTCTATCTCTCTATCTCTCTTACTCTCTCGCAGATTCAGTCCGGCTCTGAGTTTCTGCTGAGCACCAGCGGCAGCTTCAAGCGCTTCGATACCATTGACAAGGAGGATCACAGCCGCACGCAGCAGCAGCTGCAGCAGCTCCAACTGCAGCAGCAACAGCAGCAGCTGCTGGTTGGCACTGCGGGCGACTCCATGACGACGACAACTCCGCTGTGGAACCTGCCACAGGCCGATGTCTGCATTCCGCCCCAGCCGCTGCGTCCGGCGCCCGCTCCGAGTAGCGCAGGACCTAGCAGCAAGACCGTCACCTTTTCCTTCAGCCAGGTCAATGAGGCCAGCGAGGCCAGCGAGGCCAGCGAGGCTCGCTCTATCCAGCGCTCGCCGCTGCGAGCCGTTGCACTGCCACAGCCGCTGGAGGCGCCTCCGCCTGCTCGCTTAACCACGTCCGCATCTGTGACGCTCTCCGCGACGGCCATTCCGCGACCCATTGCAAAGCGGCAAATCTCGCTGCAGCAGGGCATTAACCAGACACCAACTCCGCGGGAGGCCACATCGGAGCGTCGACCGCCCTCTCTGAAGCGTCGCAACTCCAGCACGAATCCCTTTCTGTGCGAGTCCACAGAGCACCTTTCGCATCCTCACCCGCAGGCACAGGCACAGGCACAGGCACAGGCACAGGCAAAGCCAGAACCCCAACTACAGCCACAGCCAGAGCCGCCAGAGCCGCCATCGCCGTCGCCACCTCCAGTGGAGTCGATCCCAAGTCAGCAGCACAATGGCAACCCCTTCGTTCATGAGGGCCAGAGCCTGTCCAGCCGTCTGCTGAAGCTCCACAACACCAACAACCCGTTCACGGGTCTGACGCAGCGCGTCAAGGGACCGCACATGCTGCAGAAGACCATCTCGGAGGACTATCTCTTCCGCAAGCTGCCCAACGGCCTTGGCTCAGGCATCGGCATCGGCATCGGCAATGGAAATGCGAATGGGAATGGGAATGGGAATGGGAACTCCACCTGGTGCTTCGGGCGCTCGTTGCTCCGTCAGGATTCGAGCATTAGCCTGGGCCTAGGCAGGCGGAACAGCTCGCAGATGTCGCTGGATGGCTCGATTGAGGGCATCCAGCTGGAACACGCCATCTCCTGCGACTCGGTCAACTCGGATGCGTCCTCCTTGTGCTTGGATCAGCTCGACCAGCCCTACACCCAGATCACGGGCTACCTCTGCGTCGGCCTACACTACGAGAAGTAAGTGGCCTAGCCCGCACTTCATTCAATAACCCTTCAAATGAAACCCTTCTCGCTTACTCAGGCCCATTGCCAGTCCAGCCGAGGAGCCGTTGGAGCTGACTGTCAGCGTCTTGGAAGCCAAAGGTCTCATCTGTCCCCTCAGCATGGGCCTCGACTCGCTCGACACATTCGTACGCATCTACCTGGTGCCCGATCACGCGGGCGGCATGCAGACCAAGGTGAGCCTTGAGCTTAAGCTTCCGGATTTATTTCCGTTTTGAGCGAGATTCTTGCACTCAGAAAGATTTTAGACAGGCTTAAGATTTCCGCAGGATTGAGGTTTTTGACCCACCCGAAAGCCTCTTTCGGCTTTAGTTAAATGAGACTCAGCTTTGATAGAGATTCATTACATAGATGCAGCCTTCAAGAAACCTGAAGCTTTCTTCCCTTGCGCTTTGCTCTTGTGAGTCTTCCTTCCTTTAAGCCGAACGGAAACAATTTTGAATGCTTCCCAAACCTAAACCTAAATCTAAACCTCAGCCTCAACAAGCACTTTATGTACAGTTAGTTGTCTGATTAATGTGATTGAAGTGTTAAGGAATGCTAACGAATCCTCCGAGCTTCAAAGTTTCCAGCACTCGATTTAGCCCGTGTTAGGTCTTTGAGCACATTCGTCCAGCCAGCCCTCGAGCTAAGCAAATGTCATTCACATTCGACAGGTGGTAAAATCGACCCTGACTCCGGCCTACAACGAGAGCTTCAGCTTCCGACTGAAGCGGCAGGCTGGGCGGCGCTCGCTCTGGTTCCACCTCTACCACAACGGACCCGCCCACACGCTGATCGGGGAGGCGGAGATGGAGATTGGAGAGATGGCCAGGCCGGTGACCACCTGGATACCCCTCTCCGACTCGCGCAAGTGCAACGCCCGATGGGGGGAGTTAATGTTCTCGCTAAGCTACCTGCCCACGGCAGAGCGGCTCACCATAGTGGTGGTCAAGGCGCGCAACCTCAAGCTGGAGCTAGACACGACAGCGGAGCAGTCGGCCCCAGTGGCTGCACTGCAGCACGTATTCGTGAAGGTAAGTAGGCTGGGGATTCCTGTAGTTGGCCTTGACTAATGCACAGATCTATCTGCCCGACTGCTCGTCCAGGTGTATCTGATGAACAACGACAAGAAGGTCCTGAAGAAGCGCACCTCGCTGAAGCGCAAGGATCGGTGTCCCATCTTCAACGAGTCGATGATCTTCAGCGTGCCGCCCCAGGGTCTGACCACGGTCCAGCTTCGTCTGACCGTCTTTGGCGTGACGGACACTGGGATTGTGCCTCTCGGCCATGTCATCGCTGGCAGCTGCGCGGTGGGCAAGGGTCTGCGCCACTGGCACCAGATGCTCTCCTCCCTGCGCAAGCCCGTGGCCATGTGGCACGTGCTCCGACGCGCCGCCAATCAGCCGATCTTCATCGGAGGAGCCGAGGCCGTTGTCGCCGCCATGCAGAGCACCTTGCAGCGGGCGAGCGCCAAGCGGAACAGCATTGTTTAAAGGGATGAGGCGAACGGATGGAGCTGGAGGTAGACGTTGGGAGAGAGAGTGGGCGAGTAGCAGGAAAGGGGGAGCAGAAGCAGAAGCAGAAGAGGACCGAGGACTTGGCTCCGGAATTGAAGTTGAAGTTAAAGTTGAAGTTGAAGCTGAAGCTGAAATCGAACTGAGCTGAAGTTGAGTAAAAGCTGAACCTCGAACCGGAGCAATGTTGAAAGGAAGTGGAGTAGGACGCAGAGCGGGAGTTGCGGCTAAAGGATGGGCAGAACGCAGAACGCAGAACCTTCAAAGTCACGTAAAAAGTTTAAGTGGGAGCTCAGCCCAGAGCTGGAGCGGAAGCGAAACCTGGAACTAGAGTGGAAACTAGAGTGGTAGCTGGAAGCGGAACTCTTCCGAGTACTTTAGTGGTACATGGCCTCGGGACAGCAGTTGGAGCTAAGGTAGGGACTGAACTGTGAACTGGAACAAGAACTGGAGCTGTGGTGTAAGTGAGAACTAGAGAAATATCTCAAGCTAGAACTTTGTTGTTGCCAGAGCCCAATTCTGATCTAAAGGACAAATTTCCGCTAAACTTTAAGATTCATATATAGAGTTGCGATGGCCTTAACACACCCGTTAAAGACGACATACAAATACCCTTTTGATAGCCTACCCAATTACAATGTATCCCATTCGTCCTACCTTCCACAAAAATACCCTCTACAAGGCATTTACTAAATTTAGCAATTGATCATTTTCTTATTTTTCTACTGAATTCCCTAACAACATGTTCGGAATAGGACACTAGGTTTAGGCACTACCTATTACCTAACTCATAGGCGTATTATCATACACCACAAATTGAAACTGTTAGCAAAGGAGACAACTATACTTAACTTAACTAAACTTAACAAAAACCCCGCACCAAAGGACAAATCGAGCCTATTAACTACTAAAAGACACTCATTAATATATATATACGATATACATACGATATGATATGTATACGTGGTTGTATGTATGCACAATATACTTATTAGATACTGCACGCACCCATTGTTATCGATCATCTATATTAACTATCGATATTTATCGTTTAGCAACGAAAATACGAAATCAAAAGCCGCATCAAAGCTAAAAGTATTTGAATGTTCGGCAAGCCGAATGTGCAATACCCTAGCAAATAGATCAAAGCATTAACTGACTGATCGATTGATTGATTGATTGATTGACTAATTGACTGATTGATTGAGGGATGGAACATTTATGCTTAATAAGTCTTTTGTGAAGCAGCTTTGAAAAAATCTATGGCACTCGTTTTAATTAACTTTGATTGATGTGATTGATTGATCAGATACAGCAGTCTTTGCCAGGGTATACAAGTGAGCAATATTTGTTATAAACATATTCTAAAACGAATGAATACCGTGAGCTACACTGCGCAACAAAGTAAGCGAGCACAGTTAGTCAAACAAGTTTTCGTATGTAAGACGTTATAAATTTTATATATTTATCGGATATATTCTATGAATAGATAGAAAGGGTTTTTTGTTTTTTTTTTTTTTTTTTGTTGTGGCAATCATGATTGTTGAGATATTCAAATATATATGAGAACAAAATAATGAAAAAGTTAAAAGTAAAATTGCATTTGGGAGAAGAAGAAGTAGACAAAGTCCCAAAATTTGTGCAATGTGATATGAAATAAATCAGATTTAGCTAAATTTACTAGATATATAGACAGATATAGACATATATATATATATATATATATATATATATATATATATATATATATATATATATATATATATATATATATATATATTTATATGCGTGTGTTTATATGTGTATTTGTATTTGTATTCGTAACTGAATATGTATTTGCATTTGAATTTGTATTGATTTAAAAAACCAGCAAGTATTTACAAATAGTATTATATATAGATAAATGAATAATCCATAGATCGAGAGACTTGGCACGAGTTACCACATTCACAATATCAACGAAAATAAACAATATTCATTTAAATAGTTAAAGCAAAAGACAATAAATTTGCAAGCATTTAAACCAACAATAAAAAAATAATAGACAAAAAGTCCCGCTCTTCAACTGTACATACATTTCTAGCTGACTTTCTCAAGATCCTAACTGTATAATTATATAGCTATATCCACGACCAATCAAAATAAAAACAGAACCTGGCACAAATTTTAGCAGCTTTAATATTTCAATCTATAAATCTATTGACCTAAAACTAAATGATAAACAAATTAAAAACATTACTAAGATAATATAACAACTAAAAATCCCTTTAGCTATATCTTATATAAGGAAGAAAACGCTTAAAAATTTATTCAAAAACAGTTTTTGTACTTTAAATAAAAGTAAAAAATCATAAATACAAAATTAAACTTAAAGTGAAGAAAAAAAGCAAAATTTGTTAAAAAATTGAACTTAGTTTAATTTCTCGTGTTGAATTTGTATTTACATACATATATATACATATATACATTAAAACAAACAAATTATACATACACTATATATACCTTATATATGCATCTGTACTGGACAAATGTAAATGATATATATGCAAATGCTACAAATCGTTATACAAATAAAAATCAAATTGAAATAAAACAGCATAACAAGGATTATTCGTTGATTGCACGACTAGCAGTTACTCTGTATAAATATTTTTTCCACAAAGACAAAATATTCGATTCAGTAAGATTCTATAAAAAAAAAGTAAAAAAACGGAGAATCAATCAACGAAATGAAATTAAAACAAAAGTTGAGTTTTGCCATAAATTTGATACGTAGAATTCTACTCGCTTAGTTCATCGTTATAAACTCGATCTGCGGCTGGTATAGAAGAGCGTAGATATACGATTTCAAATATCCAGCTTTTAAATATGTTGAGGTCGACGCAATCATACATAAGGACAGCCGGACGGGCGGACGGACGGACGGACGGACCGTCGAACGAACGGATAAACTGACAAACGGACAGGGCTCTATCGATTATGTTACAAGCACATTGTGAAAAACATTATACCCTGTTTCCCCATTCGCAATGGGTTGAGGGTATAACAAAGCAATTAAAATTGATACTCTTGTGGACGGGCGACAGCTGAACAGCATAGATATAGAGATACATTTGTATCTTTGTGCGGTTTTCAATTGAATTTCCAATTTCAATTTGGCTGATGCCTGCCAGCTGTGCTGCCATTGGACCGTCTATATTTAGACACTGCGATTAGCAGCCAATGGGCGGGCAGCCGCTGAGCCAGACGCGTCGACAGAGAAGGAGTCCCGACCAGACCACTTGACGTCGTCGGAGTGTCTGGGCGAGCTGCAGCAGCAAGTAGCTGAAACCCACACGATCCTTAAATAAGTGAAACCTGCTCGAGATCCTTTCAGTTGATAGACGAACGTCCTGCTGATACGATCTGTGTGCCTCTCTTTCTCTGTCGCTCTCGCTCTCGCTCTGTCTATTAAAATGCAATCGCTGACTCTCAACGTGGCCAGCTCGAAGGAGCGTCGCCTGCTGCGCACACCCAAGTGCGCCCGCTGTCGGAACCATGGAGTCATCTCCTGCGTGAAGGGCCACAAGAAGCTCTGCCGGTGGCGCGAATGCTGCTGCCCCAATTGCCAGCTGGTGGTGGATCGACAGCGCGTGATGGCGGCTCAGGTGGCATTGCGGCGTCAGCAGACGATGGAGGCCCTGGAGGTCAGCCAGACGGCGATCGCAGCCGCCGAGCCGCCGGCCAGCGACGAGGAGCACCTGGAGCAGCCGACCAAGTGCACCCAAATGGCGGCTAACACGCTGCGCACGCGCCAAGCTCTGATTGCCCAGAAGCGCATCTACAAGCAGAGGCTGCGCAACCTGCAGCAGTCCACGCTGCATATCACCGCCGCCATGGAAGGTAAGTAGAACCCATTCAGTGCCACACTAAAATGGCTTAACAAAGCTATTGCAATTGAAAGTTGTCTAGAAAAAAGGATATGTTAGAGGAAGTTCCTATTTCAAATATTTCCAAGCATATACATGTGGGATATATGTATGTATGTATATTTGCTACATCAATATTTCAAAAACAGCTGGAAAAGTAAAGATAATAAAGTTTTCTTTTCTTTACGCCACAATCGTTTTTTCAAACGTATAAGAATCAATTAAGATTGCAATTTCAAGCTAACAAGCTGTCTGATTAGGCATTTTAGCTGCTATCCACCAAAAAAATCCAGACTTAGCCATAAGCCAGCTAAAGTGGCAGCACTGCGCCGCAGCGGACGCCCGCCATGCGGTGCCAGGCTGTCTGGCAAGCCTGTAATTTGAGCAAGGTGCGAGCGAGAGGGCGACAGAGAGCTAGGCGACAGGAAATGCCTGATTCCCTACTAAAACAACAAAAACAGCCCAACTAGAAGAGCAACAAATTTGTTAAGAGTCACCCGCTGAAATTAAACGCCTCTCGTATGCACGCATATTGTCCGTTATGTCCTCAAAGAGAAGAGAGAAGAGCGAAGAAAAGAAAAGAAAAGAAACGTCCAATCTGTAGGCCAAGCCCAATTTTCATAGTGTAAGTCGATACGTGAAAACGGAAAAACCTCTTGAGGCAAATGTGTGGCAAAAGTCAACGGGGCAACGAAAACAATCAATTGAAAATGTAGCAAGGGAGCACAATTTTATAATTTTCAATTTTTCCATCTGGTTTCCAAGTAAACGGCCGAGAATCTGTGTAGACAAATTTTTTGGTGCCGTGCTGTCTGGTTATGGTCTTCGGCTCTAAGATCTGGGTTCTACGGTTGTGCAGCTCGAATTACGCCTCAATTACCATATGCTACACTTAGAGAAAACCGCTGTTCTACATTCTAAATTTAATATTGCACTTTACTTCAATACAACAACTAATTTGAGTTTAGCATACGGAATTCAAATTTATTTTAAAAATAAATTATATTTTTTTCTTAGTGTACGCACTCACTTACCAATGTGAACGAATTGGGACAATTTAAAAGCAATTTGTACAATAGATCAAAGAGCTCCCCCTACCCCTTCCCCTTACTGTACTTATAGCGTGTAATTTCCAATTCTAATACCCCGCCCCCTCTTTCCCGTTCCCTTTTCACTTGCAGAGTACAAACAACGGTTTCCCACGTTCAATTCACCGTTGCTGGAACGCATGCGCAAGCGACGAGCATTCGCCGACCCAGAACTGAACTACGCAATGGATACAACGCTGCTTGGCAGCGGGACAGCAGCAGCTCCTTTGGCAACGCCGCCTTCAGCAATTGGCAACGCCTTTTATGATCTACTGGGCAATGCCGCCACTGTCGCAGCAGCTGCTGTCGCGCAACAACAACAGCAGCAGCAGGCATATCAATCAATGCCCCGCTTGACGCACACTCCCGCTTCCCCGCCCACAGTCAAGAAGCCCAAGTTGAGTTTCTCAATTGAGTCGATAATTGGTATCAGCACGTAACCCAGATGCTTGACACACTCGCCACATTTTGTATATAAACCATTTTAAAATACCATTTTTTTTATTAGTATTATGATTCTTAGGAAATAAAACTCTTTTCTTGTAAATGATCGATTTGTATAACATTTAAATACATTTATCGATATGTAGCTTGCTTAAAGCTATTGGTGCTGAAATTCGATGGCGTTGGGCAGCTTTTCAAATAAGGTGGCCACAAAAATTTGTTAATTATTATCGATTGTGCTTGGCCACTTTTACAATAAGGTGGCCACACAAGTTTGCTAATTATCGGCGCTGAAATCCGATTGCAGTTGAGGCACAAATAGTTTTGCCAATAAATTAAAATATAAAATATTTCTCTTACAATAAATGAAACTTAGCATTTAGTAATTTACAGAACACAACTACTTTTGTAGCATACACGCTCCAGGGTTGCCACTTGTTGCCATGTAAGTGCGATATGGACTTACACGTGACTTAGTCACTGTTTTGAAGCCTATTGCTCATCGTTCACATGGAACAGACGACTCTCACCCGGTGCTGACTCAGAAATGACAACAATATTTTACACCGAACCCGAACTGGTGCTGGCGCTTGGACGCAAAGTGCTGTTCCTTAATCCCAATGACTTGCAAATTTTCAAAGACATCGAAGTGCCGACTGATTTAACAACATGTGGATTAAAAATCGCCACGGCCGAAGCGTCGGAGGAGCAGCAGGCAGCTTGTGCAGAAAAGGGTGAGGGGAAGGCAACAGCAAGCTATAATGCGGAGGTGTCTATACAAAATGTGACCTACTCGCCAGACCGACAACTGATTGCGCTGACCACGACTGGCCAAAAGGCGCTGCTGCTCTACAAGAGTCGGCCGGAGCATGCGAAATTGCTTTCAGTGCGGGCTTTGGGCCGTGCCTCCAGTGCTTTGGCATTCGCACCTGACTCTAGCTCTGTGCTGGTCACGGACAAAACCGGCGATTGCTATCAGTACGATTGTGTGGAGGTTGAGGCGCCGCCGAAACTTCTGCTAGGCCACTTGAGCATCGTTTACGATATACTGTGGACGCCAGACCAAAAGCACATTATTACATGCGACCGGGATGACAAAATTCGTGTCACCAACTATCCGGACACCTATGACATACACAGCTATTGCCTCGGCCATAAGGAATTCGTGTCCGGTCTGGCCCTGTTCCCAGGCACCGAGCACTTGATATCCATATCCGGTGACAAGACGCTGCGCATCTGGAATTATCTAACGGGCAAGGAGCTGCTCCAGTACGAACTGCCTGCGCCAGCTGTGCGGCTGCAGCTGCGCGAGCTTCTGCCTGGTAAGAGCTATCAGGTGGCTGTGCTCTTCTATGACCACGTAGAAGCCATCGGCCTGTATGAATTAACACTGGACGATGCCTGGACAATTACTGGGGAGCGGCTGGTCCGCGCCGAGGCCGGCAGCTGGAACATCAGCAACTTTGCTGTTACCAGCGACAGCATCTACGTGGCAGGGGCCCACGACGAACGCTTAGCGCTGCGTGTCTACAGCAGCGCAAGTGGCCAACAAGCGGAAACGGTGCCACCGGGCTGGCTGGACATGGTCATTGAACACTTTGCCGAGCAGACCTGCGTACCCGAGGATCTATCCGTGTGGTTCAAGAAGCGCTACGACAACGTTAGCGACTACATGGAGCGCAAGAAGCGACGCATCGAGGATCAGCAACAGAACAAATAGTATAAGGATAATTGTAAAGCAAACAAAATAAAAATAAATAAATTTAATATAAGGATCCAGATCCTTTACCTTAACAGTGATTTGTCTTCAACAGAAAACCAATATTAAAGAATTGACATTTTAATTCAATTTTAATATATTATATTTTATATTTAAAGTACTTTGCAGACAATATTTATTAAACTGGTTTGTAATCCAATTTGCTTTCAAGCTTCTTGTTGTCCGACACCTTGCGCACAGCCTTCATGAAGTCCTCCTGGATAACGTATTCACGCTCGGCTCTATAAAACAAAATTGGACATTAGTAAATGCATGAGATGGAGCTAGCTAGGATTTACCTGATGGCAAAGAGACCCGCCTCTGTGCAGACGTTGCGCAAATCGGCACCATTGAAGTTGTCCGACAATTTGACAATGGCTTCGTAGTCGATTTCGCCGTGCTTGGCTATTTTAAGCGCATGAATCTTGAGAATCTCCAAGCGCGCCTGCTCGTTGGGCAATGGAATTTCTATTTTACGATCCAAGCGACCTGGACGCAGTAAAGCTGGATCCAGCGTATCTGGACGATTGGTGGCCATGATCATTTTCACTTGACCCAACGAGTCGAAGCCGTCCATTTGATTAAGAAGCTCCATCAGCGTGCGCTGAATTTCTCGATCAGCCGAGGTGCCCTCGGAGAAACGTCGACCTCCAATGGCATCGATTTCGTCCATGAATATAATGCAGGGCTGATGATCGCGGGCGTAGTTAAACATTTCACGTATCAAACGCGCACTCTCGCCAATATATTTGTCCACAATGGCCGAGGAGACAACCTTGAGGAAGTTGGCGTCCAACTGTGAGGCAACAGCGCGGGCAAGCAGTGTTTTACCCGTACCCGGTGGACCATAAAGCAGACATCCCTTTGGCGGCGTAATACCAACGCGCAAAAACAGTTCAGGATTGAGAAGCGGCAGCTCGATAACTTCACGCAGTTCTCGGATTTGTTCGGTAAGGCCTCCAATGGCGGAGTAGGTCACATCGCCAGGATCCTCGTGCGACATATTGTAGACAAGTGGATCGACTTCACGAGGCAAATAACGCATAATTGTCAATGTGGTCATGTCCAGGGCGACGCGTGTGCCGGACTTCAACTTGGCCTTGTCCAACTGGCGACGGCAGCCAACCACATAACGCGGTCCATTTGTAGCCTTGACAATGACTACAAAATAAAACAGATTACAACAATAATTCAATTTTGTTTAATCGTTATTCTTCAGTACTTACACTTATCTTCCGTCAATTGTTTCAGCACCTCGCCCACAATTTGTCCAACACTCTGCAGCGCCTTAAGATCATTCTCTGATTTATCATACAGTTTGGTGAGCTCCTTAAGTTCCTCGCGCTCTGTTGTTTATAACGTGTTTAATTACTTTAAACTATCCAATTTTAGTTATCAATGATCAACTCACTTTCTTTCAGGCGGCCCTCAACTTCCTTGTGCTCGAGCAATTTCTTTCTGTAGTCGGAAAGCGCCTTTTCGCGTATGCTTTCATTGCATGGAGGAGCAGTCACAGTCATTTTCGCTGATGTTTTCAAATGCTTTTAATAATCTTTTAACATAAACTCCTGGCTAAATGAAGCGAAGCTGTTTAATGATATAGCAGTTTTACAAATCAGTGTGACCGGAGCTTTGAAAGTACTTAGACAAATGCAAAAAAAAACTTGCAGTATTAATATACCAAAAACTTGACGAAAAAAAAACCTAAAATCAGTATGCTGTGCAGAGCTAATGGAACATAATGGAACAAAGCTTGTGCAGTGCAAAATCGCCTTGTCAATAGTATATATAATTAAAACAAAGACACGCCAAGCAATATTTTTATAAATAAATTGTGAAGCTCAAGGTCTAGTCAATAGCATTTAAACCGCACATCCTGTAGGGCTCTAAACAATTTGAGCTTGTGACGTCACGATCAAGACAAGAATAATACTGTTATATACAATCTAGCAATCATCATTGTCCCGTTGTGCCATAATGCCGTTAACCGCACAATTTGTGCGCAATTTGCAGCGTTTCCAGCTCGTAACCTTTGACGTAACTGATACTCTACTCCGGTTGAAAGATCCCATTAAGCAATACGCCCAAACGGCATCAGTATGCGGAATACCCAACATAAGCGCCGAGCAACTAGAGCCCTGCTTTCGAAAGCATTTCAAATCGATGAGCAAAGCGCACGCGAACTTCGGCCGCTGTTCGCCATATATGAATTGGCAGTCCTGGTGGCTGCAGTTGGTAAGGGAGACATTCACCTGCGTTGACGCCAATCTGCCTAAGGACAAGCTGCAAACTGTCGGCGAGCGACTGCTCACGATCTTCCGCACCAGCGCTTGCTGGACGCATATAGAGGGCGCAACGGAATTTGTGCAGCGCGTCCGGGAAGCCGGCAAATGTGTGGGAATCATATCCAATTTCGATCCCTCACTGTCCCATGTGCTGGACGCCATGGGTTTTAACGACAAATTCGACTTCATCATTAACTCCTACGAAGCCGGTGTCATGAAGCCCGATCCGGCCATATTTCAATTGGCGCTCGAGGGTCTAGACATCACGCCTTCCCAAGCGCTGCATATTGGCAATAAACTTGACATGGACTACATGGGTGCACGCAACAGCGGTTGGAGCAGTCTTCTAGTCCAGGAGCATCAGCCGCATCAGTTGCAGCTGGAGTCCAAGCATGCTTTTGCGAGCCTGTCGCAAATGCTCCAAACGTTAGAAACGCAAGAGATTGACTGGTCAGACAGTAAAAGCGCGCAGTAGCGAACAAGTCAGATGAGTGTACTGCAATACAGAAATAGTTATACATATAAAACTGTTAAATAGTTGGGCTACATATCGTTTATTTGTAATTGTATTCATATTTAATTTATAGTTTTTATTTAGATATTTAGTTCAAAAACATATTTTTTTTATGTTTGTAAGTGTCATAAGTAATTGGTTAAGTTTAACAACCTTGGAATACAAATAAAATTAAAAATATAAAGAAAATAACTTTTTTCTATTTCTGTTTCAGTTAAAATACAACAAATACAAATCATGCCACATTAAGAGATATATCATAGATATAAATATATGCGATATATTACAAAATTCGATTCTTTTCCAGTTTTTCCTCTCTACAGATTAAACTACTTTTAAACTTTATCTTTGATTCATTTACAATTATTGTGAATGGAAAATCTTACTCCTAGTTATAAAAAAATGCTCCAAAAATTTACAAATAATCCTGTTTCAGAGACAATAACTGAATAAAGACTGGGTGACAAATAGTAAATATATCTAGAACAAAGCATAACTACTTATATGTAGTGTATATATACATACCGATCGATTAAAAATAAGCATTTGCACTTAACATAAAACATTTTAAAAAAAAACTAATTTGTGACCTGAAATGTGTTTTTTCTTCTTTGGGAATGCGTTTAAGATTTACTCTACGTGGACTTCGTGGCCTTTGCCGGCATCTGTGCCTTGGCAGCCTTTAGCTGCTCGAGATTGAACTGTTTGCGGATTTCGGTCGACACCTGACGGATAACACTTTCCGTGCTGGCCATCAGATCACGCTCGAGCACATCGATGTCAATGTCCTTGCTCTCGAGCCGCATTTGCATGTCCGAGTAGAAGTCACAGAAGAGCACCGGCTCATCGGAACCGTTCGGAGTCCGAGTGCTGCAATATTGTCCACGTCGATGCAGATCCTCGTTGTTGGCCCGCGAGTCGAGGAAGCGACGTGCGCCCAATGGCAGTTGCTGCTGTATGAGACGTTCGTGATTTTGGAATATATGATGCTTGAGCTTCTTGAACTCCTTCAGCTCGTTTTTCATGTACTTCACATAGCTGTACATCTTGGACGTCTTCTTGGTGAGATTTTCCAGGCAGCTGATGAAATTGCGCACCTGCTGTGTCCGCGGCAGTGTGCTGGGATCCAAGCGTTCGGCCTCATCGAAGTGAAACTGCGATCGATTGAAATCATGTTTCATGGCCAGCGCCGAGGCAAGCACTACGTGATTCTCAGCCACCTGGGGTGCATGCTCTACGGCGGCACTCAGTATTAGATCCGCATCGGCTAGCCGACCCATACGGAACAGTATGGTGCCCAGGCTGAGCAACGGTATATCCTTCTGCTCGGGTGGGGCCAGCATTGTGGCTAGGCGAGCACAGGGCAATGCCTGCAAGGCGTTGCCTCGCATTCGCCAGTAGTATGAGCTGAGAGTATGAAATTTCCATGAGTCTGGCTGCCGCTGCAGTCCCTCTAAAGCAAAGCGTCGGGTCAGCTCGACTGTGGCGGTGCCAATGTTGGAGTCGTGCTCACGGTCCACATACGCCGACTCGAGCACATCCGGCTGGAAGCTGTCCAAATGATCGTACGTGGCCGGGCCCACACTTAGCTCATGGTAATTGCTGCATATAGGTTCTAGGTCACGGTTTAACTTAGTCCTAATCCCAGACACAGGCAATGATTGTTGCAGTTCACGCTGTTCCGGCAAATTGATGCGCTTAAGTTGGTCGGGTGTGATTTTTAGATAGGACATCCGCTTCTCTAGCAGATAGTAGTCCATGGCGCACTTGGCCTGATCGGCCAGATCCTCTCCAAAACGCATGGAGAAACGCAAGTGCTCGACAATTTGCTCTCGTTTGCGCAGCAGCTCCAAATAGCTGCGCTCCACATACTCATTGTACCGTATCTGCTCCAGAAAGGCAATAAGGTTGTGCGGCTCCCGCATAAAGAAAGGCGAGTCCAGCTTCTGGACAATCCGCTCATCCTTTAGCACCCAATGATTGCTGGCGAACAGCACGTGGATGCAGCAGGCGGCAACTAGATACTGGCAGAACCTCATTATGCATTGGCTGTGTTTTGCATCTAATTGCAGTTGGACACCAACAAAATTTCGGGTAAAAACATTTATACACAATATATTTGGATGTGTAAATAAACACCGACAACAGTTTGTTTTGTACTCTTGTCCATTTTTAGTATATTTCACATTAACAACAACATTCGCCGCACTGTTAATGAACTGTTATTGCAACATAAACATATTAGACAACTTTATAAATCAGTGTGCCCAATTGTGTCAATTATAGGTTTCATTTAAACGAATGCATAGAAATGTCCCGTTTAAGATACAAATTAGTTCTTATCTTACATAAAATATACATTAAAAGTCTTTTAATATAAAAAAGGTTATTATGATATCAAGATGGTGTTAAAAATATGTATAAGAAAATATTTATTGAAATATGTATCAACTTATATTCATTATGTATTTTCGCATAAATAAAAGTTAAATATGTTTTCAACATTTGCTTTTTTGTAAACAAAGTGAAATCTTAAAAATAACTTTATTCAAATGAAGTTCTATCATATTTTCAGTACATTTAATCAAAATGTTTGGTATTTTTATTTAAATGCATAGCGGTCACACAGCTTGCTACATAAAATGCGAAAAAACGGAATCGCGGAGAACTGTAACGCGGAAAAGTACATAAAAAATAATCGTTACTCGCGTGCGTGTTTTTTCTTTAGCCGCAACATAGCATTTTATTGTAAAATATATATTTAATAGTCGCTATTAACAACGCGTTTTTAGTATAAAAAATACGAAAATGAAACGTCGCGTTCATGCAAAGTAGTTGAAAAAGAAGGCACACACACATACAACATACATACGCACGCACGTCGTTGCGAAGGAATATATGTATCTACACATGCATATGCATGTATGAGTGTGCGCTGGTGTTGTGCGGTCGTGTGTGCGTGTGTGTGTGTGCGTTAGCTACTGAGCAGAGTCTCGGACTCCATGAGAGAAGAGGGGTGGGGACAGAACGGCGGCGTTTGAGCGTTGAAAGAAAAACGTAAAAATGAACTGGCACAGCCGACGACGACAACCACAAAACAAACGCCAAAGTACGTACGATGTTCTACTACGGCTACAACTGTGATATTTGGATATAAAATATATAAAGCCGCCCCGCACTGAAAAAACAAGCCCCGTACTTGCACGTACGCCTGTCTCTGCCGCTGGACGACGGAAAGAAGGAAAAAATAAAAACACCTATCGAAGCAACAGACAAAGCGGCATCATCCAAAATCGGAAGAAGCAGACATAGCAGCAACACCACCACCACCACCTCAGTGAATAATTTTTAAGGTATATACATGTGCATATACATTTGTGTATATGTGTAATAGGAGCCGCCATTTTCCGTGTGATCCATGTAACAAGCTAAAAGAAAAAAAAAACCTGGACCTAGGGTTGGCAATGTGCGCATTAAAAACAAACTGAACGTTGTCTGCGGCTTACAAATGGCTTAATAATCGACTGTGCATGGTGCTTCCTATTCAGGTCGCAACGTCACAACTAACGATATATTTTGCAATTACAGTAAATTCGCTAACACAACTTATGACGTTTGTTGCTAAAAAAAATATCTGACAACCCTGCGCTAGCCTTTTTCTTTGTTGACATTTTTGTGTATGTGTGTGTGCATAAGTGTGTGTGTGTGTGTTTTGGAAGTAGTATAGCGGCGACGGCGCTGCCACAATTCTCAATTTTTTGTGTAGCATAAAAAAAATTGTGCAATAAACCAACACAATTTGCAAATACGAGGATGCGTTACCAGTGATAATATAAATTTGAAAGAGAATTGGCTAATTTACCGAAATTTAGTTTTTCAAAAGTGGCAACCTTGCGCAGGTCACTCTCATTTATTTTGATTCTGCAATGCGCATGAGTCCATAGTAGCTCTCGCTCACACTCATACGAATGCATTTGTGCCTGGCTGTCTTTTGAACAGCTGAGTGGTGCTGCAACTTTTGGGTACCCAAAAAAGACAAACATTCACACACACATATTTGCAATTATTGCAGCAGTAGACAAATTAACAAAGCCGCTAGCTTAGCCGTTGTAAAATATTTTTGCTTATTAGCTTTGTAAGTTTAACTTTCTGACTTCTGCGTGCTGTGAGAAAATAACCCTAAATTGTGTTGCACTTATTTCTATGTCTTCAATGCTAACAAAAATGTTAATAATTATTTTATTACACATGTGCTTCTATGTTAATTGATTTTTGTTTTGCACGTGTATAAGTACAAAGAGAGCTGTCGGTCAGCAATGAGAGAGCAAACGCGTGCGGTCTGTCGACCTCGCACGAAAGAGGAAACTCTTTCCATTCACTCACAAACACAGGGCGAAGCCATAAAATTATTTATTTAAATCAAGTTGAATTTATGACATGAAAATGATTGCACATAAACATATGTATGTAGGTATGTTTGGCAATTTTTTTTTGTTTCTTTGTGCATCGTAAGCCGTTGTATGGTTACTCTGGCTCAGAATTGTGTACGCTTATCATTTATCAGCGGCGTCACCAGAAACAACTTTTGCTTTTGAGAGCTTTCCTGTAAATTCGCGTATGAGTGTATGTGTTAGTGAGTACTTCTGTGTGCGCATTTATATTCCGTGCCTGGAAGTCAGTGTTGCCATCTCGTTTGTTTCAATATAAAATTCTGTGCGGCAACAATATATAAAATAATTTGGGTTTACCAATTGTGCAACCCAATTGTAAAAAACTGTTACTTATTGTTTGTAGACGAAAAAACGTGAAGACTAAGTTAAATAGGAATTGTGATGTCCATGGAAAATAATGACGATGGGCTAACTGCTTATGTACTACCAAAACTCAAAATCTTTCTATCTTTTTTACTCTCATTTTAATTCGAAAGCAAGTTGCCATATCATTGAAATCACTATTTCAAATGGCATGCACAAGCTAGTATGCTGAGCATGCCAAAGACTTGCTACTAAAAATATACCAAAATGATGAAAAGCACTTCAATTTTTTTGTTTATATGTCAACTATTATGGTTTAACAGTATTTGGTATATTTTTAACCGAAAAGTATATAATTAATAAAATAAACAACATTTTGACAATGCTATGAAATTTATTAATAGTGAGATGGTCACACTGTTTCTTTAAATTCAGCCAAAAATCAAAGTGCCTAGATCCAGTTTGTTTGTTTTTTTATTTATTTTTTTTTTTGTTAATTCATCTATTTTCCTTGTATTTCTATCGGTTCTTGTTTATAGACTGCATAATATACAGAATGGTCGTCGGCTCGAATCACACGAGGCGCAGTGAAACTGCCGGGAGATATACAAACAGCAGCAGCAGCAACACGAATAACGGCAGTAACAACTCCACCAGCGCAACGTCTTCAATTGCAAACACATCCTCAGCGGCGGCGGCGACGTTGTCGTCGTCGGCGTCGTCAATGTCACACAATAATAATAAAAGCCAAAACGGAACATTAAACAACAACAGCAGCAGCAACTCACACCAGCAGCAGTCGCATCTCCATCATCATCATTACCAAACGCAGCAGCAACAGCAAAGTACAACGCATCATAGTGCCGTAGCAGCAGCAACATCATCCTCATCATCATCATCGACAACATCAACATCATCGTCGTCATCCACATCATCAGCATCATCATCGACGCATGGCGTTGGTGCATTGGTTCATGTGGGTGTTGGTGTCAGCCTTAACGGTTGCAACGGCAGTGCCGTCAGTCGTTTATCCCAATCGACGGGCATGTCGCCGCGTGAGCTATCGGAAAATGATGATCTGGCCACATCATTAATATTGGATCCACATCTGGGCTTTCAGACGCACAAAATGAATATACGCTTTAGACCGCTTAAAGTGGATACTCAGCAGCTAAAAGCGATTGTCGATGAATTTATACACACCCAAAACTATGATATTGCCATACAGCACATTTACGATGGACCCTGGATACCGCGTCATCTCAAAAATAAGAATAAAATTGCCACCAAGCGGCTGCATGATCATGTAAGTTAATCGAACCCGGTCGAAAGTTCTCCTTTCTATTTTATATTCAACTTTTATTGCTCATCGATAGTCGCATTATCTATTATCTCTATTATTGATCTCGAGAAGCTATTTAAAAATCCTTGAATATGCTTTTGAAAATACCGGGTGACAGCCGATATTTATCGAATTTGGGTAAATGAAACTTTCGTTTCACCTTATATATGTATATATATATATATATATATATATATATATATATATATATATTATGCTATAGCGAAGAGATATAGCATCGGGCAGTTAGTATATATCCGGTAATCGGTTATCGATAACAGTGTTAGTCCTCCAAAACGATTATAGTCGCTAAAATTGTCTATCATTAACAATGCTTCGACTTCTGCAGGTGCATTAGCAATATTATGCTAGAGATATTATACATATATAAGTTAGTAATCTATTATCGATAACACTGTTTATTAGGTTAATTAGTTCTGCATTTCCCTGTCGTGCTGTTATGCTATTCATGTATATCGCTTCTGTATCAACATATTTCTCTCTCGCTCTCTTTACCCTTATTGAATTATACTAATCCGAGGAACTGTTGTCTATCCCGTCGCTGTTTTAGATCGTGCGCTATTTGCGTGTGTTCGACAAGGACAGCGGCTTTGCGATCGAGGCGTGCTTTCGCTATTCTCTGGAGGAGCAGCGAGGCGCAAAGATAAGCTCAACGAAGCGCTGGTCGAAGAATGAAAAGATCGAATGCCTTGTCGGCTGCATTGCGGAGCTCACGGAAGCCGAGGAGGCGGCGCTGTTGCATTCGGGCAAAAACGATTTCTCTGTGATGTATAGTTGCCGTAAGAATTGCGCTCAATTGTGGCTCGGACCGGCCGCCTACATCAATCACGATTGCCGGGCCAACTGCAAATTCTTGGCCACAGGCCGTGACACGGCCTGTGTAAAGGTGTTGCGAGACATTGAGGTGGGGGAGGAGATTACGTGCTTCTATGGTGAGGATTTCTTTGGCGATAGCAATCGCTATTGTGAGTGCGAGACCTGCGAGAGACGAGGCACAGGCGCTTTTGCTGGCAAACATTCGAGCAATCAGCTGAATGAGACGATGCTTGGTCTGACCAACGGATTGGGCTTGGGTCTGGGCTTAGGCCTGAACGCTGGCGCTGGCGGCGCCAATGGTGGTGGCTATCGTTTGCGTGAAACGGATAATCGCATCAATCGGATCAAAAGTCGAGCCAATAGCACGAACAGCACATCTAACAGCAACAGCAACGATAGCAGCAGCAACAGCAATGTTGTTGCAGCAGCAGCGGTTGCGGTGGTTCGTCCCAAAAGCGGAAGCCTCGAGCTCAATGCTGTCGCCTTGATGGACAAGAAGCAGCTTCCTAATGTGGTTGTCTCCCCGCTTACCATGAAGGAGCTGCGACAGAAGGGCATGACCAAATACGATGCCGAAATGATAATGGCCAATGCGGCCTACCATCAGCAGCAGCAGCAGCATCAGCCACATCATCATCATCTGCATCATCATCAGCAATATCACACACACCTGCCCCTTACGACAGCTGCAGCAGCAGCAGCAGCAGCCGCCTCAGCGGCAGCAACAGCCAGTAGCAATGCAGCAGAGGCCGCCAGCCAGGCGACGGCAATGCAGAAGCCACAAGCAGCCGCTGAGCTCAGCAACGGACGCGCTGCTGTTAGCACGCTGCGCAAATCGATGCGTGTTAACAGCACCAGCAGCAGCATATCCACAGCTTCCACGGATGAGCCGCCGCTCTCCAGCTACAATGTCACAGCTGCAACAGCAGCAACCGTTGCAACCATTGGCAAGGCGCCGGTTGTGCTGATGCCTCGCTATAAGCCAGCTGCTGTGGCTGCGGCAATGCAACAGCAGCAGCAACAACAACAACAGCAGGCGCAGCAACAACAGCAGCAGCAGCGCCAACAACAGCGTCAGCTGCGTCGCAGCGAACGTCAAACACAGCGTCAGAAGGTCAGTCAGGATTCGGCACAGCTGTTGGGCAAATATCTAACCGATAGCGAGAGCAGCGACACGGACTTGCAACATCAACAGCCGCACCAACAGCAGCATAAGTCATACGAGTGTCGCAAAGCCTCTTCCAATCTGGAGAAGCGTATAACCCGGAACAGTGCAGGACGTGCGGCAGCGGCCGCAGCAGCCGCTGTGGCAGCAGCAGCAGCGACAACACCAACATCAGCAACAATAACTGCCAGCAACAGCAGCAACATTAAAACAACGATTACAAATTGTAATAATTTAAATATTAATAGTTGTAGAAATAATAATGTTAGCGCTAGATTTAGTGAACGCAAACTAAAGCCGAGCGATCCGGCGGCAGCGGCAGCAACAGCAGCAGTAGCAGCAGCAGCAGCAACTACAACGACGACGGCATCGTTGGCAAACATGACGCCCTCGTCGTCAAATTGCTTGACAGCTGAACAGCAGCAACTGCAACACCAAGAACAGCAGCACCACCAGCAGGAGCAACAGGCAGCGGCAGCAGTTTCAGCAGCAGCAACGCGTAGTCGCAGCAGCAGTCCCGCCTATAAGAAGAACCTTATGGCCAGCTTCGAGCAGTCCTGTGCCGCTAAGCGTCAGGCGGCAGGGGCAGGAGCAGGAGCAGCAACAGCTGCAACAGTTGCAACTGAGCAGCCCGACAAGCAGAAACGCAGTCGACGCGCCGCTGCACTGGCAGCAGCGCAGCATATACACTGCGAGGCCGTTGGTGGCGTGCTGCAGCGCAAGCGACACCAGACAGCTGCTGCAGCAGCAACAACAACAATAAGCAGCAGCAGTGCAGTAGAGCCTCTTTTAAAGACACCCGAGCGCCGGTTGAAGCTGACGCTGAGAATGAAGCGTTCTCCAATCCTGGATGAAGTCTTTGAGCTGGGCACGAGCTTAGGTGAGGATCGCCAACATGCGCTGCAGAATGGACATGGACATGGCGGGAGTCGAGCTGGTCAATCAGGCAATAGCAATTGTGGCAACAGCAACAACATCGGCTGCGGTGGCAACAACAACAACAACAGCGGCAACAGTAGTAACAGCAGCAACATTAACAATGCAACCAGCAGCGGCATTGAATATGAAATTTTGCGTATGGAGGGCATATCGGAGCATGGCAACGATGACGATGAGGAGGAAGAGGAGGAGGAGGAGGATGAGGATGATGACGAGGAGGCCGCCGTCGAAGAGGAGGAGGAAGACGAGATGTTGCAAGTGGAGGCAGAGCAGCAGCAAAAGCAGCAACTGGATGCAAGTGCCAGCGACAGCTCCAACTGGCGTTATAAAGAGAAAAAAAGACGCAGCCGTCGGAGTGGCACTGCGGCGCCAACAGTTGCTGCCAGCAGCAGCAGCAACAACACTTGCCATAACAGCATCTATGGAACGCCGCAGAAGAAGCGATTACGCCTAATATTTGGCAACGAATCGCATACAATAGACATTCCACCAACAAGTTCAACTGCAACAACAACAGTTGAAGCAGCTGCTGGCAGCGGTGTCCATGACCTCAACAGCAGCGGCGGCGGCGGCAACGATGAATCCTTTAATGCTTCCTATGCCAGCAGCAGCAGCAACGCCACCAGCATGACCGTTAACACCTCCTCGCTGAACAGCACGCCCACATCGACAGCACCGATGAGTGAAGTTGAAGCGACGGCAATAACAACAACCGCATCAGCAACAGTTGAAAGTGCGGCAGGAGCGCCCTTATTGGTGCAACGTCAGCCCGCTGCAGACTCACCTACATCGACAACATCCAGTGTCAGCTCCTTTCAGTCAGCCTGCACCTCAACAACCAATTTCTTCACACGCTCCAAGTCGCCTGCGAACAGCAACTATCAGCCGAACGGCAGTCGTAGCAACAGCAGCTATATGTCCTACTATCAACAACAACAGCAACAACAACAGCAGCAAACCAAACTAAGTGGCAAGCGCGTTGTGGAGCAGGCACAGGCAGTTGTCAGCAGCAGCAGCAGTAATAGCAACAGCAACAGCAGCAGCAACATCAACATCAACAACATTAACATTAACAACAATAGCAACAGCAATAGCTCAACGATAAGCAGCAGCAATGGCGCAACTGTTGTAGCGAGCAGCGTGTCCAGCACGCACAGCTTTTTGCCGCAGGCCTTGACCATGCCCAAGCACACGTTTGGCACCTGTGCGTTCCTGGCGCCCACAAGCTTTGCCGGGCTGCAACAGCAGCAGCAGCAGCAGCAGCCAACATCCTCGTCCCCGCAGCTGCTGCAGCAACAACAACACAACAACAAATAACCATCGACTGATCTCTTTGCGAATTGACTGTGCTGCTGCCATTGCCAACAACAACAAGCACAACTGCAACAACTACAAGTGCAAACTGCCATCGCCTGCTGCTAGAGCTGGAGCTGCCGCCCCGCCCCCTTCCCTGCTGTGTTAGCCTTAGGTCTCGTCTTCAGGTGTGTGTGTGTGCATCCAGCAATCTGGCAACTCTGTAAGGGAGTTTGAGTCCGTTACAAAAGCATAAGATTTGCGGGTTTATTTATACAAGCTAGAAACAGAAAAAAAAAACAAAAGCAAAAAACAAAATCCGTAATCAGCCAAAACAATAATAATAACAAAAAGTCTGTTTTAGCAAATATTTGATTATATATTTCTTTTTTGCTTTTCTTTCTATTTCTCTCTCCCTTTTCTTTCTCTTTCTCTCTCTCTCTCCCTCTTTCTCTCTCTTGCCATTGCAGATGGATATTTAAAGCATAAAAGTAGAAAAAATGCAAGTGTTAAGCAAATTGTTACAGTTGGTGGTGGTATCGGTGTTTATGATAATGCTAATGCTCATGAGCAAGATGATGATAAGATTAATATGAATACTACCAATACCAATTATAATAATAACGATAGCAACAACAGCAGCAGCGGCAGCAGCAAGAACATAGTTAAGAAATTAAGAATAGAATTAAAACGCATACAAATCATGTACAGTTGAGAAGAAAAGAAAGAAAACGAAATGTAACTGTTAACAAAACAGTAAAGCGATGGAACGGCAGCAGCAACAACAACGACAAAAGAAATGCGCAGCAAAAGCAACAGCACTATTGGAAAAGGAAACATAGCGGGAAAGGAAAGGAGCGAAACAAAGATATTGCTGGTGTGCTCTCTCTTACTCGCTCTCCATGAAAAGCGAACAAAGCAAACGAAAAATATAAATTACAAACGTATAACAAATATATTCTAAATGCAATGCACATCAAAACACACACACATACACCAACATATATACAGACACAACCACAAACGCAATTAGCAGCGGTTTTAGACGCCTTAACAGTAAAGTTAAATTTGCAAATACATATAACAAAAAAAAAAGAATATATATATATATATAATATATATATATGTATAAGTGTGTATATGAAACGAAGAGGAAGCAAAACAAAAACAAATGTAAGGGTAGAGCAGAAAAATAAATCAACAATAGTAACAAACAATTAACAAAAACAATAGTAACAAAGCAATATATTATATTCTATATATATTTATATATATATATATATATATATATATATATATATATATATGTATATTTATGTATATATATATATATATATATATATATTTATATATATACATCCAAACTCAATTTACACATTGCCTATACATACATATACACATACTTACATATAAGTATATACATATATATATATTTACACGTAAATATATACATAAAGAACGAATTAATGCAAGCATAGCAAACCAAATTCATTTTACACAACAAAAAAACTAAATGTATATAAAAACGCGAAAATTAAAAAAAAATATATATATACATGTATATATATATTTAAAATTTATTAAAACAAAAAAAATATTAAAAAAAAAAAAAAAAACTAATACAATAAACGCTGCAAATTAAAAAATGATGACTTGTGTAAATTTAAAAAAAAATATGTATTGCACATTTTGTATTTGTATATTTTTCGTTTTGTTGTTGCATTCATTTCAATTTCAAGTAACAAACAAACAACATTACATACTTTGAATTTGTATACATGCATATGTATATGTATATGTATATGTATATGTACACACATACACACACATACGTATGTTAATAAATTTTGTGAACTAGCAAAATAATTCATTTTGTGGAGTATATGTTGATAGTTTTTAATTTATTATAAATAATTTAACACACATAATCATCCAAAAATGTATTTGGCCCTGCAAATCAGTTTCAATATTTTTTTTTTGTTTCTCGCCTAAGTTTGATTCTTAAGTCTAGCAAATTAAGTAGTTATGTATATGCAAACGATAATACTATATTTACAAATACAACAATTATATTAAATATATCTACTTATATATACCTATGTATATATATATATTAATAGCATACTGTCCGGCGTGTTCTGCCTCCAAGTCATGCCGGTACATAAGCTAGTTTTATTTAATTTAATTTCTACTTTTTTTTTTAATATACAAACTTACTGATTCACATGTAAAATTGTGCTGCGCATTCATTGGTATTGCGCAGTAGCAGCAGCATACATTCATAATAATAAACTAAAAGGTTTGAACGTGCGAGCTTTTTTCTCAGAAAAATACTTTTCCCACCAAAAATGTGCGACAGGTCCTTCTGGGCTTTCTTCCAACAAAGGGAACCCATGCTATGGTGCTGATGTGTGATCGAGCGAGTCGTCAACTTGCTCTCAATTGCAACCATGCAGCCAATAAGAATTGATCTGTTTTGATACCTATAGAAGCTGCATATGGTAGTTTCATACATAAATATGTACGTGTGTGTTTATACATACATATGTAGCTTTTAATTGCCGATTCCGCAAACTCTTAACAAGAGGTAAAGTATTTCACAAGCTTGAGACATAGAACATTCTAACATTTCTTATATTATTAGAATAACACTAATAAACGTGAAACCTAATTAGCATGTAACTTTTGCAGACCCTGGAGAGTTGGCATCACAGCTTCCGTGCGGTCGAGGGAGTTACATCTTTTCGGTCGCCCAAAAAAACATTGTTTCTTACTCTAGCAAATAATAATAATAACAGATCACCTGACAGATTATCTTTGATGCGTCATTATTCGAGACAAAGACCCCTGAAAATACGAAGTCGAATTAGACCTGTCTCATAAATGTTTGGTGGCAATGTCCAGTCTATTTGTTGTACGGTTATTGGCTTGAATAAATACTATATATACTACACTACTAATAACAGAAAGCTGAGCTTTCTCGATAAACCAAAAATAGAGAATTAAAAACAAAAAAGTCCAATAAAATGCGATTTGCGACTTTCTATGGTATCTGATCTGTGAAAGGGGAAGAAGGCATAAATTATCAATTTTATTTGTTTTATGTTTTATTTAATAAGCAAGATGCAAGAACTTGCAGATGGCCAACCCGGTTTGATTGTGATAGCAATAGTGCCGTTATTCCCGTTGGTCATTCTAGAAGTAAGTGAAACATTGCTGGAGGCTTGAACATAAACAGTTACACAAATTTTTTTTTTTACCGGCAGTCAGCTTTCGCGCAATATACTTTATTTTTATTTTTGCAATTTTACTTAAATTTTATAAAATAAGCAGTTATCTGTGTAAAACACGCGATTTTATTTATTATGAGTATGCAACTAAACAAACTCGTGTTTTTTAACCTATATATAATATAGATGAAGGTGTTTATCTATGTATGTGTGTATGTATGTGTAAGTTGTCTCAGAACACAGTTAATACCCGACAATGTGTGTGTACCCGCCTTTTAAAAGATTGTGTGCACAAATTGACGACAGGACGTTTGTCTATTGTGTGTATTTTTTGTTGTCGTTGTGCTTGATTCTTCTGATTGTAATGCCCTTTTCGGAATTAGTGTCCATATTTTTGGAAATCCCATTCGCGGTTATCTAGCGGACAAACTTGACGTGTCTTTAGCCAACGTGAAATACAATGAAAATGAAAGGCATGATTGCAAACGCCCCAGGCTACGGTGCACTCTTCGCTGGTTGCTGATGCTTGATTTGCCTGGCACTCAATGCATAAGTCCATTATATGATTCCTGCAAATAGCGCAGTTGTCCACAACGATATCTGGATTAAATTAACAACATTAAAATTGTAATATATGTATATCTATATTTACAATCCAAGTCAATTCTCATGTATTCTTACCCCACGCCCATAAGGCTACAGCATTCCACTGCAAGGAAGTATGAGAAAGCATAAAAGAAAATTAGTAACACGCCAACATGATTGTGCGAATTCGCCATCTTGTTTTTTTCTTTAGCGAAATATTTCCTGAATATTACCTTTTTAACCTCGAAACGTTTCTTTTCGCCTTTGCTACTGCTGGATGGTACCTCGAACTCTTCTTCGTCAACTTCCATTTCATCCGTTTTGTTTTAGTATGTTCGTTTACCTAACAAGATATGACATTGATTTCTTAAAATAAAATCAGCTTTGATGTATGCTATGCAGTAATCGACTTATATCGACTAATTATCGATTATTTGGTCAAATAATCGCACGATATAATAATTGCTAAATGACGAAATTGTCTTTAAAGTATTTGTAGACATAAAAATCAGCTGGAATTTGACATTCGATAATCTAAAGAGCTTGATTTCAACAAAAGATAAAGATGAAATAATTATAATTACTGCTCATATAAACACGAGCTCAGCTGTTTCTTAACTGTTGCTGTCTTAAAATTAAAAGACAACGTCGTCAATATGGCGACATGCTAACGTACACGTCAAACTATTTGTTATAGCTGGTAAAAAAAAGTACAGTTAATTTGCTCGAATTTACAATAGAATACGTTTAAAGCGCCGGTCAAGGTGCCGATGATTTTTCATCATATAATTATAATTATAATCGGACTGTGCTCTAAAGGAAGCGAGCATCATTTTGATCAATTTGAAACGGATTCTACTGTATCTTTCTTTTATTTTCGTTCAATTTAGATATACAAAATCGATAAACCGCGATCGATCATCACTCATTCATTGATTAAAGGTGGAGGAACCTCGATATTTGCCTGGATGGAAAATCGAAATAGTAGATATCCGATTCCTGCCATAAAAACATTGATGTATCGACTAGATGCCTTAAATATCAATTTTTTTTAACGAAACTTTTTTGCTTTGGATTATTTTACATTTAGCGAAGACATAGCCAAATATTTTAATATTTATAAAATGAATATAAAGCAAATTTTCTGAACATTTTTTATTTACCTGGCGTTGAACTTAACGCATATTTTGTTTTGAATTTAACGATTGTTTTTGTGCTGTTCGAAAAGGTTTGGTATTTTATAAGAAATCGAATGCAGCAACACTGCACTTCGCTGGGAAATTCGTTTGCTTGCACGTGTTTTTATTGTTATTCTACTATTGGAATCTAACTTCAAAACAATTCGAAGAGTGAGATCGTCGTGCTACAAAGCCATGGAGCACGACAACTATAATGGCGTTACCACGCTGGGCGTTGACAGCAGCAGCACCGAAAGTTCAGCAATGATACTCTGCTGTGAATGTGGCGTCGCAATACAACCAAATCCGGCCAACATGTGTGTGACATGTCTGCGTAATCATGTCGACATTACGGAAAATATACCCAAACAAGCGGTGCTGCATTTCTGCCGCAACTGTGAACGTTATCTGCAGCCACCCACTGAGTGGGTGCAGGCACCTCTCGAGTCTAGGGAGCTGCTCGCCGTCTGCTTGAAGAAGCTAAAGGGTCTCAAGGAAGTGAAACTGATCGATGCGGGCTTCATCTGGACCGAACAGCATTCTAAACGCATTAAGGTGAAGCTCACCGTGCATGGCGAAGTCTCTGGCGGCACAGTCTTGCAGCAGGTATTCGTTGTTGAATTCACAGTGCAGAATCAGATGTGCACCGATTGTCATCGGACTGAGGCAAAGGACTATTGGCGCTGTTTGGTCCAAGTGCGTCAGCGTGCCGAGAACAAGAAGACGTTTTACTATCTGGAACAGTTGATACTGAAGCACAAAGCGCACGAAAATACGCTGGGCATTAAGCCAGAGCATGGAGGTCTAGATTTCTACTATTTCAGCGAGAATCATGCCCGGCGTATGGTTGATTTTCTACAGACAATGGTTCCTGCCAAGGTGACGACATCGAAGCGTCTTATCTCGCACGACATACACAGCAACAACTACAACTACAAATATTCGTGGTCGGTGGACATAGCGCCTGTATCGAAGGACAGTGCTGTTTGCCTCTCGAAGAAATTGCGCCAGCAGTTGGGAAACATCTCGCCGATTTGTCTGGTGAACCGTGTATCGAGTAGCATCCATTTAATTGATCCATTCACGGCGCAAATTGCTGAATTAACTTCACAGGTATATTTCCGAGCACCCTTTGAGGCCATTTGCAATCCCAAGCAGTTGGTCGAATATGTGGTCATGGATATAGACGTAATACACGCCAAGGATCTGAAAACGTTTCCCGGCCAAGGAATGGTATCGTTTAAGCATGCGCTCTGTGACATTTGGGTGGTGCGCTCCTCGGAGCTGGGCATCAACGATAATCCCATACACACACGCTCCCATTTGGGCCATCTGCTAAAAGTGGGAGACTCGGTAATGGGGTACAACACAGGCGAGGCGAACATCAATGATCCCGAATTTGATAAATTAACGCCGGAGCAAATCCCAGATGTTGTCCTAGTGCGAAAACATTACGATCGACAGACGCGTCTCAGTCTGCGTTTGTGGAAGATCAAACATCTGGCAGTCGAGGCCACGGACGAGCGCAGTAAATACGATTATAACGAGTTCCTCGATGACCTCGAAGAGCATCCCGATATGCGCGGCCAAATCAATGTTTATCGTGATAGTAAGAAGCAGCTGCCCATTGAGGTGCAACAAGGAGCTGAGGCTGCAGCTGGAGATGTGCCACAGATAACGCTCGCCGAGATGCTGGAGGATATGACCCTCGAGTGCGCCGACGACGAAATGGGCGAAGGCGATGCTGAGCCACAGGAGGAACCACAATTATGAACAAAATTCGTGTTATTTTTTCTTTATTATGTATTCCAATATACATACATGTATAAATGTACATATATATACATTGTATATATTGGTGGAATAAATAAAAAAAAAAACATAACATTCTAATAAATAAACATATCTTTGTTTCGGTGCAATTGTTCTACATTTAGGAAAATATAATTCTTTATTCGGCATCCGATACTCTAGGCGACTCGAATTTTACTCAATGAGGGGGAGGTAGTAAAAAATGTGCAGTTTTCGAAATGTATGTGTCCTTTAGCTGAATATACATATATATATATTCAGGTAAGTTGATGACTCAAGGTCAAAGGATGTACGATATATTCTTGAAAAATTAAAGTGTGTTATTGATAATAAACAAAATAAAAGACCGACTATTTGAAACAAATTTGATCTGCGCATTTAATAGAACTTATTTGTTAAATTGCAAGTATCTATTCTCTCTTTTTAATGGGTTCTGGGTATCAAAATAGCAGTCTTAACTATAATTTACATCTAAGCATTGCATAAATGGGTGTAAGGAGTATGATCGTAACTAAAACAATTACTATATATGATCCATCTTTAAATATAACCTATTGTTAATAATATATAGTCTATAGCTGTACGAAAAAAAGTCAGTTTTTTTAAGTTTTCTTTACTTTTTCCATTCAATTAGATTAAATTACATATTCCTATTACAATTGTTTTTTTTTTTTTTATAGATAGGTTTTGTTAATGCATACAGAGTAGTTAGTTATAGATTTTGATTAAGATTGATTGGCTAGGGGTTTATCATAGGAACAATTGATATACATATAAGTTTGCTTTATATAGATATCGTTTTGGTTAAACATGAAATTTTCCTTCCTTACAAATTTCATTTGAGATCGGCATAAAGCCTAACTTAGAAGTTTTCTTTTGTTTTTATAAGGTTATATCGATAGTATATACTACATATAATGCGATTGAGAGACAACGCGGTTTACTGATTTTATTAAAAGATTTTCATTGAGATCGGATGATTAAAGGGATCTATTAGATCAGAGCCACGCTCAATAATTCATTTTCTTATAGAACAATCAATTTAAATAGAAATTCGATTTTCATACACGTCGAATATATAGGAGAGCAATGCGTACAGCTCCCGCAGATGTTGATTAAGATTAGACATAAAAGTTCTACTAGAAAAAACCAAGTATGAAAACTTTCTTTTGGATGATGATTTGGCTAATTGTTTGATGAAATGAAATCGCATTCCAATTGAAATTCGAGAATTTTAACTAGTGTGTTCTTTGCTTTTGTACTTGCGGTTCTTCATTTTACTATCCTTCTCTTTTTCTTTCATTCCTCTATCTCACACTTACGCTCGATGTTCTTAGGAGAGTCCTAGCTTGGGCTTCTCCTTGAAAAAGTAAACATCATCGCAGTCGCAGTGCTGCGTTGCCTCCAAATCCAACATCACCCGCCGGACAATGGGTATAATGTGCTTCCGGGTTGCCTGGATGTTGTGCTGACGCATATAGCAGCCGCCCATGAAGTGGGTTTCGATGGCATGCGGTTGGAGATCGAGCGACGGCATTTGGGACTGGTACAACGCCTGACGCACACGCTCCACCAACTGTGTTTGGCCGGTCAGTGAGATGATTGCCACGTCGCGCATCACCTGGCCGCCAAGCGGCGGCACATACATGCCCAAGATGAGGGCCAAATTGCTGCCTGCTGCAAACTGATGGATCGCCTGCTCCGCATCGCTCAGCTCGATGAAATCGCGCGCCAGCATTGGCAGTGCGGCAATTGGCACCATGTGCCGCTCCGTGTGCAGTCGCTTCATGTCCTTCCGCAGCACCTCGGACAGAGTTAGTTTGCTGATGTCTGCTCGAGCCACGAGGAGCTCATTGAAGAGGAGGCTACGCAAACGCTTTGTTTCGCTGTCCTCGATGGGCTCCGACTGTTGTTGTTGCTGCAGCTGCTCCAGCTGCTCGACCATGGCCAGATCGCGGGCACAGAATCGTTTGGCAGCCGGTGAAAAATTAATCGTGTCCAGGACAATGGTCGCATGGAGCAGTTGTGTAATGCAACCGGAACGTGGCTGCGTATGGGCCATATAACGCTCGCCCACGAGCGTTGCGCAAGAGCCCAACTCTGGTTCGATGTGGCGCACACAATTCGCGGGCAGCAGCTCCAACGCCGGATTATTCTCCATGGGTCGGTGATCGAGTATTTCGACGACATTCGGTGCGCAGCTGTTGACATGATGATCCACCAAAATAACATTTATATTTGTGCCGGCCAATTGCTGCGGCAAGTCGTCGCGAAAGACCAGCATCTCCTCCTTGATGTTGCACTTGCTGAGCATGTGGCCCACCTCCGTTTTGAGTGGATAGTCGATACGCGGTATGTTGAGCACGGGCACAAAGTCGTGCTCCTGCTTCCGCTGGGCGTAGATGAAAGCAAGCGCCAGTGCCGAAACGGCCGAGTCCAGATCGCATGACTCATTGCCAATTACCAAATGCAATTTTCGTTCGCTGTCGACGGCTGTGGGCGTGGCAGTGGGCGTCTGCCGGGTTGCAGTCGAGCTGGCCGCCGTCTCGGGTAGATACTGTAATTGGAGATGATGCAAGTAATGTGTAGTGCAGTCAGGTGTCATATAACTTACGCGATTCAGCGTAGAACGCGTCTGTATTAAAAATCGCAACAGAGACATTACCCAGGCAAAGCAAGGCGCACACAATTACATGAAATAAATAACAAAACGGCTCGAATGTGAAAAGCCACAGTTGTCACCATTTAATCGAGTACACTCGATAAGCGCACGCAACAAGTATCGATAACACATGCAAGTTCAATACCAAGCAGCTGAAAACTAAAAAGCCACAGTTGTTACTATTTAATCGAGCAACAAGTATCGATAAGTTGAATAACAATCAGCTGGAATATGTAAAGCCACAGTTGTCTAAAACGAATATACTCGATAGCCATAAGCAACAAGTATCGCTAACATTTGGAAATTCAGTGACAATTTTATTGAAAAAAACAAACACCAATTGCAATTAAACGAAAGTTAAATGTTATCTAACTTATGTTTTAAGTGCAACAAGCGAATTCTAAGCTTACAAATAGAGGGAAAATAATAGTATTTGTTAGAATTTGTTTTGGCAGAAAATCTATACTTCTTTTATATGTGGAGAATTGCTTTTATTGTTAGTTTCCATGAGTCTAAAACTGAACCCGTTTAAACCTTCCTTATGCTGTTCAAAGAATTAAACCCAATTAGGCACAGTCTTTATATCACACTTGTAGAGAAAATGCGATTCGCTAGGAAAATGCTTTTAAAATTTTATCACACTGAAATTCTTGCAGTATTTTTGTTGTATGCTTGGACATGGCAACCGGGAGTCATTTAAATAATATAACCGTTATTCAATTAAATTAACGGATGATTAAATACAAAAATCGATAGCAATCAATTCAAAACTATCGCTGTGCAATATACTGTGTCAATGTATTGAATAAGGACAATAATTCATACGATTTACCTATAAACACACAGAAAAACTAAACTATCAAATTGTGCTACTAAATTGTGCTGTGAAATTATTTTAATACATTAGGTAATTATGATTATCATATTAACGCAACTTATTTAAAACAACCCGTCTAAATGAAACCGGGTTTCCAATATCGTTTTGCTGCCACACGCTATAATCGTGACATATCGATATATTTCGATACGTTTCAAATCGATAGCGAATTTCCAGCCATCCTTACTTTTCAATTAAACGGCACTTTTGTGCGCGTCACATTAGATATCAAGTTGTTTTCATATTTCTGCCACTTCCTGATCGAAACACAAACATAGATTAGCCCAATGGACACGCCGCGTCGCAAACTGCGCAATCTGCACATGGAGAATGTGCAAAATAATAGCACACCGATCAGAATTCCACCATCACCGATGCTGAAAACACTTGGACATGGCACCGGTGTCAGTGTCTATCGTTTGGATAGGTCACCAAAACTTGGCCACATACGTTCTCCATGGGCCGTTAAGCGTATCACACAGCGTACCAGGGCCAAAAAGGATACGCTATTCAATGACCGTATCATACACGAAGCAGCCATTTTGCGGTAAGTCCTCATCTACTGTACACCGTTTTTTTTTCGGTGGCCTGATTGCATATGCATATGTATTTTCCAACTAATGGTGTATACCACACACACACACACAATTACAAGCACGCACACACACGGTGTACACACACGTGGGCGAGCCGTTGGCTGTGGGTGTGCGTATGCGTGTGTGTGTGCGTTTGTGTGTATACGAATGCATGCGTGTGCATATGCGTGTGGCTGCTGCGTCTCACATGTGTGCGTGCATTTGGTGTACATAATTGTTACCCAGTTGCAAATTTGTCACTAACACACTCGCAAGGAATCCTGTTACACGGCGCTCGACCTTGTAAAGAAAGACATCCTCGTTTTCAAATGTCAATAAACATTCAGTATCTGCTACAAATGTGGACCATATAAGTATCATTGGTAATAAACTAACGATACTTATATGACCTGTTAGCAAGTTGCCTATAAGTACACTTCATTTATTTTAAGGGAAGACGAGCACAAAGACAAATCATTGAGTAAGTCAGTTGTTAATGTTAACGGTTTCACCTTATCAGTTTGTTTTGCTTGATGTAGGAAGAAATAACAACAAGGACTAACATAAATATCAAATTTTAAGATTCTTTGTGTAATTTTTTTATTTTATATTATATATTTTCATTGAATGATATTTCATTCAATATGTCAGTGGGACAATAAATAAGTTAATCTAACATGAAAACAAAAACATCAGCAAATTTCCAACTGGGTTATTTAACATTCAACGACGGCTAAAGCTGAAGCTACAACTGCATATATGTATATACATGCATGTGTACCTATAAGTAGAAATATACACATACATATATCATATAACATATATTTTGTGTCGTCTGGTTCCACAGCAAACTGAATCATCCAAATATTGTTGGCTTTCGAGGCGTTATCAAATCAGCAGAGGGTGTGGATGCATTGGCATTAGAAATGTGCAGCACATCGCTAGGCTCCATATTAGAGGAGCGTCACGACGAAGACCTTGGACCGTTGCCCGCCAAACACACATTCAAAATGATAATGGACATTGCACATGCTTTGGACTTTTTGCACACTGAGGCTCGCTTGTTACACGGCGATTTAAAGTCCTTTAATGTGCTGGTGAAGGGTGAATTTGAAATCTGCAAACTGTGCGATTTTGGTGTCACCTTGCCCCTGGACGAGAATGGGGAGATTAACTTTCACAAGAATCCCCAACTGCAATATGTGGGTAAGTGAAACTGAACTATCAATTCGGATTACTTAATTTTAATTAAATTTTATGCATATTATATGGTTTTTTGTCAGGCACGCAATTGTGGTCGCCGCCCGAGATTATGGACGAGGTGGAAATTATTGACAGCAAAGCAGACATATTTAGTTTTGGCCTGATTATATACGAAACGTTGGCGCTGGTCCCGCCGCACACACTTGAACTAGACGCAGCATTCAATAGCAGCTCCATAATTGATTTGGACAATTCACAGGATCAGCTGCTGCAGCCGCAACGCAAAACTCTTGCCAACTGCACAGATGATGGCCATATGAGCCAGCTAGAGGATAGTGTTAAGGACGTAACTGATTCAGCTGATGCACTTGTCGTCGATACCGATGAGGATGATACCAAAGAGAATGACATTTCCGATTTTTCGCTCACACATGTGGAGCAGGCATACGGAACTCGACCTCCATTGCCGGTCGCCTTTCAATTGAGCGACGATTACAATTGTGTTGTCGAGCTGTTCTACTTGTGCACAAATGCCCACAGCGAGGATCGACCGGCGGCCCGCACCATTTGGCAATGTTTTGAGAACAATGCCGCCAATGTGACCACTGCGACCGATGCGGCCAGTGACTAAACCTCTGCACTCTACTCTCTTCTAATAATAATGCTAAACGTTAACTATAATACCTAGTTATGTAAGCACGCATATGTATGTAACTGTCTCTCAAAATCTGTTTAGCGTCTCATTTTCAGTCTCGTTCCCGTCTCTGTGTACCCAAATGTATAATTCTGTAGCCTCTTTTCCCCGTCCCCTCCCATGAGCTGTATAAAAAGATGCAAATATGCAAACAAAAACATTATTGTCAAAGGCCAAAACAAATCGTAAATCTGTATTTACACACATTTCAATTAGCTTAAGGTTAAACATAACTATACATATATTACAATTATTCCATGTATTCGATATATTCCATGTATTCGATGTATTCTACGTACGCTATATGAAATAGCTTAAAAAAAAACCAATGTTCGTTCATTTTTGTCCATAATTCGTAAATAAACAAGTTGGAAATTATTTCAATTATATCTATCTATATTTTTTCAGATTATATGCAAATAGACATACTAATCTATATTCTGTTTGTTATTATAATCGCGATATATATTTATTGAGAAATTATATGGTTTTCAGCTAAGATATGTTTGCCTTAACTTTTCCAGTTACATTTTTAAAACATGAAGTACTATGAACTGAAAAGTAAAGAGAACAGTCAAGAAGCATTATCCATAGAAAGGTCTTTCGAAGGAATGTTCTTTTCTAAATTTTCTAAAACAAGTAAAACAAAATATGATAAGTTTACAGTGCACTGCGAAGTTCACTTTAGATTTATTAAAAATACATGCACAATATTATTACGTGTTGTCTTTTGTGTATATATATGTATATATTTATCGCTATATATTTATATATATAGTCTATAGTTGTTCGATTTGTGTTAGATACGGGTACATTTTTAGTTTTTGTTTTTTAACTTGCAATCGCTTTAAACAATTTTAAGCTTTTGCTTTAAATATAGTGTAGGGTATTAACACTAGCTATCAGATTTATGTGTATATATATCTAAAATATGTATCTCATATGTGTATTTGTTAACTTTCAAGTCTGCAGTTTAGGTGTTTTTTTTTCATTGCTCGAATGCGACTAAAATATTAGAAACGTGTATAAAAAATCTCTATATATAGTATAGTCTAGGTAAGTCGTATATATATATATATTGTATACATAGACGTATAAAACGTTATGCGTTACTATTTTTTGTTTTTTTTTTTTAAAGGCGCTGTTGGTGTTTTCTTTGTTGTTTTCAACTTTTCTAAAATACAAATAGAAAAAAGAAAAAAAAAACATAATTGGAGACATTTCACAAAACAGTTTAAAAGAACAAATACAATAGATAAAAAATAAAATAATTTATGCATCTATATATATATATATATTAAGTATATTAAGTAACACTTTCTTTAAGCTCGCAAACAATTTTAAAAAATATATATATATTAGACAGGACAAACAAAAAAAAACAGTTTTTTGCTTAAGTTTTAAGGTAAGTACATGTGTGTGTGTGTTTGTGTGTGTGTATAAGTATGTGTGCCGTACATAAATGGAATGGAATGTTTAAGTTCGAGGCGTGTTTGGAGCGTGGGCGGACTTATTGCAATTAAGCAATTTCAACATAAAGCCGACTTCTCTCTCTCTCTCTCTCAGTTTCTCCTTCTCACTCTAACTAGTGTATATGCAAATATATATATGGATAACAACGACAAAATCTAATGAAGATATTAATTAAAAACAATGCCTGGGATCACATGGAAAATGGTAAATGTGGAATGTTGCAATAGTCTGTTGCTTGTATAATCCCAATATTATATATATGTGTGTATATGTAGGTATGTGTGTGTGAGCTGTCGATTCTTGCTGCTTATGTATTTATCGTTATCCGTTGTTATCTCTATTGATTCAAGATGCCTGTCTTTTTGTAGTTATCATTTGTTATCGCTTTCGAATTTCAACTTTGCGCGGACTTTTTTACAAATGCAGGACACCATCCTTCACATCGCTAGCCATAATTGTGGACGCATTGGATGCTGCCTGCTTGTGATGCGTGGACGGTGACGAGGACAATTGTTGACTGTGTGTTGTTGTTGTTGTGGTGGTGACTGTTATGCCTCCGCCTCCGCCTCCAATGTTGTTGTTGCTGCCACCGGTGGGACTCTCGTCGAGCGTAACGCCTGTTAGATCAACAATATCATCCTGATCCTCATGCTCCAGCTCATCGGAGGTATTGGTATGATTCGTATGATGCGATCCACTCGATAGCTGACTGTTGCGCGAGAAGGAGCCGCGATGCGTGGACGTGAGTGTTCGCTGATTAGCCGGCTTGACGGTAATTATTAAATTGGAGCTATTGGCGACCATCATATCGGTTACCTATCAAACGTAATCGTTAGATTAATTTTACAATGCAGGTTACGCAGGTACGCGACTTACCTGATCCAAAGTCTTGCCGGCGACTTCAATGCCATTGACCTCGATGACCTCGTCGTTGACGGCCAGCAGGCCCGTACTTTCAGCCAATCCGCCTGGCACCAGACGTGATATAAATATGCCCGGTTGTTTCTCCAGACCGTTCTTTGTAACACGGACGGAAGTGCCGTCGCGTATGTAAAAACCCAGCGGCTTATCGCTGCCATGCTTTAGCAGACGGACACGGCGATGTGTTTCCGGCACAATGTCCACATCAATGATGGCCGACACCTGGCGGAAATCGTGCGGTATGGATATGGATGGTGCTTTGGTCTTAACAGGCGTATGGCCAAGAATGCTGCCAATTAGATTGCGCGGCTTCATTGTGCCAAAACCAGAATACTCATTCAAATCGTCTGTGAGTGATACATAAAATTATTTAAATAATTATATATTTATATATAGTAATCATACCCACCTTTACGTTGAACGATGACACGAAGCAGCGGACGAGCCGTCTTTAGGGCACGTCCAAAGTTGTCATCGTTGTTGATGGGCAACAGGTCGTTGTCACGAGGATCAATGTAGAGTATTAGAAACTGTATGTTAGTTAGCATATGCAGCTGTTCGATCAGTGAGGAAAACTTATCAAAGCTCTGCTCCGGCTCGTGACGCTTAAAGCTCCAGCGTCGAAACTCTGCATCAAACTAGAACAAAGCAAATGGATTAATTGTTTTACTTTTTATGATTAACTTGACGAAAAGCCATACAACGAGTTGGCAACGCCACCAACTGTTGCAGCAGCCACAACGACAACACCAACAACAACAGCGACTTCAGCTCGTTTCCACTGCACAATTTCTAGCACGCATGAATCAGCAGTGCCGCAGCCGTAGCCAACAATTGCCAATCAAATAGTTACCGAAAATGTGTTGTATTTAATTATTCGTTGGCTCACCTTTGATTTGACTTCAATTAGATTCGTTTCAGCGTTCCCTGCCATTGCTGCAGTTGTGTTTATTTTATTCTTCGACATTTTTCGTTTTGCCCACTTCCAATTGGTGCACACACACAATTTCACAGCAACACCAACGCACAACTGATGCAGTGCTTGTTCATTCAAGTTGCCGTCGCGGCGTTAACCACCAGCAAGTGCCAAACGTGTCGCGGCCAAGGTAAATTAAAACAAATTGTTAAATAAATTATAATTCGAACAAAAATTCTAAACTAAAACTAAATTATGCGTTGGCGTTTGTGTAAAAAAAACATCGAGACATCGCGATTTTTCTTGTAGCGATCACAATTGTTGCATATATTTTTATCGATATATTGCTAAAATGACTAAATTGTGTTTTTTTTTAAATAGTCGCTTCACACACAAACAAAAAATGTTTATATAATATTGGAAGTAAACTTGTATTATTTGTGAACCATATAAATACAATAATTCAATAAAACTGCTCGAATTTGTATATGGGGTCCAATTGATCGATATTTACGTAATTTAAAATTACTAATAAACCACCGCCCCTAATTTTTATTATCATATGGCAACGCTAATTGCACAATTGTATTCCATTTAACGTAAGAAAAAATCATAACATACATTTTTATTTAGTCGATGTACATTTTGAAAGAATACATTTTGAATATAACTTCATTTAATATTGTTACAATGAATTTGTACTAAATATTTTAGGAATAGCTGCTGAATTGTTCAGTTTGATAAGTACGAGCGGGACAACACTACTGCATGCGCGCGAAATGAATATAGATAGCTGCTTGTTGATACAAACCTAGGACACTTATGTATACGCTGCGTATAAGCAAAGAAGACAAATATTAATAGTTTTTTAGTTTTTATAATCGGTAGAACTTACTTGGTGCCAATCAAGCAGATGTACATTATTATAGGCTTAACAATTGATACGGCCAAATACAGGAGAGAGACGTGCGTGTGCATAGCATAGGGTAAAAGTAACGTAGCCGACAGTGTAGCGTATACCATACGACGAGGGTTTCTGTAAATGGAGGCTGTTTTGTGTTTTGTTGTTGAGCGTGAAGTGTGCAATTGAGTTGAAATTGTGTGTGCTTCATTTTTTTTTTGTTTTTTAAATGTTTCGAAAAGCCAATAACCAAACAGAAAAACAAATCGATTTCAGTTCTAAGCATATACAACAACCAAGAAGCTTACAAAACGCGGCAGCCGATATAAAACGGGCGCAAATTGGAAAAACACCAGCGAAGACGTAAACGAAAACAGAGCAAACCGTTTTCTCTCCTCTTTCCAACCAAGCGCCGCGCACGAGACGCTGACGCGACGCCAGTGAAAATACAGTTAGAACCTAATCTTTTCAAATCGAGCAGAGCTGCAGGATCCATAGCAGAGTAGAGCAAAGTGTTATTGAAGGAAACCTTGCGAGACATTAACACACAGCTGCATATCAAGGCACACATACATTTACACATACACCAACACACACACACACACCCACACACAACAGCACACAACAGTACACAGTCGCACGCACAAGCGGAGCAGCAGACGCAGCCATGAGTTCGGTAATGTAAACAAATATCACAACGTGAAGGCAAACGTAAATTAAAGTTTTCCTATTTTTCGTTAATGTTTACAGCAATATTCAAATGTGGAAAATCTGTCGCCGCAAACCATACGGCAGGTGATGAAGGAGCTGCAGGATATGGAGACCACACCGCCAGAGGGTATTAAAGTGTTAATAAATGAGAGCGATGTAACCGATATACAGGCATTGATTGATGGCCCAGCTGGTACACCGTATGCCGTTGGTGTCTTCCGCGTCAAATTGACGCTGAGCAAAGATTTTCCACAAACGCCGCCAAAGGCATATTTTCTAACTAAAATTTTCCATCCAAATGTGGCATCCAATGGCGAGATTTGCGTGAATACGCTAAAGAAAGATTGGAAACCAGATTTGGGCATCAAACACATATTGTTAACAATTAAATGCCTTCTCATTGTACCCAATCCCGAATCGGCGCTCAACGAGGAGGCGGGCAAGATGCTGCTTGAACGATACGACGATTATTCACAGCGGGCGCGCATGATGACGGAAATCCATGCACAGGTGCCGCACTTTAAATACCTTCCTTATATCCTTATACTGATGTTTGTTGTTCTCTTTGTTGCAGCCCGCCAAATGCGGCGCTGGCGCCAGCGATGCCAAAGACGATGATGGACCATCGACAAAGAAGCATGCGGGCCTCGATAAGAAGTTGCAGGACAAGAAGAAGGAGAAGCTGCTCAAGGAGAAGAAGCGCATGCTGAAGAGATTATGAGACCAGCAGCTACAGCCGATGCCGTCAAAATATATGTAGACGAGGAAGAAGCAGCAGTCGGAATGGAGAAAACGTAGTTTAAAAGGGAGATTCAAAAATCAACAAGAGCAAAAGCATTAATGGCAGCAGATCATTTATACATAAACATACACATATACATCTATATCCATTACCATAACTATATCTATATCTTTATCTCTATCTATATATATGCGTATGTGTATGTATATGTATATGTATGTATATCTATAGAGCCAACAGCAGGCATAAATCTACAGTGAGCGATTGAAAAAAACAGAAGCTGAAGATAATTTAAAAGCAAAAGATAAATAATAATGCAATACAACTTGGCAAATTCTTAATGATTAAAAAAAACACACACACAAAACCAACTCCAAAGAAAAGTGCATCCAGTTACATATATAAAAAACCATTATAAATATAATATATATATATATAAAAAAAAAAAAAAAACAGTTAAAAAAGGAAAAAAAACCGATATTTAGTTATTAGGCAAAAACAAACAGAAAGCGAAACGAAAAAGAGAAATTATATATTTATATATATGTATATATATAAATATTTTTTTTTTAAACGTTTTTCGCGCTAATTTTAGCATAATTTATGTCAATGTAATTAGTTTAAACATTTCTAACAGAACACACACTCGTACACAGACAAACACACACGTCAAACATCACCAATGCACCGTTATTTTGAGCTTTTGTTTACTTATATTTACTAGATTTAATAATTTGTCTTTTAGTTTTTGATTTAATTTTTGTTTTCTCTCACATTCGCGCATTCAATTAAATAACAACAAATTGTCCTTAGCCTAAGCAACAATAAAAAGAAAAAAAAACATAAAAAATGACAAGCGGCAGAAATCATAAATATACATATAAGTACTATATGTATAATTATATATTGAAAATGTCAATAGATTTGCTATAGTTTAACGAATGACCCGAAACGTTTTTATAAATACTTTTTCTTTTGCATTTTTTGCGCATCTTTCATAAAATTAAAAATTTTAAATGTTTGACTTTAATTAATCTTTATTCCTTTTTTCTTAAATTTATTTATAAACACGTTTTGGGCGCTTCGCAAAAACGTAGTCAAATTCTCTGTTTGGTATTTTTTTAGATTATGTACTTAAAAAAAAAAAGAAAAGGAAAAATTACTATTTTACAACAAAAAATCGTGACTAAATTATGTGCCCTTCAGAAGATAATACTACAAGAAAACAAGCAAAATTTTGTATTGCTAGACAATTAAAGAAAAAAAAAAAAAAAAAAAACAATTAAATGAAACACAATCTCTCAATTATCAATTATCTCAGTAGTTCAAGCTCCGCAATAACTAAATCGATAAAAAAAAAAAATTTCGTTGAATTTTGGAAACACACTTGAAAAACAAAATCGAGAAAAATTTATGATAAATAAAAGCGACATTTGAGAGTAAATGAGTGCATATCTTAATATACAGTTAATGTCTAGATATATTTTAGCCCTTTTTTATTAAGTAAATATTTCGATGTGTGTTCGTTTTAGCGAATTTTTACTATGCTATATCAATTTATATATGTATGCATAGTCCGGCATCAATTATTTAAGCGTTGCACGTAGCGAGTGCCAAAGCGAAGGCATTTCCGAGCTCCAATTGTTTTTTTTTTTAGAACCGGAAGAGTATTTCAAATATTCGATTCTACGAACTGCCAATGAGGCAGAGTACATGTGTATGTGTGTGTGTGTGTGTGTGTGTGTAGGCGACTCTCACTCTTGCGCTCTCTTCAGTATTATTTACTCTTATTGGCAACGCCAACGCTTATGCTTACGCCAACGCCGGGCCAACATTCCAAGCGGCTAACCTTCAGCCCAGCTTCAAAATTGTCGTACCTCAACAGCAGCAGCAACAACAACAGCTGCAAAATGCTTTCGCTCTCTCCCTCTCTCTATAAGAAAAACCTGATGAGGCGCAGCAGCAGCAACAATAATTAATGCCTGTCCAGTGTTGGACATTACATGACAACAGAGCGCGCTCTCTCTGTTATGTGGCTTATAGGAATGGCGGCCGTGCCCGTCTGGCTCTGAGCAGATGGACCGCAAAAGGTAAGCTTGTTGTGATTGTGATTTGCAGGGCGTGCGCCGGCGGGCAGGGAGGGGGCTACTGATCAACTAAGGGGGCTCGGGTGCAGGCGTGCGAGAGCTCGAGCTCGAGCTCGATCGCCAATACCAATTTAGCTGCGCGCGACAACCAACAACAGCAGCAGCCAGCAGCTAGCAGCCAACAGCCAGCGAGCAGCAGGTAGATCAGTTGTGAATCTGGCACGGACGGACGACAACAAACCATTTAGCTTGGCTCGGAGCACTCGCAACTCGCAAAACGCGACGGCCAAAAACAAAAGCAACACAACGTTTTGCGCCTCCTAAAAAAACGTACGCTGCGGGTACGTGTGTAGTAGTGTATTGATATTTGTGTGTGTGTGTGTGTGTGTCGCCCTGTCGCGTTGCCCAGTTGCAACGTTTGTTTTTGTTTTGTGGTTGCGCGCGGCAAAAACAACAAAACACGCCCTGCTAATATAGCCTTACAGATGTGTATGTGCCAGTGAGTGTGTGTACGTAATTTGCACTATATATCGAACAGCCGATCGATGTGCGATATATTGCAAATCAACAAACAAATTAATCGCTTTTTTCGACGGCGATCCCTAACAAAAAGGGTATGCAAGGAGGTCGCGTGCCGGGCCAATTGGAATATTTAATACGTTGAAGCGCAACGGGGCGTGGAATGCGACAGTTATTTGCGCGCTCATCCGTTTTATTTGCCATTTTCGAAACATCTGTTTGCCCAGTTGAGCGTTGAGCCAAAAAAGAGAGTTTCAGCTGGCATCTATTTATACATATTTATATACATATATTTGTTGTTGTTTGGTTGTGCTTGTCCAATGTGACCTTGCCAGATGCAGTTCAAGCTACTTACGCAGCCTGTAGCCGGGAATCGAATTCGTAATGCATTTTTATTGTGTATTAATATATACTTGCATACACGTATGTATGCATATGTATTTGTAGATCGCGTTGACGTTTTGTTCGCACTTATTTGCATATTTGTCAGTCAGACCGTCCGTCAATTTCCATATGCATATGTTAATACACGTCCATGTATAAGCGATTCTTTTATGCTCACATGCACACATATACATATTCATATATACATTTATAGGTTTTTTATAATATAAAGTGTGTGGGACGTTTCAAACTAAGTAAAGTCGCGCAAATAACTCGTTCATTTCGTCATTTCCAGCAGTTGTCAATAAATATTTGTTATATTTGTGCACACACACACACACACACACATGCACACTTATGTAAATTTATATTCAACATCGCCTTGGAAATTTTTCTGTGTCGCATCGTAAAAATTCTCCAATTTGTGTTTCTTTCTGTTTATGTTTTTTTTTTTATTTTATTGTGCGTTTTTTTTATACTATTTGTGTGTTGGTTGTCGCGGGGGTGGGCGGTCACTTTTTTTTTAAGTTTGAGCCAAATACGTAAAACTCATTTTGACCAAAAAAGTTTCGTTTGTGTTTTCTGTTGTTGTTTTTAAATATTTGCGCCAAGTGGAGTGGGCGCCAAAAGCCACAACCGAGGCAAGAATGTGAACGACATTGGGGGACTTACCTTGTTAAGAGCTTATGCAGCTTTAACCCATGCGACAGGATCGATTTATAACCTCAAAACGACAAAAAAAACGTTTTTTTGCGCATGCGCCGCGATAAGCGGAGACACCAACCAACATAAGCAAAGCTTTTAGCACGCGCCACCTAAAAGCATGCAAAAGAAAAAATGTTAATCTGATTTTACAGTGATTATTGACTTAAACGAACCAGCATTAGATGCTCAGATTAAATGTTGCTTTTACAAACGAATTCCAAATAAATGAAATGAAATATTTTTTTTTATTTTTTATTTTTTTAATGAAAAATAGGTTAATCGAAAAGCTTCTTGCGCTTAGAAAATATGAAAAAAGATTCGCGCTGAAAGAAAATTTTATCCGGCTAAGACAGCTACGAGGGAGAGAGAGAGCTTTCACTGTGCAGCATAAACTCTCTCGTGCTCACACACACACACACACACACAACGGTAAGCGTGGGCGTTGGAGGCCGCTGGCAAGCGCCATGGCACTCAGTAAGACGAGCACAACAAAAGCTGGCGCCAAAGAGGAGAAAAACGAACTGGTAAGTGAAGCCCAGAAGCAAACCAAAAACAATAACAAAGCGAAGCACACACACACACTCACGCTGAGTAGTATCTAATGTGTGTGTGTGTGCAGAGCTTTGGCTTAACAATGCGCGCGCGCACTTTGCTCGACGCGTCGCATTGTGACTCAACGCGCGCGCGCGCTCAATTCGACTCAGTTCAGGTGTAACAAACTAACGGTGCAGCTCAAGCAGCGCCGCAGTCGTCGACGCGCCCTCGTATCGAACACGCCGCGCACATTGCATATGTCTTCTTTGCTTTTTTTTTGTTTATATTTTTTTTGACGTGCGACTTTGACTCGTTTTTTTGTTGTTGTGCGTTTTGCATGTCGCGTGCATTCAAAAGTTGGTTAAATATTGAAAGAACTTTTTATATACATATGCATAATTAAATACATATTTATGTTCGTGACAGTTTGTTTTTATGAATTTTGTGCGAATTTGTTTTTTTTTGTTTTGCCAAAGCTTCAGATAGAGCGCGCCTGCCCAAAAGGGGGCAGCACTGCAGTGTTGACTTTTATTGCCCTTTTCCCAAACACACACACACACACACACACACACACACACACACACACACACACAGAAGCTCTACATGACCAACAGAAGGCTGCCACTTGCTTTGTTAAAATGTACCTTAAGTGGTACTTTTAAATATCGCTTGTGGTACATTTGATCATTTTTCCAGAATACTTGTAAAAGGGAGAATTTAAATATAAATTGTGCAAAATTATTTAAAATTAATTGTGTTAAATTATTTAGTAGTAGTTGATTAACAGAATGGAGAAAATATTGGTAAATAAATGTATTTAGATTTGCTTTAGATTGCATTAAAAAAATTTACATTTACTTAAATGAACTGGAAAAATTGATGGACTTAACTGCTTTTGCATTTTTCTGGCACAAATGAAGTATATATTCCCACAAAGTGACTTCCATTCATCTTTTTAATTGGTTTGTTTTAAGTTAAATAAAAAGTAGGTTTTTTTTCTTCTAATTATAAATGCTACGATAAATTAATTTTATCATTACAAAAGCTCGCTTTTATTTTATTATATTTTTAATTAAAAAATTTTTATTGCAAAAGATATTTAATTTTTTTTCTTTTTGTAATTTCTGGTACAATTTAATGTGATCAAATGGCAACTACACACACACACACACACACACACACACGCACATATATATATGTATTTGTATTCCGCACTCTCCAAACATGACGCTCTCCACACTTTCCACTCTCCGCTGTTCCAGCTTTGAGTGGCGCGCTTTACATGGCGGAGTACGTGCAAAAAATTAATCATTAAAACCGCCGACGTTGCTTTTGTTGTTGTTGTTGGCTGTCGTTAAGTGCAGCGTTTTTCTAGTTGTTTGTGCTGTCGTGACATTTGTTGTTGTTGTTGTCTGTTTGTTTGTTTGCCTTTTTGTTTCGCCACTTTTTTGCTATTTTTCTGTATTTCTCCTTCTCTAGTTTTGTTTTGTTTTGTTTTGTTTTTTTTTTTGCACTACTTTTGCTTGGGCCGCTTCTACGTGTTGCATAATCGTTGCGTATACGTAACGTGCGCCCAGACCCGTAGCCGTAGTCGTAGCCGTAGCCGGAGCCAAACCTCAAAGATCCTGCGGCTAAGTCGCCGCGAAATTCGGCCCCAAAACCAAAAACCAAAAACGACAAAAAATAACAAAAACAAAAAAAAAACCAGACAACAAATCACAGCAAAAATATTTTCCCACCATTAAAGCGCACACACACGTACACACACATGCATACATATAGAAAATCACGCGCATTATTCGTTCACAAAATGGACAAATGCTTGCTGCAGCAGTGGATTAGGAGGATGAGAAGGGGGAGGGGGGGGGGGGTGTTGTCTAGTGGGTGGGGGTTAAGCATTAGAGTGTAAGTAGGGGAGAAGGGGGTTGGTGGATTGCTGTGTACCCACAAGCTTTTTGAGCTGTGATACCCAGTGCATATGTTTCAAATGGGGTATATTGAGTGCAAGTATATCTACAAATACATACGTATGTATATGTATATATACATACTTATAAGAGTAGTATATATTTATCAAATTAGCAACGAATTTTACTTACAACACTTTTTGTATGTCAATATCGATTTATGCGCTTATGTGTTCTTCTTTATGTTCAAACTTAAACGCTTTGCGAGTGTCTACAGGGTATTTGCTAGTCATGCACTCTGCAATAGGACACTTTCTTGGCTGTATGCGGCTTCTTGTGAAGCGTTTTGACAATTTGTTGTTATTGTTGTTGCAGCTATTGTTGTCAGTGTTGTTGTTATTGCAACGACAACAATAACAGCAACAATGCTTAACCGTTATTTTGGGTTCTGTCTGTGCGTCTTGAAATATTGAAGTGCTTTTGATACCCTGTACCCATTACCCATTACCCATTACCCATTTTTATAGCTTCTGGGTATATTGTTTTTGTGAAAATGTATGTGGCCGATGCCATAAACTATATATATACCAGATCAGAATGCATCGGTTTTAGCATCTGTTTTAGCTAGAGACTTTTATATAGACAACACTTTCCGTTTGCGTGTTATCGATAACACGTATTAGTTCTTCAAACATACATATGTCATAAGCCTTTAGACCCATATTCTGCTAAATGAGATATACATTTTGGACACAGGGTATCTCCACGTCGAGCACAGTCGACTAAAGGTTTCTTACTTGTCTCACTTTGCTTTTTGTGCTGACAACAATTCAATGTCTTTGTATGGCCAAAAAGGCGCAAATTAGCAGCCAAAGTGGGCGTGGCACATCTAAAGTGTCTCTCTCCCTTGTGTATGTGTATCTGTGTGTGTTTTTGTGGGTATTTGTTGACCAGTGCGTGACTCGTGGGCTCGGCCCAAAAAACAAAAAAAAAAAGAAACTTAAAGAGCAAAACTGAATAAAAACGAAATGAAAATCTTTGCATGGTAAAGGCGACGCCTTGTTGCAGTTGCAAGTTGCAACTGTTGCAGCGACTGTTGTTATTGCTGCTGCTGCTGCTGCTGCTGCTTTTGGGTCAAGTAAAAGGCATTTGCGAATGCATTTTGCTTTTCAATTTTGTTGGTTTTTTTTTTTTATTTTTGGGGAATTGTCATTTGACTTACAGTTTAGGGCGTGGCAGCTGCTGACTCACTAACCATGTGTGTGTGTTTGTCAACAACAGTAACAATGGGCTGCCATAAGCAGCGGCACAGTCAGTGTCCAAGAAATTAAAAATCAATCAAAGGCAGAGCCAAAGCCAATGCCAAAATCCATTTAGAACTTTCACAATGGGCAATGAACGACTGCGCCATACTCTGTACCGCACACTTTAAGGCTTTATTTTTGCAGGCAAAATGAAATTTAGTGGAAAAGGATGCTGTTGTTCACTAAAAGAGCTAAATATTATCATTTTATTATCTTGCCTTGTGCTGCAATTCGTGGTATTTTTGCTACAGCAATTCAAACATCCCGTTTGCACATTTTGCAGGGTATTAAAAGGTTTCCCAATTTGTCCTATCGCTGCCGGCGGAAGTAATTACAAAAATGGTCAAATTGCAAGCACAATTTAATAGTTGTAGTTGTTGTTGTTGTTGTTGTTGTTGTTTTGTCGGTCTGACGTCATTCGCATATTGATGATCAGTATTCCAATAGTTCCAACTGTTCCAATGTTCCAGGCGCAAATCGAGTGAACGCGAATATCACATATACAAAAAGCCACAACAATAACAATAACAATAACAACAATAGCAGCAGCAGCAGCAGCAACAGCAACAGCAACAAAGACAACAACAAATGCCAAAAGCTCACAAATTGATTGTAAAAAGCGTATTTATCGATTCAAAAATCGTTTCGCACGGCAAAGCAAAGCAAAGCAAAGCAAAGCAAATCAGCCAAAAGCAACAATAAATTAATTTAAAATGAAACAAAAACAACTAAAACAATGGTGGTCAGAATTGCTAATAGAGAACTCGCGCCGAGTGGAGAATTGCAAGTGGAGACTTGCGCTCACAGCAGGTGTTGTGCGAGTGTTGAAAAGGGAGAGGGGCAGAAGGTTATGTGACTGGGAGTTGGGGTGGGATGCAAAGTGCAAAATAGGCGACAAGCAATGCAGAAAAACTCTACACTTAATCCTAAAGCTGCTTTATTTGCTCATTTGTTTGTTTCATATAACTTTGAATCGGTTCGTTTGAACAGGTTATTTAAATAAATTGCTGAACTTATTTCGTGATCAGTAAGCGATTCGTGCAGAATTAGTTCTTCAACTGACAAATCTGTTTAAATTAAACTAGAGTCCCGAATTTGAATGTGCAGCTAGAATTCTGTTGACATTTTTGCTGTGTGAGCCTTGCAAATCTCCGATTGCTGTTTTTGGTGGCGAATTGAGCTGAGCAGCAGGTGCTTACAAGGGAGTGAGAGCGGGACGGCGATACTCCACTTTACAGTTGGACACTGTATGTTAGGTGAACTTGTGTGCTTATTTTTCAATTTTTTGTGCACCTATTATTATGTATTCAATTTGACAAATTTGAGATTTAGAATAGAATAAAATAAGTTAATGGTGCACTTTATATCTTGATTGCCCTTGGCTGTATGTGTGTAGGGTATCTGTTAGTCAACTAGAGTAATTTTATTGGTGTCTCAGTTTTTTCTGAGAAACATATCTTTGGGTTTCATTCGAATGTCTCGATGAGGAAGCTTTCGCAGCCAACATTATCTGCATTATGCATGATCCGAGTCTTTTTTGTTGGTCACGTACTTCAAAAGTTTCAGACTGGCAAGGGTGAGGGGTGCGAGGGTTAGGGAGGAGTCGAGGGCCATAATGAGGTGAACTGACAATTGGCCCCCATTTCGTGTGGGGTCGCTCGCTCTTAATCAGTGGCCAAATGGCCAAATGGGCCACAAATAATTTTGGTTGTGAAACTTTTTGCTCTGTGGGACTTTGTCGCTTGTGGGCGTGACCTTTGCCCGCATTTGGCCTTTTAAGTGGGTTTCTGTCTCTGTCTCTCTCTCACTTTCTCTTTCTCTCTCTCTCTCTCCCAGCCGCCTTCCATTTCACCGCCTTGAACTGCGCGCGTTGCCCTTTCAGCGGCAACTCGAGCAACCTTTCGGCTTTTTAAGTGTTGTGCAATAATCCAACTGACCAAAAGTCAGCTCCCAACTGCCAAACCCCCTCCATGGTCCCCTTTCTCCTCCTCTTTTTGGTAGCTGCTCAGCTGTGGCTTTGTTTATGAGCTCTTAACTTTATGAGCCATAAGTGCGAGTGTGTGTGTGTGTGTGTTAGTTGGTTAGGTGCAACGGGAATACCCGTTTTGTTCTAAGCCTTTACGCTTGGCATGCTTTCAGCGCCATGCCCCCTCTGCCCTCCAGTCAATACCTATCCCACTCCTTCGCACATAAGCTAAGATCTCCATTTGAATTTTGTTCTTATTGCTGTTTTTATTTTTGTCGGAAAATCATATTTTGTTAGGAAATGCCCTTCTATAAGTGTACGAGGGGTATATTGTCAGTTCAGGTGGTAGTCGAGTTTATGTGTTTTTTTTTTTTTTTTACTTATTATAAAGGGGCCAGATTTAACAAATTTGAATTATTTGTAGAATTATAAGTGTGAATGCTGCATTAATCGAATAAGGTATCTACTAGTCGCGCATACATATATATAAATTAAAAATTACTGCTAGTCGAGCATATATATGTAGTTCGTCTAGAGCTGATCTTCATGTCAAAGTCGCCGTCAACAAAATTTTACTTGCAGTTGAACAAAATCTAATAAAAAATACAATCAAAAACAAAACAAGATCGCGGAGCAGGGTTCGGGGATCGAGGATCGGAGTTCGTGGTTAGAAGATCGGGGTCCGGAGATTGGGGATCGGAGATCGCGGATCGGGGATCGCGTGTCGCAGATCGTGGTGAAATGTTTTGTGCGGCACAAGAAATTCAAATTGGTTGCAGCGAAAGTGCAACATTAATTAGGAAGCAGTTGCATTTGGAGTTGCAGTTGCAGCAGAAGGCGGCGGTTGGCGGGAGGCGTGGCAGTCGGTGGTGCAGATGCAGTGTTTAACCACCATCGATGTAGTCTAACACACAAATTGAACGCCAGATGAACGAATGGTGGTGATCCTTCTACTAGCGCCGTGCACATGCAGCACCAGCCACGCCCACAATCAGCAGTCAACGCCCAGATCCTCGCCAGCGACAGCCCATACCAGCAGCAGTCGAACCAGAAGCAGCAGCAGCAGGAGCAGCAGCAGCAGCAGCAGCAACAGCAACAGTTGCAGCAGCAGCAATGGGAATCTCTCCTCTTCTGCATCGACGGGCGTTACGGCGATTCCAGCCAGCGTTTATCGCACCACCCACAGCACCACCGCCCAGTTGCACCACTGGCCTAGTCATAGTCATAGCCAAAAGTCTCCGCCTCCGCCACCGCCACTGCCTGCCGCTGCTCCTCCTCCGCCTGCTTCTTCTTCAGCTGCTGCGAATGCAGTGCCAAAGCCGCCGCGCACCTACCTTTACGGTCCGCCTCCGGGCCACGCCCCCGCGCCGCTGGTGTTTCGCATTTATGCGCAGGCAGCATCACCCCAACTACTGCCACTGCCACAGCCACAGATTCAGCCACATCCACAGCCACATTTCCAGCTACATTCAGCTGCCAATAAACAGCATAGAAAGAGAGGGAAGACAGGAGCCGGTCGCGTCGCTCGCACCGCTCGCACCGCTGGCAGAGCCGACACCACCCACACCACCGGCGCCGAATTTGTGCGTCACGTGACCCGCGTTAATTTCTACGACGTTGATACTTCGCAGGTCGAATTCGAGCCCAAAGATGATGACGAAAGCAACGAGGCAACATCTAACAATTGCGATACAGAAGCTATAACCAAAGAAGGTGAGTCCCAAGCCTAGACGGATAAGAGTGGATAATTGCGGTTAGTGTTGAGGAAAAGCTAATACTTTATTAGACTGTGATAAAGAGTCAGGGTAAAGCAAAAACTATATATATAAAACTATAGATAGTCGGATAAGAATAGATAATAGCGGATGATAGATGATAGATGATAGATGATAGAGTAATGGGTAAATGCTCTTTGGATAATTCGACAAAGCAAAGTAGAAGAAGAAGAGCGGATAATAGCGGATAGTGCTTAGGTAAAGGGAATACTTCGTAAGACTCTGATAAAGGGATAGGTTAATGATCTTTGGATAATTCTAAGCTATAGTCAAAGAAGGTAGTTTACAAAAATAATCGGATAAGAAAATGGATAGATGTGGATAATAGAGTAGATATAAAAATCTGATGATTTTGAAGGAAAATAAAGAAAACGATAAGAAACGGATAAGATAAAGGTAATACTAGCTAATACCAAGCTTTAGGGGTAAGGGATGCAGGAAATGACTTATTTTTAGAGATATTCGAATGAAATTATAAAGTGCAGAGTGTCGTGGTTATCCATGTGGCGTAGGGTTACCTATGACAACTGCCCAATAAAAAATATTACAAAGAAAAGATTGTTGATTATAAGATGAAGTCATAAACTTCGGATGGTGCAGTACCCTACATATAGGTTTTTGCCTTGTTCTTAAAACGATTTATGGGTCGCATTCACATCATAATAAAGCATTTGTATATACTTTTTATATTTGTATATAGTATTACTCATTGATCAATTTGGGTCTCAGTTTCCAGACAATTACGTATGATAATTAGGCGATCGCATACCCCTGGGTGTATCTGTTCTCTATATGCATGGCTATATATAATTCGTCATTTATCGTTTAAAATGCGATTACATCAGAATTGTTTGGACGATTGACTGATTGGCATTCATTAGCTGTGTCTCTCTCTGTGATTCACTGATATTACGTATACGACTCGGTTGCGATTTGAAATAAATGGGTTTTAGGAATAACTATAGAACTATGAAAGTGGTAAATCAAAAGGTAGTTTTTGAAATAGAATAAAAAGGTAAACACATTTTTCTTTTTTGTACGACATATATACTTCAGCATAGAGTTTTGTACGACATATATACTTCAGAATAGAGACAATAGAGAGACAAATAATGTAATGTAACTATGTAGAATCTTACATTTATCATATACGTTAAGTTGTGTAGACATTTGAGTGTAGAGTTGGCAAATCATGTGAATATGGTTGGAGAAAGCTTAGGAACATTTTCTTTTTGTAGAGCTGTGAAGCTCTGTTAATGTAGTGTATGAGAGTTTATCTAACAGTTGTGTAGACTTGTGTAGAGTTGTAAAGAAGCGCTAGCAAATGTGAGTAGAATTATGTAGAGTTTATTTTACATTTACCGTATACGTAGAGTTGTGTCGATATCTGAATGTGGAGAACATGTTGCATTTAAGAAGGCAATATAGAGTTCTTAATTGGGAGTTGATGCAGAGTACAAACATAAATTCCATTTGCTAGTCGAGCATAGCCCAACTAGGTCACTTTAACTATATTTTAATGGCGGAAACTAAATTATCTCTTTATAATACACCAATATCTCTCTCTCTCTCTCTCTCTCTCTCTCTCTCTCTCTCTCTCTCTCTCTCTCTCTCTCTCTCTCTCTATCTATCTTCCTTTCTTTTTCACTCTTTTGTGCACTTGTTAGCTGCATGTGAGTTTGATCCCTTTCGCTGTGCATAATTTTTGATCCCTGTCTATGCCGCTCCCTCTCTTTACTCTTTCTCCATTTCAGTGGGGCTCTCTGTCTCGCTCTCCCTTATCGTGCCGTTGCGGAAATCATAGAAAGTTTGATTTAATTATGTGATTAACGTGGCACAAAGGCGCCAAAGGCGGATAACTTGTAAAATATTGTGGAAAAGCAAAAAAAAAAAAACTAGTGTAAAAATTAGAAATAACAAGCAGCTACAAGTAACAATAAGCAACAACAACAAAAACTACAACAACAATAACAATAACAATGGCAACAAAAAATGCTAATGCAAAAGAAAATGTTTCAAGCTGCAAATTTCCCACGTTAGCAAATCATTAAAAATCAACAGCAGCTACAACAACAACAAATAAAATAGGTGCACAATTTTGTTGCTGTTGCTTTTGTTGTTGCTTTTAAGGGGGTCTTTTTGCATATGTGTCTGTGTGTGTGTGTGTGTGTGTGCAGAAATTTAATAAGTGTAGCTCACAGCTAGTTATGCCACAAAAAGTCCCAAAGAAAAGTAGTCGCTGATTTGTTTTGTCCATCAGTTTAATTGACTGTATTGCATATTCAAATCTCTACATACTTTACTATAAGTAAAACTCTACAAATGATTTGTCAACTCTACACATCTACATACTATGTTCCACAACTCTACATAACTCTCTTATGTGCATCGAAAAAGATTGCCTACATTTTAAACTCATCACACAAATCTCTACACAATAGATTCCACAAATAAAATCCTACAAATCTCCACACTTCAGTCTGTAGCTTAAAAATAACAATATGCTATGTAGGAGTTATTTTTCACTACCACATAAAACTTTATGGAAGCCCCTAATACAAAACTCACAAGCATTATAACTCTTAACAACTCTCTTTCTAAAAGTCTCGAACTGACTCCACACGGCTATTAAAATGCTCACTTACATATTCAACTCTCCAGTCAACTCCTCAGTCAGCTCTCCAGGCAACTCTCCAACTAAGTCTACACAGTTCTAAAAAGGCACCCAGTACGCCAAACATGACTTTACACAACGTAAATCTAAGCAAAGTTATTAAAATTCTATAGATCTACAGCCGTACGCAACTCTCCATTCAATTCTCCAACGAACTCTTCACAACTCCATATAGCTCAACAGACAAACTCAACTCTCCAACTAACTCTACACAGCTCTAAAAACGCTCACATGACTTTAAATAATTCTACAAAACTCAACTTTAGCAAAGATATGCACCTCCCCTAACTCTACACTCGAAGTATATAGATGTGGTTTGTAAAATAATCTTTGAACAGTTTTCGTTGACAAATATTTGCCAAAGTTTTCATCAGGTTTAAAATGAGGTCGTCGGTAAATTAGCAAGAGGACAAACAAAAGAACAAAGAGGAAGTGCGGAAGGAAGGGGAACGGAGGGGCTAAAGGGGAGACTTTGTCTGTACAGTTGGGCAAGTCAATGTTGATTGACAGCAGTTGTCGTCGCTCTTTTAGCCACTTAGCGTGGCCATAATTGATACCACAATTAGCTCAATGAGCGGCATGTGCAACAATATCTAATGAAATCTTAAAGGGGGGTGGGCGTGGGGAGTCAGTGGGGCGTGGCAGCATGGCATAAATAGCGATTACATGTCATCGATTGACAGCGGGGGTGGAACAGGGGGTGGGGCAGGGGTTCGGCAACTGCGCAATCGATTGTAGTCGATGAACGAAACGAGAAACAATACACAAATCAAGGCATGAAGAAAGCGAATTGGAAAAAGCAGCATGATTTCCAAATACCCTGTAAATTATGCATAACCGTTGTGATTGACCAATTGATTGACTAAGTCAATGCTTGATTGATTGATTAGCTCGTTGATTGATTTATTGACTTACACACTATTATTTCAACTGAAAAATTAAATTATCTGATTTACTGACAGACTTCTGGGCTGATTAATTGAGTCTGATTGACTGATTGCTCAACAAACACGTTGATTGAGGGATTCACTGATTGAATGGCTGACATTTTGACTGACTGATTAAGCTATTGTTTGACTGAATGAATGGCTGGCAGTTTGATTGACTGATGTACAGACTGCTGGACTGCACTGTAATGCACAGTTCGATTGATTGATGGACACACTGATTGAATGGTTAACTTATTGCCAGCTTGATTGATTGTAGCTGAGTGGACAGATTTGCATATACATAGATAGACTCCAATGTATATACCTTAAACATTCTCACGCTGTGCCTCATTATACCCCGTATACTCCTTAGTTGTAATGTGCACAGATTTGTATAAAGAAACAAATTAAATCGAAGACCCACTGCCCAATTCCCCCCTTTCTCCACTCAAGCCCTCGTCTCGTGCTGTTTGTTTGTTTAATTACTGTTGTTGTTGTTGTTGCTGTTGTCTTGATCGTTGTTGCTGTTGTTGTTGGTATTTATGAAGTGCTCGGCTGACTGCCTGGCAATTCGCTCAGCTAGGCTGATGCAATGCGGATATATGCGCAAATGATAAAGATAAACGCTGCAAAGGGGGTCAATGAGGGAGGGGAAGGGGAATGGGGGAATGGGGACTGTTACAGTGGATCATTTCAATAGTTTCGATCAGAGCAAAAAAAGTTCAACTGACCGGGAAAATTGGCGAATGCAAAACTTCAAATTTCAAACCCAGATCTCGTTTCGTCGACTGCGCCGTCGACGGCGACAGAGACTGCGACTGCAACTGCAGATAAATTATATAAGCGACCTTTAATGGTCCAGCGATTTCTGCTGCAGCCAGCATCAGCATCAGCAGCAGCAACTTGCAGTAACTCAAGTGCCACACAATAAAAAACAAGAAGGAACTTTTATGATTGACGCTAGACGAAGTGCAAATACCCTTTATTTTATTTTCCATGATTGATAAGTTAACGGACTGACTGATCAACCTAGTGATTGATTGTCTTAATGTATGTTGACTGAAGCTTTGGTTAGTTCTACTCGAAAAGTAATTCGATTGATTGATTGATGATTTATTGGTAAATTGCTTGACTGATTGACTGAGTACCTAACTGATATATCTAAATAATACAACATGAAATCTTTCTTAATTGCAAGCTTCAATCAATTAATTCAATGATCGTAGGTAAAAAAAAAAAAACAAAACAAAACAATAGCTATTTCCGGGGTTCGAACCTCAGTCTCAATAGAATGAAGAAAAGTTCTTCCCAGACTCCAGCTCTCTAAATGATCTAAAGCTATGTATGTTTGTGCCAGAGCTGTTGACGGAATCGTAATACCCTGTAGTGAGGGAATGCTTGTAAGAAATAAACAACTCAACTTGTTTAGTTTTTATTTTTCTTTTTTCTTTTCGTTTTTCATTCAGTAAATCTCAGACTTGGACGCAGACATCGTCGGATGTCCGTGCTCCAAGCTTTTTGCTCAGGCGTCACAGGTTGCCACACACACTCATACACACACATACAAAGAGACATAGTTACACACTCATTGTACAGTTAGGTTGGTTGAGACCAACTTGGACTTTGGTTACGTAATTGGGCGACCAGCTAAGCAAACCAAATGTGGAAGCCACTCAGCGAATCGCTGAAGCGCTTCGTTATTATACCCTGAAGCCATTAAAAATGGCTAAACAGGGTATAATGTGCTTGTGAAAATGCATGTGATAGGCAGAAAGGGCGTGGTCGACCCTATAAAGTATATATGTATGCATATACAATCAGCGTCTAAAGGCGGGACGATTGAGCCCTGTTCGTCCATCTGTCTGCTCGGATGTCCGTATGTACGAAAGCTTTGATCTCAGCATTTCTATTTAAGCTAGAGACCTACGTTATTCTTTTACATGTCGCACGTGCATATCGAGTTTGTTTTCGAAAATCGATAACGTTCTATCGATAACACGTCTATTTGTTATACATAACACGTTCAGTTTCTCAAGCATATCTCGAACATCTTAAGAGTTAGAGTGAACAAACATAGCTATATATAAATTCAGTTAAAGGAGACCCTGATATTCGGTACTTCAGATTTTGAATACCTCGCCATTTTCTCATTTGCAGAGTATCTTCTAGTCGAGCACACTCGGCTACAGTTTTGTTACTTGTTTATGTAGCTCCTACTGCTGCTGCTTGTGCTTCTCTGCCGCTTCTTTATTGCTGCTAGAAGCGGGCACAAGTACCAACAAAAACTCCAGTTTAAATCCATGCATGCACAATATGCAAATCGTAAAGGCGAAAAAAATGTTTTTCCTTCTTTTTTCGAGGTGTTGCAATCAGAACTGCAACTGCAATTGCAACGGCAACACATATGATGGTTCGCTCATTGCGAACTAGTTCATAAACAATTCCATTATTTATTGACTTAGGAAACGTTTAAAAGCGAGTCTTTTGCTGTTTCAGTTTACAATCTTAAGCTTAAGTTTAGCTTAGCGAGTGAGTTATTAAATAGAGAATAAATCGGAGTTCAACCTCTAGGTTTTTTTTTCCTAAGAAAGAGTGCTAAGTTGTTGATTAGAATGGTCAGACATTGAAATATTTCAATGTAAATATCTAAGGTGTTTCTTATGTAACGCTCTATGCAACCCTCTTTAGTCTAAATAATCCACTAAATGATTCTTTGCGGTTTCGAATCCCAGCAGTAAATGTCAGAGAAAATTGTCATTTCTTTAACTTACGTTTTAAGATGCGGCACATAAGAAGAAGCACAAAACCCAAAAATTTTTAGATCTGTAAACTCTCGAAAATAGGGAACAATAAAAAGAAGTGTTATCAAATTTTGTAAGTTTGGCTTAAAATAAACTAAAAGCCCTTCCAAAACCAAACCTTTAGATCAACTTTGGTTCAACTTTAAAAATTAAAAATATTGGATATACATATATATAATATATACATACAGTGGCGAGCAAAAGTGAGTGAATGTTTACAACTTTGACTTTGGCCGTCCAGCAAACGCAAACCATGCAAGCAAATCCAAAAAATGTTTTTGTTTTATGTTTATTATTTCATTTATAACAATTTAGAATAAATACATAAAGTAAATTAGATAAAAACAAAGAGTATGAAAAAAAAAACCAAAATAATCCACATAAACTCATTTTTGCACGTTTGCTACATTTCCCCTATTTTCGATTTTCTACTTTGCTTATTAGCAAAAACCATGCGGATTCATGTCTTATTTATGTTTTGTTGTTCGTAGACTAATTTTAAACGTTTGTCGTGCGACTTGAAGCAAATTTTTCAATTGCTAGCAAATTTTAAAAAAATTATTAAAAGACCCCATAAAAATGAAAAAAATATCGTTAGAAATTGAGAATAGTGTTGTGTGTCTCACCGAGAAAGGCTGTTCTTCACGTTCAATATCAAATAGACTAGGAATTAGCCAATCGGCTGTGCTTGCAGCTCAAAAAAGGCGAAATGTGACCCCCAAACCGCAGATGAAAGGTCGCAAAAAATTGTTAACCGACTCCGATGCTCGACGGATGATAGCAGAAATGAGAAAAAACAAGCTGCTAACACCAAAGGGTGCTTCCTTGGCGGTTGACAAAAATGTTAGCGAATGGACTGCTAGACGAGCGCTTCACAACATAGGATACACCTCATCAGTGAAAGTGGTCAAACCTGCATTGTCCGATAAGAACGTAAAAGCGCGTTTGAAATTTGCAAGGGAACACAAAAATTGGATCGTTGATGATTGGAAACGCGTTATATGGGCGGATGAGTCCAAATTCAACCGCTTCCAGTCGGATGGAAAGCAATACTGCTGGCGTAGACCCGGTGAACGTCTTCAAAAACACCATGTCAAGCAAACCGTCAAACACGGCGGTGGAAATATAATGGTTTGGGGTTGCATTACATGGTGGAATATTGGTCCTCTCCACTTAGTAGAAGGAATTAAGCGAAAAGAGGACTACTTAGAAATTTTGCAAACCCATCTTCCCAATTTTGTAGACGAATGTGCTTATCCCGAGGAGGAAATTGTTTTTCAACAAGACGGGGATCCCAAGCACACAGCGAAAATTGTTAAGGAATGGATGGGAAAACAACATTTTCAGTTGATGGAGTGGCCAGCACAAAGTCCCGACCTCAATCCAATTGAGAATCTCTGGTCAATTGTGAAGAGACGGCTCGGGCAGTACCACGCCGCCCCAACAAACATGGATGACCTGTGGGAGCGGGTTAAAACCGAGTGGTTTAAAATTCCGAAAGAGATTATCAATAACTTGGTGGAGAGCATGCTAAACCGCATTAATCAAGTTATTTCTAGTAAAGGTTTAGGGACCAAATATTAAAATTTCTTTGATTTTGTTATTTTTTCGAAACGTGCAAAAATGAGTTTATGTGGATTATTTTGGTTTTTTTTTTCATACTCTTTGTTTTTATCTAATTTACTTTATGTATTTATTCTAAATTGTTATAAATGAAATAATAAACATAAAACAAAAATATTTTTTGGATTTGCTTGCATGGTTTGCGTTTGCTGGACGGCCAAAGTCAAAGTTGTAAACATTCACTCACTTTTGCTCGCCACTGTATGTATGTATATCAAATCTGTTGGATAATATTTTTATATATTTTTAATATTTGGAATTAAAGATCTCAAGTGTTATATATATGTAACTTACTAAAGAAGGGCAAATAAGTCTTATAAATGGAATTACATAAATAGAATGTTAAACAATAATTTATAAGTTAAGTTGTTTTTTATTATTATATATTAAACAAATGGTCAATACAGTGGCTGTCCACTTATGAGAGAGTTCACTGTGTCTCAAACTTTGAACCTTTGCCTTGAACTACGCATAATAGCGAAAATTTAGCCAAAAACTTGGCTTTCACATGTTTTTCCAAGCCTGCTTTTAAGCATTGCTTTGGATGAGCTTTAACTGAGCTTGAATTAAGCTTGAATTGAGCTTTTATTGAGCTTTGCATAAGCGAAATCTTTTTTATAACAGCCTTAAAGTATGCAATAGGAAATTAAACTTTTATTTTATTTTCTCTCCCTCTTCTCCTTTGGCAGAGGAATGGATAACGAAGCGAAAAACGGAGCTGACGACAACGAGACAAATCGAGACGCGAGTGAAGCGGCAGGTGAAGCTGCAGGATGGGAAAGTGATCGAGGACTCCGGTCCGATAGTCTCCACCAATACGACTGAGGACACGGACAAGCAGGAAACGGAGACCACTGAGGTGAGTCACGCCCTCCCCTTCCCTTTCCACTCTCCCACTTTTAAGACGCTTTCTGCCTGACTTATAGAAACGCGATCTGGACCTGCCGGACGATCTGGACGGCAATGCGCAGCTGATCGATGCAGCGGCTCTGCAGGCGACGGCTGCGAACGAGACGCAACTGGCGCAGCTGCAGGAGGCGTTCGGGATCGATGGGGGGAAGCTGGTGAAGCGCATGGTGCCTCGTCCTGGCGATGGGCTGGTGCGGCAGGTCGACGACAAGCGCATTGTGTCCCACGAGGAGATCAAGGACTACCAGGAGACGCAGGACGTCCATCACTTGGGTGACATCACGGACGAGGTAAGCGAATCCCAGCCAGAAGCCCCACTCTGGTAATCCAAGCCGTAACACCGACAAAATCGACATGCAAAATAACTGGAAATCAATTTGGCGTGAACGAAAAATTACAGAAAATGAAAAAACAGGCAGGCAGGCAGAATTTGAGTGTGGTTCGACAGCGAAATACCCTGCAATTCATTCAAAGGAGCGATAAATATACACAAAAAAAAAAAAAAAAAAAATCAGAAGAATGGGAGAAGAATATGTTAAGAGCGGAGAGAAAAAACTTCTGAATTAGAACAATCGACGAGCAGAATTATTAAAGCGTGTTTTAAGAATGTGATTAGAAAATCAAAACTAAATACGATAAAATGCGATAAATTGCAAATGTGAATGCGATAGAAAAGCGGTAAAAAGGCGATAAGAATGAGATGAAAATATGAAAAGAAAACCGAAGAGCGTGATAACTTTTGAATGTTAAGAATGCAATTAGAATTGCGAAAAACATCGCTTAGAAAGCGACAGAAAAGCGAAGAAGATAAGAAAGCGATACTTTGCAAATATCATTTTTAATAAATAAATGACAAATATTTCAGATTAATATTTAAGACAATCTTTTTTGCTTAACAAAATTTGAGCATTTCTTAAAGTTAAATTTTGAAAGTAAATTCAGTTGCAAGCTACCCTCAGCTGTTAGTCATTGAATACAGGGTATACAAAAAGGCAGCAAACAGGCAACTAAACAACAGTGGCACCAGCAACAAAAGCCGCAGCAACAGCAACCAGTTGAGTCGAGTTGCTGCTGCTTAAAAGCTCATTCGAAAGTGGAGTTGTTGTTGTTGTTGTTGCTGCTGCTGCTGCTGCATCTGAAGCCGTCTTCAGTCGTTGTCGATCAGTCGCCGCTGAGCGAGCGTCGAGAGCAGACAAAAAACTCGTTCACTCGCGCGTTTTGATACCCATTAATAATTTTTGATCTTAAGTTTTTAAGCTTAACTTTAGTCTTAAGTGTCGTCTCTCTCTTTCGCTCTCTCTTACTCACTCTTTTGCACACTCGCTCTCTCGCCTTCAAACCGTTGCGGCTGTGTTTGACATATTTGTTTTTTTTTCCATAATTTTTTTGTTGTTATTTTTGTTGTTGTATTTGGTGTATTTTTTCCTACGCACACGCCCGCCTGTGATTTTGTTGATACTCGCGCTTAGTTTAAAACACACATAAACAAAAAAAAAAAAAATCGGTCTCGTAACTAACGAAAGACTGAAACAAAAAGGAAAAGCCCAACAACAAGCGAAAGACCAAGTGAAGAGAGAAAATACAACACAAAAAAACAAAACTACAGTTGGTTTTTTTCGTGCGTGGGGCGCTAAACGGTTGGCCAACGGCAGCGCTTAATTAAACCAGGTGCGAATATGCGAATATGCGAATATTATGAATATTACGAATGTTATGTGAAACATTTCATAAGTAAGCCCAAAAAAGAAACCCAACAATTAATAGGTGCAAACCCAAAACGAAATACTTAGGCAACAAACTCGATTACAACCAACTCTCCGTGTGTGTGCGTGTGCATGTGTGTGCAACTATATTTGAAAGTTCTATGTAATCGAGTTCACTAAACTAAGGACTTAGGCAACAAACTTGATTAAAGCCTCTGCATGCAAATGCATTCACTAAACATGTGAGCGTGCATGTGTGTGTGTGTGTACTCCTGTAACTCCTCTTTAAAGTTCTTTCATGTTTATTTTAAAAGTAAGCCGCAAATATAGTGCACAAAAGCGTAGCCAAAAGAAAAAGACTTAGGCGACAAACTTGAATGGGTGGGAGAAAATGGAAGGGGAGGGTTAGGTGTACATGTTCGTGCGTGTGCGACGCAGCAGCTTCTAGTTCTTGGCCACATTTGAATGCGCAGTGTAATCGATTTCATAGGCTGCCTCAAACGAAAGACTTAGGCAACGAACTGGACTAAGGTTTCTCCATATACACACAGCACGGTACGTGTGTGTCTGTGTGTGTGTGTGTGTAGGCAGTTAAAAGCTCCATTTGAATGTTCTGCGATACCAAAATAGGGCACAATACAAGAAGGTCGATTAAAGCGAAAGATTTAGGTAACGAACTTGACGAGGCGCTGTGGTTAACATATTTATTGAAAGTCGAATTTCGATTTTAATTACTTTATTGAAAGTCGAATTTTGATTTTCCATATGCTCAATGCTAAAAACAATGCCCAAAGGCATAAGAGTCTTAAGCAACGAGCTTTATGTATAACTATTTTTTAACCTCCACTTTAGAATTCGCAGCTCCAACTGCAAAGGGGGCCTAAAAAGTCTAGTAACGAACTTGACTATCGGTAAATTCTTTGTGAAAGGATTAGCCAGCAATTATTTGAGTTTAACGAAAGACTTAGGTACCGAACTTGACTGGCTTTATCTATAAGTTCTAAAAAGCGGTTCGAAAATCGCGTGCAACAAACGAACGACTTGGGCAACAAACTTGATTATTGACTGCTGGGCATAAAATAAATGTGTGTGTGTGCGCGTGCAAGGCTTTTAATGCCCGATGCCCGATACCCGATGCCCGATTCAATCAAATTACGTGCGCTAGTTAGAAAAAGCGCGTGCAAGAATCAAAAGACTTAGGCAACGAACTTGATTTGTGGCCCTTAACAGCTTTTAACTCCATTCAAAATTGGTCTACCAATAATTGTGCAAAGCCCTACACCACACCCCCTCCTACTCCTAATAACCAACACCTTACCCCGCCCCCTCCCCCTCCCCCTTCCTACACTGCTCAAAAGCCGCATTTGAAGTGGACTTAGGAGCATGTCTTTAAACCGGTAGTTGGCAATTACCCAGGCAGCAAAAGGTTGTGTACCACAGCAGATGATTTTGTTGTACGAGGTATATACACACACACACACACATACAGACAGAGTTGAAGACCTGTTCTGGAGCCCAGTTTAATCAATAGACAGCGGCTGCTCCTGCTTTGGCTGCGGTTTGGCTTGGCTTGGCTTGGCTTGGCTTTGCTTGGCTTTGCTTTGGATTCTAGGCGTGTCTGCAGCAGGTCCATGAACCTAACTACACACCAATACACACACACAGACACACGCTCATACGTAGACACACTCACTATCATACAGCTGTATTTTGTCTACGAAATATTTGTTGGAATTTTGAATTTAAATTTTTTAAGTTTGAATTTTTATACCCTGAACCCATTGAATGGTAAAACAGGGTATAATGTGCTTGTGAAAGGAAGGAGATGCACCCGATTCCATAAGTATGTTTATTCTTGGTTAGGAGCCCAACTGTCTGTATGAATGCGTTGATTTCAGCAATTAGTAAAGCTAGAGACTTAAAATCTTATTGAGTTTATTTTCGAAAATTGATAACTATTTGCGTATGCTTCTTATCGATAACATGTTATTGTTTTTTAAGAGCTAAAGACATCAAAATTACTATATATATTCAGCTAAGAAAACACACGCTTTGGATACTTAAGATTTTGGCTACTTTCCCGGTTTACCATTATCAGGGTATCTCCTAGTGGGCCATACTCGAATAGAGTTTTCTTTCTTGCTTGCTTTGTGTGTGTACTTCTTGGCCGCAGCTGCAGGCATGTATATGTGTGTGTGTGTGTGAGTGTGTGTGTGTGTGTGTGAGTGTGTGTGTGTGTGAGTGTGTGTGTGTGTGAGTGTGTGTGTGTGTGTGGGTACTTGCTGCCTGTTGGTAAACTTGTTTTCTTTGCCCACATTGACTCGCACTCTAATCAGAAACAGCGTATGCCAATCTCTGCACCCTATCCCCTTATGTTGTTGCTGTTGCTGTTGTTGGGTGCGAGTGGTCAAGCGGTGGTTGCAGCTGCGTTGGCGTTGTGGCTGCGACTGTGGCTGTGGCTGTGGCCAACGTTAACTGAATTACAATAATAATACAAATAATAATAATCGAAGCCCAGCGCCTGGGCTGGAGGTTGAGCAACCCGCCAAGGCAAACTGCTCAGCAGCGCACGCACAACGTCGCCGTCGCAGTCACATTCGCAGTCGACGTCGACGTCGGTATCGCAGTCGGCGTCACTGTTGGCCACTCATTTCTCTTTTGTTGCTGTGTTTCTTATGTGCAACCACTTGGCATGCCAGCAGCCACAATTCAATTTGAATACCTTCAAGCGGGCCAAAGCGTTTCTCGAATTGAAATTATGCCCCAAACCACACACACACACACACACATGCAAGTGTGTGTTTCGTGCTCAATTTTAACTCTACTTTATGCCACAAGCTTCAGTCTTAACATTAACTTTTGGCCAACACATTGCAAAAACCAAAAACAGAAACAAAAAAACGGTTTTTCACATTTTTGGCCAATGACAAAGCTCTTGACAATGTCCGTTAGCCCCATACCCCTTCCACCATCCACCATCCACTATCCACCGCTTCACTGCGTCATCACGACTTCATCTTAGCCATAAACATTTATCATGATCTTCATTGGCGCCACGAAAAAAAAGACAACAAAATAAAAAAAAAAGAAGCAAATCTAAAGTTCAAGCAAAACAACCTCCGAAATTCGAATCCCGCCTCTGCGCCGCCTGCCCACTAATCCAGCAATACCTACATATACCTATCTCTATATAAAGCCTAAATTATCTCTTAATATACCCTGCAATCTACAATTATTCAAGGGCGGGCAACTTAGATTCGTCAAATAAGTTGAGCTCCATTGGGTTATATAATACTACAAATTCTTCTACGATTTAGGATCTTCGCAATTTTTAGACATTTCCCCTTAATAATGATCTATATAAATCGTATTCTTAAGAAACTATAACTACCAAATTCGTTATGAACGGTTTCTTTAGGATATTTTAAAGTTATAACTTGAAGTACAATTTAGAATTACCAATGTTTCTTTTGAATGCATGCCAAATTTGGTATGTGTAACCCTTATGTCTTTTACAGTTGATTGAGGTTAAAAATCGAAATATCATTAAGTAAACTCTTAAAAATGAAAACTATTTTCTTGAAGTTACAACAAAGATTCAATAATCAAATGACGCTTTGTTAGAGTATTCACAAATTGTTCTAAGATTTTGCTTTGCTTCCGCAATTGTTCATGTAGAGTGCGCGAATAGCTCGGGTATTACATAAGATAGAGCCATAAAATGTTGTATGACGATTCTTAAGCTTGCGGATTGCCACACAAAGAGTTGAGAGCTTAAGAGCTCAGCTATTGTAGGGTATAACAAAGCTTTTACTTTTGTTACTGTAGTTGTTGTTTTTACTGTTGTTAGGTGCTTAAATGAATTCGTGTCCATCGATCGTTCAATGAGCAGTCAAATTCAGCAGCTGACGCAGCTGTAGAGAAGAAGAGGAAAGAGGGCGGTGGCAGTGGAGGGGAGAAGATGAAATTCATGTTATTGTTGTTGTTGTAGCTGACATTCAAGTTTTGCAGCTTGAAGCTAAAAAAGAAAAAAACATGAGAAAAAAAAACCAAACACTTTCTACGCGCGTTACCGTTAAACAAGGTCGCCGTAAACAACAGTCACAGCAGCCACAACAACAACAGCAGCAACAACAACGACATGTTATGTATATAACTGAATGTTCCATCAGATGGTCAAGTGGATGCTCAGCGATGCTTCAGCTCCGTCTCTTGAGCTTCTCCAGCGATGCGTGCATTTTGCCTGTCATCGAGAGCGGGAGGCGCCGCTGACCTTGAGGCAGTGCTGCTTCTCTTCACTCTTCTCACACTTCTTCTTCTTCGACTGCTAGGTGTCGCATGCTTACCGTTAGTTGAACATTTTAGCCAAGAGGCAGAGTTTTGTATGCCGCCCACTTGCAAAACAAATTGTGGTTTTTGTCTTGCTCTGAATACGATGCCGCTCTCTAAGTTCCACATGTGAGCTTGTGTGTGTGAGAGTGTGCCAGTGTGTGTGTGTGTGTGTGTGTGAGAGAGTGTACCAGTGTGTGTGTGTGTGTGCCAGTGTGTGTGTGTGTGTGTGTGAGAGAGTGTACCAGTGTGTGTGTGTGTGTGTGTGTAAGTGTGTGCGTGTGTGTGTGTGTGCCAGTGTGTTTGTGTGTGTGTGTGTGTGCCAGTGTGTGTGTGTGGCAATTGCATCGAATTAAACCAAGAAGCATTCGACGCATCGACCATGTCGATGATGCAACCCGATCAGCATTCATTCGAGCCACAAGCAGCAACAGCAACAGCAACAACAAACAACAATCTAATAGTAGAAATTTCTTAGATGCATTGCTTGTATCTATTGTCTCGCTCTGCTTTGTTATATTTTTTGTTTATAACATTTTTTATTTGCATTGAGAAACCCGCTCGCAGACTCTTGAATCTTTAACTTAAGAAATGTTCCCGATTATCGACGAACTGTTTGCATAGTTCCCATTATAATGGGGAAATCGGAGAGGTATCCAAAATCTGTGCCTCTTTCACCTTAATGCATATACATGTATTTATATATATATAGGTAAGCTTGATGTCAATACCTCTTAAGATGTACGAAATATGCTCAAAACATTCAACGTGATATCGATAACATGAAAACGAAGTCATCGATTTTTCGAAATAAGCTCGATATGCGCGTGCTTTATGAGAACCTACTTATAAAGGTTCAAGTCTCTGGCTTTTATAGATGCTAAGATGTACGTATTCATACATACGGCCGAATATGTATATATGTGGTTTCAGGGTATAAAAATAAATTATAAGATCATTTTTTTAGACTTCCTGGACATCAGCTTAAGTTTTCTGATCTACTAATTTGCAGAAACTGTGAGAAAGTCTTTCGCCTATGTAAATTTGATCTCTTATTTTGGGTCAAATTTTAACCTTTATTGTTGCTTGTAATGATTACAGTAGACATACATTTACATTTATATGCATATATGTATATATGTACATTTTTGAATTGATCAGCAGGTGTTTCATGTGATATTCCATAGATTTCCATATGTATGTAGATTAGTTGTTGTTTATCTTCTTTAAAAGAGCTTTTAATGATCTATATTTGGCTTTTAATTTATCTTAAAGTGATATTAATTGAATTTTCACCTGATCTACAAATAAATTGAATCATAGCTAAAAAAACTTGATAAACCTTTCATTTTCTCAACTTCTAGTAAACCTGTTTCATTAACATGATCGATAGCTGATAAATTTATATATATAAAGCATATCATAATATCTGAATAAAACTTGTTGTTTACCTTCTTTAAATTTTGACATGAATTTCAAATCATTTGATCTTCAACTTTGTTAGTTTAATTTATTTTAGTCATTTTTTTTCAGTTTCGTTTTATTGTTTCGATTTTTAGCTTCGATCTCTCTCGAACTTGAATCTGAACTTTATCTAGTTTAATTTTGAATTTAACTGTTTTTAAAGCTGAACTTTAAGTGAGCTTCGTCTAATTTATTTAAGCTTTGACTTCATTAAATATTTATTTGATGATGATTTTCACTAAAAATTCAGTTAATCTACAAATGATCTTCATCTGAACATAAATTCATCTGATCTTCATTTGATTTTCAAATTATCTTCAATTAATATGCGATCTTCATCTTAACTCCAGCTGATTTTCATGTGATCTTTGTTGGTTTTTTTAGTTGAACTACTCCTGAAATAATTCTTACCTAAAATTGATGTTCCTAAGAATCAATCTAGATTTTCACCTGATCTTCATTTGATCTCTAAATAATCTTGTTCTGTTTGTGAATTGCTTTTTAAGTCATCTTCACCTGCATTTTTAGCTGTTATTTTTTTTTTTTTTATGATTTAACGGCATCTTTATTTGCTTTGTTGTCATTTTTATTGATCTTCATCTGACATTTGACTGAGTTTCATTTGATATTTAGCTGATCTTTAACCGAATTTTGCCTGCTCTTCATCCACTGTTTGTCTGATGTTCAATTGATGTTCGTCTGATCTTTGTGGAGTCTTCATCTGATATTCAATTGACATTTAACAGATACTCATCTGATCTTCACCTGAGCTCGAAGTGATCTTCACCAGACTTTCGGGTGATCTTCAGTTGATCGTTATCTGAGCTTCATCTGAAGTTCAATTGATCTTTATCTGATCTTTAACTGGTTATAATTTGATTTCCCCTGCATTTTCAGCTGATCTTAATTTGATATATAACAAGTTTTCGTGTAATCTTCAATGATCCGGGATCTTTATCTTAGCTCCGACTAATCTTTATCCGGAATTCATCCGATCATAAACCAATTTCCTCTGTATCATTGAGTTGACCTCTAGTTTTACTCTCCCCTGATTCGTTGCAGACCTACGTGAAGGCCGTTCGGGACGGAGTCGAGGATCTTGAGGCTGTGCTTTGCTCGCCGGAGAGTCAGAAACAGTTGGTGGCACTTGGGCCTCAGCTGTTGGCCAATACCAGTAGATCGCGGAAGACTATCGACTCCGAGGATACGCAAAAGCGTTGCCTGGCCCAGGAGGACGGTACATTGGTGACCGAAAGCAAGCGGACTACCGAGCACGAATTAATACTCGAAGGGGACGAGGAACCGGACCGAGCCGGATCTAAGGGTCAACAGCTGGCGGGCAATGAGCAGCTGAGCACAACGGCAGCGAATCAGCGATATTTCAAGCAGCGGGACGAGCAGCATGTGGATCTGATAGCCAACGGTAAACTGGTGGCCACCGAGATGCGCTACGCGGCGGAGACGACCCAAATGGAGAAGGATGGCTCCTTGGAGCGGCCCGGCGACTGGGACAGCCTCTCGGATCGGATGCGTAAGCTGCGACGCACCCAGCAGCAGCAGCAACAGAAGGGTGAGTCCCACTGCATTGATTCTAGTCACAATCCTCTGCTGATCCCTTGGCTGTTTGCAGAGGTGGCATTGCTGGCGGATCGCAAGGATGCGCTGACCAAGCGGCCGCTCGACTTCGATCGCGAGGAGGAGACCCGCAAGGGCGAGACCATGAAATGGCTGGAATCGCACTTTGGCAGCGAGTCGACTGCCTCAAATGATTCGCGCGACGACGAGGCCAACGAGCTGGACGTGGAGCCCACCAAGAAGAGCTATTTCAATGTCACCATCAAATCCCAGAGCCAGCAGCCGGCAGCAGCTGCCGCGGCGGCAGCTGCTCCCTTGGAAAGAGAAAGGGAGAGGGAAAGGGATAGAGATAGAGATCGGGAGCGGGATCGGGAACGGGAACGAGAACGGGAACGGGAACGAGTGGCCAGCACTCTGGATCGCAAGTACGTGAAGGATGGTGGCCGGGCCAAGTACTATCAGGGCATCTCGAACTGGGCCGAGCGCAAGGAGCCGCCGTTGAATCACTTTTCGACGCAGGCGTTCCGCGAGGATCTGCAGGAGACGATCCGTCGCAACGGGCTGAAGAAGCAGCTGAACGTGCCGGCGGATGCGCTGCCGCCCAGCAGCGAGATTAGCTACGTCAGTCGCGATGACATACTCCAGCAGAAGCGCCAGAGCCTCTCCTCGCAGTTCCTGGCCAGATCGGCGCGCGGCTCCCGCGATGCTCTCGACGATCTGGATGCCATACCAGGACCGGCACCCGTCGCTATCCGCCAGCAGTTGGCTGGAGCAACTGCCACCTCCACGTTGCGGCCGGAGGAGCCGTCGCTTAAGCGTGCAGCATATGGACACGTGCGCAGCAGCAGCGGCAATCCCAATCCCAATCCCAATCTCAATCTCAATCAAAATTCCAACCCCACGCGTTCCAAGCCCCAGCTGGAGTTCGCCGCCAGCAGCAGCAGCAGCAATCTGGGCAGGCCGACTGTGCCTCAGCGAAGACGTGCCATCGAAAAGAAGCTCGTGGAGCATAGCCACAACCACAACCACAACCACAACCACAACCACAGCCAGAGCCACGCCCACTTGGCAGCGGCGCCCGGCAAGGCGTCGCAGCTGGAGCCGCCGCCGGACTATTCGCCGCCGCCGCGGAGTCGAAGTCGCAGCTCCTCACCGCAGGTGGATTACCTGGTGACGCGTCCACGTCTGGGACACGTCCATGTCGCATCCTCCGGCTTCGCTGTTGGCGCAGCCGCGGAGCCGCCGGCAGGCAGCACCATGACGCTGAGCCGGAAGCAGCAGCAGCGGACAAGATTTGCGCCCACCTCCAGCTATCCACCATCTGCGAATGGCGGAACGCTGCGGGCCGGGCAGACGGCCTCGATGTCCACTTCGAATCTGTCCACGCTAAGCCATGCCAGCAAGCCGAGCAAGATGGGTCAGGTGATTGGCAACTCGCTGCGGAAGCTGGTCAGCAAGATTCGGTCAGCCAGCGCCGAGCGAAAGTTCCGAATGAAGAGCGCCGCCAGCAAGTCCCGCGAGCAGTCACCCAGCCAGGTAGGCCAGACGAACGGCCCAGGCGTGACCACCTACCAGCAGTACAACGTCATCGATGGCCACATCGGTGCCAATGGCCAGCGGCACAGCAGCAACGAGTCCGAGGGATCCATTGGCTCCCGCCAGCCGCGCCATCCGGATCAAAATATCAATCTCAATGTCAATCTCAAGCAGCAGCAGCAATCCTTGGAGCAGTCGCTGAGTCCGCGCCAGCGCTACTATTTGGGCGAGGATCCGTATTCGAGCACCCTGTACGGCAAGGAGAACATCTATGAGCGGCATCCACATGGTCGAGCTGGCCGGCAGCCACGCTTCGAGCTTCGCGACGAGGACGACTTCTACGAGGCGCGTGCTCCGCCGCCGGGGCCGCCGCCAGCAGCAGCGACCACGACCCTGGGTCGCTATCAGAAGCATGGCCAGCGCTTCAGTGGATCCACGCCCAATCTTCACTTGCAGCCGGATTATCGCAATGCCCAAACGCTGCCGCGCAAGCTCCACGAGCCGATGCCACAGTATCGGGCGCAGCGGTACAACCAAACGCTTGAGAAGATTGGCAGACCCCAGCAGCAGCAACAGCAGCAGCAGCAGCAGCAGGTGATGAAGCCGAGGCAGATCAGCCAGACAGTGTTGGGGCCGGAGCAGGGACCAGCCAAGCCGGCGCGCACCTATGCCAAGGTGTTGAACCGGAGCAAGAGCTTCAACGTCCATGGCATGAATGGCAGCAACGATCCTAGTCCCATATACATTGAGAAGCTCACCAGGAACAATTACAACGGTAACGGGAGGCAGGAGTCGCACTCTCCCTCCCACTCCCAATTGCAGTCGCACTCGCAGTCGCAGTCGCAGCTGCTGTCACAGTCGCAGTCGCAGTCACTGGCATACAAGTCGAATCCGCATCTGTTCTCCGCCGGCAAGGACAACTCGCTGAAGAGCGGCCTGAAGAGTCCTTCGATTGTGAACCTGATCAGTCGCAGCCAAAAGGATTTGACCAAAATAGCTAGCAACGAGGATGATCTCTATCCGGAGGATGCCGCCGCCGGCAACAACAACAACAACAACAACAAAAGCAAGCAGCTCTATTTGCGAAATCTCCATCAGCAGGCGCCGGATCTGTATCGCGTCCTGCACGGCGAGGAGGATGGCTATGGACGCCACAAGTATCCGTTGCAGCCAAAATATTCGCTCGATTCTCGGTCGCCGCCCACCGTGGAGCTCAACAAGGATACGGCGAGCATTGTGCGACGCAGCAGCGATGAGCATAAGCGACTGCTCTACGAGGAGCAGCATCCGCACCCACATCCGCATTCGCATCCACATTCGCATTCGCAGAACTTGCGACGCGGCTCTGGAGCAACAATCATCGAGCTTCGTCAGCGAAAGTGAAACACTATGCCTATCCCTTTTACTCATTCATTCCTCCTCCTCTCTCATTCTCTCTCTCTCTCTATCAATCATTCTCTCTCTCTCTCTCTCTCTCTCTATCAATCATTCTCTTTCTCTCTCTCTCTCTCTATCAATCATTCTCTTTCTCCCCCTCTGGCTTTTGTTTAATTTGACTAGCGGCAAATAAATATGAAAGGCTTCAATTCTTATACCTTAAACCCATTGAAAATGTATGTAACGGGCAGAAGAGGGCCCGTGGCCCTGTCCGTCTGTCTGTTCGTCCGTCTGTCTGTATGTATGATCGCGTCGATCTCAGCATCTATAAAAGCTAGAGACTTGAAATTTTATCAATTTTTTTTTTCGAAATATCGATAGCTCTCTGTTTGGCTGTTATCGATATCACGATATAGTTTTCGAGGATATCGCTTACATCTTAAGAACTAGACTCATAAAACAGATTCCGATTTCCTTCTTTTCCCCTTATTGGGGAAAGCTCATTTTTGAAGATTTTCTATCTTCGTTTGTAGAGAAGTTTACTTACATTTTCTTCTGTCGCTGCTGCCAATTATTTCAATATTTCCCGACTTACACACACACACATATATATATATATATATATATTTAAATATATATACATACATACATATATATTAAAATTAAATATGTTTTTTTTTTGTTTTTTTTTTCTCACCAATTAATTTGTAACGTTTTTGTTGTATAGTTAACGTTAAAATATATACATTTAACAATTTTTCAACCAGCCACTAACTAATAAATTAATAAATAAATTAATTAATGACTTCGAATTATTACTTAATTAATGTACTTAATGGAAAGAAAAAAAATTGTAATACTTAATTATTTACACACACACAAACATTTAATAATGATTTGCCTAATAAAATGAATTCAATTACAACTATAAAAATAATATTAAAAATAAAACTACAATAAAATAAAAAGTGCCAAAATAAATAATTAAAAAAAAACACAAACAACTTGTTTACAGGTGCCCTAATTGTTGCGAATTAAATCTTACTTCATTAGGGGGTGGGGGAAAATATTAATACCTTCAAAACTTATTTAAATATACATTACGTTTTAAATCTCGTAACCTCCATATAAAAATTACAAATTAATTGATTCGACTTTGATGTGGAATTCCCATTGTATATGCTTAGGCGGGTATGTTGGTTTTTTCCGAGTCTGTGTTACAGATTGTTAAGTATTTATATTCTTTACCCATTCGTCCGTTTGTATGAATGCGATTATCTCGGGATCTACATAAGTTTGAAAGCTGATCTTTAAAATAGGCCTGTTGTCGATATCAGTGAGTGCAGGGTATCCACTAGCCGCCGGTCACTTCCAACTAGAACCCGCATTTGTTTTAAAGGCAGACTAGTTTATTTTTATTAGTTCAGTAATCTGACTAGTTTAAAGTCTTTCATTTATTTTATTAGCTTGTTTAAAGTGCATTATTTTGAGAGATGTGAATAAGAAAAATGTAAAAAAATGTAAAAAATGCCGATCTCAATGTTCAGGGAGCAATAGGCCAAGAAGCCTTTTACAGCCACCTCTCGAGTTGGGGTAAGCAAGCTCGATGTGTAGTTTGCGATCGGCATTCGTTAAGAGCGGAGTCTGAGAATTTCGGATTATGTGGATTACTGTGATACTACTACTGCCCATCCTGTCGGCCGGCGCCTGGGAGTCGGGTTCGTTGTTGATGGAGCTCGCGGAGCAGGCGGCATCAATGGCGCTTCCTTCGGTGAATGGATCTCTGGAGGCGACGCCTTGTGTAAGGCAGCTGCGAGAGCTTCACGAAGCTGGAAAGACGAGGCAAAGTTGGGCCTTGAGAGGTAAGCCGGTAAAGAGGTTGGGCGAATAGAGATTCAAGCGTTATCCCTTGTAGCCTTGGATGCGTCCGGTAGCGGGATTCAGGACTACATGATGGGCAACAAATTGTGGCTGGGGAACCGCTGGACTTGTCGAGCGCTCAATGAGCCGATCCTGGCTGACTTTACCAAGCAGCACGAGCAGCTTCTCCGTCAATCCGCGCCCTTTGATCATGCCTACAGCTTGGTCTACCTTAACAGCAAGTCCTTCTTGGAGCTGACCACCACCATAAAGACTGTGCCGTTGCAAGTTGGCCTCTGCGTGCCGGACACTTGTGATCCCCAACAGCTCAAGCAGCTGCTCAGCCAGGCGCTGGAGCGAAAGCGGACACGAGAGATGCACCTCGAGGTGCTCCACACGAAGCGCCTTGAGCTGAGCGCCGAATTCATTTCCCGACCAGCGTTTCGCTTGCTGCTCCTCGTGCTGGCGGTCAGTTTGGTGCTCCTGCTGCTTGGCACCAGCGGATGCACTGCATCAACGAGAGTCCTGCCCTGCTTCGATGTGGTCGCCAATTGGCGGCGTCTGTGGCAGCTGCCACTGAAGGACAGCCAGGAGATCGCCGTCATCAATGGACTGCGCGTCTGCAGCGCCTTCATTCTGCTCATGTTCCACGTGGTTTGGTTTCAATTCTTTTCGGTCACACACTCCGCAGATCTGGCCTACAAGCTTAGCAATCTTATCATCCACCATATGTATCTGCCCGCCGTGCTGGAGGTGTTCTTTGCTATCAGGTGAGATTTTACTGTCCCAATATTAAGATGACAGCGAGAGAGAGAAGAAGGTGTTGGTGGAAATGCAATGGACATAAATATATGCATGTAATTTTTCTTCTTTCTGAGTCTGTCTGTCATTCATCTGTCTCATTCTCTCCATTTACTGTTACTGCTATGTGCCTCCTCTTCCATTATTTTTATCATATACATATATTACCGCTTTGTATTCAGTGTAAATAAATGTCGATAGGTAATCGGTAAAGTACAGATTAACTTCTTACGATAATATATAATTCTATTAGGTATAAAGACGATTATAAGGAGAATGAGTTTGGATAATATCCAGTAATCCGGTACTTTCATAAAAATCTCCTAATAATAAAGAAATTCGGTTAATACATGGCAAATCAGAATGCTATCGAAAGCTATCTAGCATAAAATCGATAAATATCGATTTTGAGTAGAACAGACATTTTTGATTTATGATTTCTTTAATTAACTACAGGGTATCTCAGGCACAAACTTAATTAATTTAAGCCTTAATGTTTTTGCTTAGCGGCTTCCTCACCGTCTCCAACTTTTTGCGCAACACTGAGCTCCAGCGATCCATTGCAACGGAGACGTTGCCCGGCGTTGCGCGGCAATTTCTGCGACAGTTAGCGCAACGGTGTCTGCGGTTGGGACCGTTGCAGGGTATCATCATCCTCCTGTCCGTGGTGAGCTTTCGCTATCATCGAGAGATGTCTGTGTTCCATCTGGTCGAGCCCGTGGATCAGATCTGCGAGCGTTATTGGTGGCGCAATCTCCTCTTTATACAGAACCTATTTTCATGTAAAGAGATGTGCTGCAACTGGAGCTGGTCGCTGGGACTCGAAATGCAGATGCACGTAACGGCCATGGTGCTGCTCTACACCTACACCAGGTAAGCTTCACTTGCATACCAATCTGAAGTCTAACCTAAAGCTCTGATTCCCTTAGGCATCCACGCTTTGTGCGACGTCTGGTTTGGGTGCTGCTTGTGGGAAATGTGGCTTACACTGTCGGAATGCTGATTGTGTTTAATTTTCCGCAGCCTCTGGAACTTATCGTCGAGATTACCGATTTAGCCTACACGAATCCCCTGGTGCGGATGTTTTCCTACATTATTGGCTGCATCTATGGCTATGCGCATGTCCGCGGCTCAAAAACTCCTTTCGATGCGATACTTCCGAGCCGTTGGGCAAAAGGCGCGTTCGCTGTGGTTAGTTTCTGGATCATTGCACAGATGCAGGATATGTACGAAGCCTCTTCGATTATGATTGGCTTAGCTGTGATTCTGGTACGTGGCTTCATAGCCACGATGGCGGTGCATCTCGCTCTCTGCAGCTTTCGCATCGATGGGAGCTACAAGGTGACTCGCTGGGTGGTGCATTTGCTGGAATCCGATTGGTTTCAGCGCATCAGTCGTCTAACCTACGCCATTTATTTACTGAATCCCTTGATCATGCTCAATTTTTACTACTCCCTCAGCGGGTCGATTCCGTCGGATGCAAGCATTTTGGCAAGTTTCAGCTGCTAAGCCTCCTCCCATTTATTAAATAACGTTTCTTTGCAGATCTTCCTGTGTGTGGCGCACATTGTTATGGTTACGTTACTTGCCATTCCATTAACTCTGTTCTTCGAGCTGCCCTTTGTTAGGCTCTCGGGACAGTTGTTCGCCTTCAATGGTGCTAAGAGTAAAATCAATTAACTGGATATTTGCGGGTTTATAGCTTAAGTTACATTCAAATTAATAAATAACTATGTATTTAAAATTGAAAACACGTTGAGAGTTACCGTTAAATTGGCTTAAAATGCCGTTAGCGTTTGGTTTGCTCCCTTTTGCGTTTTCCTTGGTTAAACGGTGCTTGATTTTGCGTACACGCAACTGATTTGCGCACTTTAAGCGTTATATGTTTGCAAGCAAGCTGACATACATACAATTCGGTAGCTTATTTATACCACTAACAAATAAATCCTAAAAATTTAATGTAATGTGAAATTTAGATTCATTAGTTTAAATAATTGTTGCACGTTCTGCATTAATGTTACTCATATTGCGTTTACTGTGCTCAGTTGTGCGTTTACGTGCTCCACTTTGCGTTGGCGCAGCTGATTTACGCACTTCAAGCGATACATTTTTGCGTGCAAATTACATATAAGTCGATGCATCGATAAATCGTTCGATAGCTTAATCATACCAATAGCAAATAAATACAATGTAAAATTTACATAGATTAGTTAAAATAATTAATACACAAGAATAGGCTGTTCGCGACGACCAAGATGACTTCGCGCAATCTAACGGAGGTGTTTGTTATAATGCGCAACAATGCCAGCAAGAATCGGAATCATTACGATGATCGGGTAAAGCAAATTGAATTGTCCATATGGACAAAATGACTCGAACGAGAGTAAAATTGATGAAATTCTATTAAACAGCGTGGCAGCGACTCTGAACGCTTGCTCAAGCATTCCGTACGCGAGGCCGAGGAGGGGCTCGAAATGCAGGATGACTATGGCACTCCGCCCGTTTGGCTGGACAAATTCGAGGAGGCACAATACACGATGTCCAAGTAGGTGGTTACCAAGCCCTAAATATATAGCATTTTATATCATATCTCGTATGCAGAATCAAGCCCAAATTGGATGAGCTGGGCTCGCTGCATGCGCGCCATCTGCTGCGACCCACCTTCGATGACCAAAGAGATGACGAGTGCGACATTGAGGTGCTGAGCCAGATAGTGGCCAAGCTCATTGCCAGCACCCATCGGCATATACAGTGCGTCCGCTCCAGCCTGGGTGTGGGCAGCAAAGTGGAGCAGAGGCTGACAGCGAATGCAGTGCACTGCGCTTTGCTCCAGCTCCAGGATCTGACTGTTAAGTTTCGAAGCAGCCAAAATGCGTATCTGCTGCAGCTAAATTCAAGGGAGGAGCGCTCCCAGAAGTATTTTGACAACAATGAGTTTACGAATGTGGAACTGGGCGGCAGCGGCGATCCAAACGATGAGCCTGTCAACTTTGTGGACACCTTTGACAACTTTCTTCAGCCCCTGGATGGTGGATCCGGCAAGAACAGTGCGAGCACATATCTCTTTGAGGAAGATGAGCAGGAGATCGATGATCATTTCAAGAAGCCGGTGGCCAATCGCATGACGCAACAGCAGCTGCTGCTGTTCGAGGAGGAAAATTCTCGACTGGCGCAGCATCGCGAACAGGAAGTGACCAAAATAGTGAAGTCCATCTACGATCTCAACGATATCTTTAAGGACCTCGGCCACATGGTGCAGGAGCAGGGCACAGTGCTCGATCGCATCGACTACAACGTCGAACAGACCCAGACGCGCGTCTCCGAGGGACTGCGTCAGCTCCAGCGTGCCGAAATGTATCAGCGCAAGAATCGAAAGATGTGCATCATACTCGTCCTGGCGGCTGTGACCTTCGTGATGCTCCTCCTCCTCATTCTAACCAAGCTGTAGACCCTTCTTTTCCATCGAAGAGTATCTGACCCCAGCCAGCAGTTATTCCGTTTTTTTTAAGTGTATTTCCGTGTGTATATTGTAATTGAATAATGTAAAATATACGTCTTAATATTTATTTATTACTAATTCCCGAGTTGTTTTACTGGAAAGCAATTTTTAGTCACGGTAAGGGAATATATTTTAATTTTATCTAGTTATCGTTAATAATAAGTATGGGCCGGACAAGGCCGGGAAACATCAACTACTCTTCTCTTACTGCAAAGGCAAACGAATTTCAGTTGCTTAAAAGCAAGCCCTCTGCCACCTTTCTATGCAGTTCTCACGGATTCGAGTGATAAAGAATATGTATAAAAACACATATATGTATATTATTCTCAAGTAATTACTGGAAGAACTTGCTAACACTAGCAAATATGTATAAATATATTGTATGGTATATATAAAACATACATTATGTGTATATATATAAATATATATTTATTTATGAATAAAAGAAAAAATGAAGATATCTAAACTTAATTCTAGCCCATCGCAGCCCCCTGGATCACAGCCATTACATGCGCTCCGAGAGACGAGACGCGACGGAGCGCAGATTTCCATAGACTTTGCTGGGTGGTGAGCCGAGGATCAGGTTGCAGATGGCGCGACGTGCCAGCTGAATGTTTTGGTAGCTGCCCAGGATGTGGATTTTGCTGTCGGCGAGCACGATCCGAGTCTTGGTGACGTTTTCGATGGTGAACTTGGTGCGACCTCCCTTACCGGCAAGTCGACCAATTGCGCGCGATTGATGATCGCCGCGCAAAGTCTTCACATCCTTGATTTCGAAGGTCTCAATGAAGAGATCTTCTAGACGCAGCAGCGCCAGAGCATCGTCTACCTCAAAGCCGCAGAGGAAGGCTTTGACAAAGTCGGCACCCTTTTGCAGGTTGGATATGTCTGGTGTCTCGGGTCCAATGCGCAGCTCCACCTGACGCGCCTTCATATTGAAACGGATCTGCAGCTTCATGTGCTCCACCACCGGCGTGAAGATCTTCATCCACTGCTCCTTTAGAGAGGAGTATCTGTGTGGCGGCACGGACACTTTGCGCAGCTCGCTTCGTATCCGCTTAGCCCGCGGCGGCGCCTGTCCGCTGCTTCCACGTCCTTTACCCTCGATGCCAGTGGCTTCGTCCACCTGCATTTCCACATCTTGGATGCTTGCATTGGCGCTGCGTTTCTGCGCCTTCTTTGTGGGCACAAACGCATCCACTTGTATGTTCTCCAATTCCATGATTATCTGTTTATTTTTATATTTAATATTAAAATTAATAGCACTATGTTGTTTCTCAATTGCGTTTGCTTTATTGTCGTTTGATATTTTACTCCACGTGCGGTGTGCTGCGCTGTCAGCATTGCATTTTATTTGTTATCGACAGGTTGGCAGCATGGCTACGTGTCATAGCAGTTACCTTTTTAGTGTGGCGTATATCGATGTAGTTAGCGCGCGCAATTATCGTTAGGTTTTATTTGGCGCTTATGTAACGGGTTCTCACTTTTTTAAAAGACAAATTTTTGTGAGTGTAAAAACTGTTTTGTGAGTGTAGCTGTAAAAGCGCAAAGGCAAACTTGTGGGCAACTTTTCTTGTTTATTTGTAATTTAAGTAATGTACTTTGCACAAGCTTCTGTTGCATTTTCAGCAGCAAATTACATCCATGATAAATAGTGTGCTGCTGTTGCTGCTGTTGTTGCTGTTGTTGCTGTTGTTGCTTGTGCATTTTGACACCCAAAATGGACTTTGCTGATGTTATCAGGTATACTTATTGTGCACGTTGCATAAATGGTTCGAGGCCCTGGTCCGCACATCGTGGCCAAAAATGCAAATGATAACAAGTAAGAAAACTCCAGTTGAGTCTGCTCGACTAGGAGATACCCTGCTGCTCACAAATGCTAGTATACAATCTTTTAACAAAATGTGATAGCGATAACAAACAACCAAAAATTTCGAATAATCGACTTTTCGCTATAGAGAAACCTACATATGCAATCTATAGTTTTTGTATATTTCGAGATCGACGTGTTCATACATAGGAATGGACAGAGGGATACGGCCATGCCAGTTCTACCAGTCACATACATTTTCATAAAAACATTATACCCTGTTTACCCATTTTGAATGGGTTGAGGGTATAATAATGATGTCCCAGCGAGGAGCTGCTAGATGAACGCCGCTCCTCCAACTCCTATCCTGCTTCTCCTCCTTTTTCAGCTGCTGCTTGTGATGTTGTCCATAGGCCTGCCGGCTGTTGCGCCTGTCTAATCCACAATGTTCGGACATTTTAAATACAAATTGCAGCGCTGTTGCGTCTCCCGGCATCAAATTGCTTGCAACCTGAACACACACACACGCCCATCAGGTGGCCCAGCTTGTCCTTTTTGTGTCGAGGATGGCCGTTTGGATGGCTCGTTCGGTTACCTAGTTAGAAGCTGCAGCATTGCTTTTTACTCTATTGGCAACTGATTAGCATTTAAATTAAAATGTCGCAAAGTGGCCTTAACAAAATGTTGCTTATCGCTCGAGTATGTGAGTGTACGTGTGTACGTGTGTTTATGTGTGTGTGTTTGTTGCAATTGTATACCCTTTTATTTTGGAATACGAAAGTGGGCATCTTCAAGTTGAGCGTCTTACGAGCATTCCAATAAACACACATATATATACATCCACACATATGTATAGTACATATTTTTATACACTTAAGGCCTCATTTCGAACATTTCGTTAACTTTATCGAAAACACATACTTTAAAAATGATAAAGTAATGGATAAACATACAGACTGTATATATATAAGTCAATATATATATTTATACAATCATATTCAATATAAAATTTTCTTAAATGCGGGCATCTATTATACAAAAAGCTTGACGTACAAAAAATCCCCCTTTTGTCAGGCCCGCATTTCTATAAAATTATGTAAATATATTAAAAATTATAAAGTGCATTAACAGAGCGTCAGATTAAATCAGATAAAAAGTTCTGATGGGATTCTTAAGCTTTTATTTATCATTAATTAAGCTGCCTTTTTATTTTTGGATTAAAAATCGTTTCAGAGTAAAGCAATTAAATTGAATTATTTTTAATTTAAATTTAAAGTGCTTGGTGCTGAAATTGATCTTGATAACAAGCTAATCGATAGTTGTTCTTTTTATCGATAGCTCAGCAGAGCTGCAGGCAAGAATGCAGGGCATTTTTACGTTACGTATTGCATTTCTTACGTGCCCCCAACGAGACATGTGTGAGTGTGTGTGTGTAAGCTAGTGAGAGTTTTTATTGTAGCTTATTGTCTCCGGTGTCACCTGTTTATGCCGTTGCCTCTGCTGCTGCCGCTGCCGCTGCCGAAGTCTCTGCTGCTGTCGCTGAGATTGGCGTTCGCCTTGGCAATTGCTTTTGTCCCGAGCCACTGCAAATTGCAGCCAGCAGACAGCGCTGCGGATGCGGATGTGAATGCGAATGTTGAATGCGGATGTGTTGATTGTTGCGCCCACTTCAAAGAGCGCAACGGGAGAGCTTAATTATGAAAATTAATTGTATTCGAATGAATAACGTTAATTGATTTCGTTCCTCCTCCCCATTCCCTCTACTCACTCTCTCTTTCTCTCTTTCATTCTTCGCTAGCGCTCTCGCTCGCACCTGTCGCATGGCTGGCTTACAGTATCGACCTATGACCATGCCCCCTCCTCTCTAGCCGCCTCTGTCTTTATCGCATTAATTAATTAGTCCATTTTATATTGTTGTGAGTGAAAACAACGCGAAATCAAAAACAGTTTCCTCCGCTTTTCGCTTGTCGCTTCTCGCTTGTCGCTCGCCTTTCGCAATTGCCGTTAGTTAAACGATTCAGTCACGTAATTCATTTGCATGGCGCGCGTGGTCAGGATGCGATATCCTTCATCGCGGTCCTCTCATCGGGGCACCTCAAATTAAAGGTGGAGGAAAGAAAGCAGAGAAGAAGAGAAGAAGGAAGGGGAATGGTTGATAGGCCGGATTCTGTGCTTAAAGGTTATCTCCAGACAATTCACAAGATAGGAAAGAAAGTTCGGGTATGAGAGTGAGAAATGAGCGAGAGAAAGAGATCGGCAATGAGAGAGAGAGAAATGGAGAATGCGAAGAGAGGGAAAAATAGTAAGAGAGGTAAGAGAGCGAGAGAGACAGATATAAAGATGGAGTAGGAAGACATTGATGGGGGAAGGCAAGGAAGAAAAGGGACATAGTCAGTAAAAAAGGCGACCAAGAAATGAGGATAACAAAGAGAAGGTGAAGGATAAGGGAAAAGACTCGAAGAAGAAGGTAAAGAAACCGAAAATCAGAAAGAAATAAAAAGAGGGAAAGTGCAAAAAAAGCAAGCAAAGAAGGCGAAGAAAAGAGAGGAAAGTAAAGAGAAGGTTAAGAAGAAGACGAAAAGAAGTAAACGAAAAAACTAAGAGAGCGAATGAGAAGGTAACGGAGAAGTGATAAAGAGGCTTACTTTTATCTTGAATGAAATTGGAAAACAGATAAAGTGACTATTTTAAAGTGTCTTAAAAATAATGAATGTGAACAACAAGCATGTGTGAGAAAGAGAGAGAAAGAGTGAAAGAAAACTTTGTAATTTTTGCCTTCGCTTAGCTTTCGGCTGTCCACAGAGAATCTCATTCAGCTTTCAGCACTGAGAAGTTAAGTTTTTAGAGTAAGCAAAAGAGAATTAAGACAGACAGCTTTTTCTCTCTCCCTCTCTCTATCTCTCATAATTTGGCAGCAAGACATCATCAAAATTTCTTCTTCTTTCAGCTAACAAATTATATTATGACACCTTAGCCGAAGAGGCGTGGCAGTTGGAAAGGGGGCGGTGGGCGTATCACTTTCACATATTGACTTCACTTTTACTCCGAAAAAAAAAAAATTGATGAAGAAGAGGAACAAACTGTTTAACCAAATTGATGCGTGAAAGTTTGGGCCAAGCAATTTGTTGGCTATTTTTTATGCGGCATTTGGTCATTTTTCATGGTCAGTAATTGGCAAGGACTTTGGCGTCCTTGTCGCAGCGGAGGAGTCCAGGCTCTGTTTATCCAGCCACGGCCACATCCTAGCATCCTAACTGAATGTCCTGCATTGTCCCCTTGGGCTGATGACAGAAAGAACGCGACTCGCTTGGCTCTCACACCATGTGCAGGCCTTCATCTTGGCCAACACACACACACACACACACACACACACACATACATACATACACGGGCTATGCATATATATGCGCTATTTATGTGGGTGTGCGTCTGTGTGTGTGTGTGTGTCATCTATGCTCACGTATCAATAAGTGCTTGAGACGTGAACTGAATTTTTTATTGCCGCTTGTCGAAGAATGCGCCGCAGGACGAAGGACGGAGAAAGAGGGGCGCAGGACGCAGGACGCGGGACGTAGGAGGAGGGAGGAGGGAGGAGGGACGCAGGAAGCATGCAGGACACACAGGACACACAGGACATTCAGAATATGTCTCACAGCATGCGAAATTGCCTGTGAAATATTTTCCAAATTTACTATATAAGTATGCACATATATATGTATGTGTGTGTGAGTGTGTGTGTGTTTGTGTCAATATACATATATATACACTCGAAAAAAACATTTCGTGAAGTGTGTGCCTAGACATACCCTGTAATGGCACTGTGGAATGTCAATAAGTCAATAATAATACTTGCAGCTATAGAAATAACTTCTCAGCTGTGTATAACCCATAAGCAGCCCAAGTCTTTAGCTTTTCGAGCTATATAGGTATATATTTTGATATATCCACCCAATCGGTTTATTCCTGTACTCGAGAATCCGTTTACTTAAGGCTATGTTCTTCGCCATGTTGCAGACGTGTATGCAAATCAATATACCCTTCTTAGCGTTTAATTACTGAAACTAATTTGCAACCTAGAATCGAGTGTTGTGAATGCACTCAGAGAAAAGACTGAAACTAGTGCTAGAATACACTGAAAAAAATTTGTTATTTGGACATATTTTGTACCCCATCGAGAAATTTTGCAACTGTCAATTGTTTTTCTTTCAGTGTACCTTTGAATACATTAGTTTTAGTTGCAGTTACGGAAAGTCAAAGAAATCGAAGACTTTGAGAGGGCGTAAGCTGTAAAAAGGCGTGGCAGGCGGCAAACAATTGGCCAAAAAGATTAAATCAAATCAAGGGTCTAAGCCCAAGAAGAGGAAGACAAGTAAGATGTGGGGGATAAGTCACATGAGTAGGCCATAGAACTAAGCTAGGACTCCGTGGGTTTGGGGTCAGGGGTGAAGGGTTGAGGGGTGAGGGGTTAGCAGTTTAATTGTATGTGGGGATTAGCTTTGAAGTTTTGGCGGCTCAATAGTGACGCAACGACACTTAAGTGTGCCCCAAGTACGTGGGATGAAGGATGAAGGACGAAGGTCGGTGGACGGAAGACAACGGCAAATGGCTTACAGGTAATTTCTCTTTGGGGTTAAGTGGGCCAAAGGGCTGCTTAAGTCGCCGGAGCGTTAATTACTGCCAAAGACAGAGTCGAACCTCCTTCAAGCCCCTCGTCCAGTCGACCCTCTCGGCCCCGCTCGACCTCTCGATGGGCTGATATACGACCCTAGCTCGAGTGCAGCCCTGGTTGAATCCGTGCAGCTGGCTGGAAGCTGCTCACAATTGATTTATAAATCAATAAAAATATGTGCATAAATATTTACCGAGACAATATAAATAAATTACAATCCAATGTGACCAGTCGGCTGAAAAACCTTATGCAAAATGCAGCCGGACAGTGGCAAGGACCAAAGGATCCAGCTGCAGCACACACACAGACACAAGCATCAGAGTTGAGCAGCTGGCCAGCCGACACGCACGAGAGTTGGAGTTTGTGTGTGTGTGTGTACGGTGTGTGGGTGTGTGGCTTTGTGTGTGAAGACGCAGTCAGACAATGCCGAAGGCTTATGAATAACTGCATAGACGCTGCCCTTCTGGTCCTTATTAACTGACAGTTGTCGACCACTTGGCTTAGACAGCCGAGGGTTGCTCTTAAAGAGAGTCTCTAAATACCCTTTAAATATGAGAAGTGCTCAGATATGCTTTTCATGGATAGAAGCTGGCAGCTGTATTCAATGGACTTTCAGAGAGAGCCCACGCAAGGGCCACAATCCATAGGGTTGCCTCAAAAGTATTGAAATTCAATTAGACACCCTGTAAATATGAAAAGTGCTTTGAATTGCTCTAAGTATATTTCAGAGAGGAGCATTAAGTGTCTATGTATGTTGGCAGAATTTTGATATACCCTGTAAAGTGAAAAGTGCTCAGATATGCTTTAAACATTCTTGAGAATAAAGCTGTCAGACTCAAATGACATTCTCAATAGTCAATACCTCAAATGAATGTAGATACCCTGTAAAAATGAAAACTGCTGAATTTAGTTTTAGATATACATGAATATGGAGCTGTGAGCTTTAAAGAAACGTTTCTCAAATGAATGTATATACCCTATAAATATAAAATCAGTTCCGGTATGCTTTGCATATCTGGTGCAGCTGCTTATAAGTGTGAGACACGGTGCTAGCTGGAATTATCTGTCCTTGTGACTGACATTCTTGAAAGCTTCTCTCAGTTTTTTTTTTCTTTAAGCAAGAATCTCAGATGTGGGTTGAGCTATATACAAAAGCTTTAGTTGAAACACGATTAACTCTATAAGCAGTCTAGATGTCGATCATAAGCGATTAATGTTATTGCTAGAGATGACAACATGTCGATAACTTGTTGAGCGACCCTCGTTTATAGGAAAATGGTCAGCAGTAAGACAAGACGCAGCTTCCAATGGCGCTCGGCAGGAGTCAGACTTACATTTGGCCCCAACACTTTAACTGTGTATGTGTGTGGGTGTGTGTGTGGGAGAGTGCAATTTAAATATGTGCGCAATTACGTAAAATGTTTACCAGGCAACCGGTCAAAAAAGGCGGCAGGCAAAACAATTTTAGCCAACCAGGTGCCAACTAATCAAAAATGCCAGCAATTATAATTGATTAAAATGAGACAGACGACGAGTCCCATGGACAAACCAACCAACCGACCAACCAAGCTTCCCAGCTATTCAACCATCCATCCATCCATCCATCCATCCATCCATCCATCCATCCATCCTTTCAATCATTCATTCATTCGTGCTTCATAAGTGGAATCGCCTGCAATATTTTGCGTTTTGTGTAATTGAATCAGTTCAGCCACGCCCCCTTTTTACCAGCCCTTCCACGCCTTCTGCGGCTCCCTCTAAACGCATCATTTTCCATTTTGAATGCAATTACATTTATATCATTTTACACACAGGCTTCGTTGTTTGTTTGAAAAAGCCATTTGCAACACTGGAAAGTACTTAAAAATAAAAAAAAACAACGTATAAAATGAGCCAAAAAAAGAAGAAGAAATGCCAGAAAATCATTGACAAGTGCATAATAAATACTTAACAGTGCTGGAAAGTGCACGTTGAGTGTTGAGAAACGTTTAATGTTAAACAAATATGACAAATATATAATATGCAAATTTATCGATCCAAATCGAATTTCATATAAAATATATAAAATATGTAATACTCCTTGAGTTTTGAGCAGTGCATGACATTGTATCCAAAAACTGGAATTCACTTTATGAGATGAACAGGTTTAAAATTTTTTTTAAATATATTTGTTCGCTTCAAAAGTATCAATAAAAATCGATTTGCTGCTTGGTTTTGAAAAATTATGTAGAAAATTAGGAATATCAATTTCATATATGTGAAATTTATTATTTAAAATAAACAATGCTAAACAATATTTTGTTTTTACTTCTTTTTTAATGGGTATCATTTAATATCGCTCTTATAAAAATCAATTTTTAACTTGATTTTGCCATAGCTAAAAAATTTTATAGAAAAATAGGAATATCAATTTCATATATGTGAAGTTTATTATTAAAAATAAAAATTTATTTTTACCTGCGTTTTAATAGGTATCGATTATTATCGCTCTTTAAACATAGAGTCTGAAGCACAATTTTATGTGTAGAATTGTTAAAGATCTCAAATAGTAAAGCGATGCCTGTAAGTACATGAAGCTTTAGAGTAGTTTACTAACCTTTCCTTCGATATCAATAAATATCGATCTTTAAACTGGATTTTTGGCACACCTCTAAGTACAGAAGTGCACAAGATCTCAAATTTAATAAAAAAAATGCTGATATGATGATATGTTACCTTCAGCTTAAGATTCTTTTTACTTTGTTACTAACCTTTACATAAATACCGATAAATATCGATCTTGAAATGTCTCAGCTCTAAGAGTGGAAGAACTAGAGCACTCTTAATCGTTAAAGCTGATCACTTTAAGGTTTTTAATTACGGTCTCTCGCTTTGTCTTTGTCCCCTGTTCGCATTGTATTTGAATGCACATTTTGGTCCACTCTAAGCTCAGCGGGTCCACCCTATAGCTAACGACTGAAAATGCGTTGGCCACAAAAATGCCATGGAATCAATTTTGCATCAAAATTTGATGCAAAAAGGCACAAGTGATGGTTGCACACAGAAAGTGAGCGAGAGAGGACGAGAGAGGACGAGAGGGAGAGAAAGAGAGGGAGAGATGGGCTTAGTGGTTGCGAATGCCACCGCACACGCAATGCTTATGCACCTGCATCCGCATCCACATCCGCATCGGTATCCGCATTTGCATCCGCACTTGCAGCCAGGCCTCTGGCCGCTCCTTTTTCGTGGTCGGTGGGCGTGGTCGTTCAAATGGACAAATGGACACCGCACACGAAGCCCAAAAATGTAATTGAAAAATTATTTTGCTACACGTGTCCGGCTCCAACAACAAGAACAACAACAACAACAAAAGCAACTGCAACAACTGCAATAACTGCAGCAACTGCAGCGAATGTTGCAACTGTTGCAGTTGCAAGCTCTGTCGATAATTTCGTGGCCAGGAACAAAATTTTAATTAATTTGTCGAAAAATTCGCATCAACCCAAAATTTGTGGCCCTATCAAAAAGTTTTGACAGTCAAAGTCGCGGAAATGTCTCCAGGCGTTCGCCTCCGTTCCTGACTGATTAGCATATAAATTACATTTGCCACGCCCCCTGACTGCACGCCCCCAAACAAATTTGCAATATGTTTTTTGTAGCTTATTGATTTAGCATTAATTGCTTATTGTTAATAACGGAGCAGCGGACAAGAGTTTCCATTTAACCCCAATGTCCCCAAGTGGTTCTTCATTAAGCCGCATACCCTATAAAAGCGGATGCAATGGCTTATTGTTTTTTTTCAAAGCCAAAAATGAATAGATCTAACATACTTATATATATATCGATTTTTAATCTTGCCTTATTAGGCATAATTTGAAGTCTATATATTATAGTATTTCTTCTTGTGTATTATATACTGTTTAAGAATATTTTACTTTTAAATACATTTTAATTTATATTGATAAATATCTATTTTTACACTTGCTTTGTTTGAAGCTTAAAAGAGCTACTTATATGAATGGTGTGGATTATTTTTTGTGTGTTACATAAGGTTTCACTTTTCAACATATTTCGATTAATATCGATAAATAGGGATCTGGAAATATGGGTATTTAGGCAAAGCTTGAAGACTAGAACAAATTTGGAGTGTTCACACCAAAGTAATACTGTACGCTCGTTAGGGTATCTGCTAGTCGTGCACACCCGCTTACAATGTGCTTACTTATTTTGTAGGAAGTTTCGTGTCTTCGGACGAAACTCAATTAACTTGTTAATTTATTTGTCATTTGCTTTGTTCGCATCGCCTGCAAAAATAACACAAAATTCCAGGTAAAAGGCCGGTTTGCAGCACAGCTGAGGGGGCGTGGCAGGCAATGAGTGAGAGTGGAAGGGGATGGGGGCAGAGGTATGTCTCCAATTGAGTCTCAAAGCTTTGACAGTAGGCCTCCATTTGATGGATACAACTTCTACATCTAAATATACTTCAGAGATGATTCCCAAAGGGCGGCTTCTGTGTGTGTGTTTGTGTCTCTGTCTGTGTGTGTAGGTGCTGTTTGTGTTTGTGTGTAAGTCTCTGTGCCATATTAGGAGGCGCTCTTCTTATTTGTATACAACTTTACGCTTTCCCCCTTTAATTTTATTTGCAAGTCATTTTTAGCGACTTTCATTTTCGAATTCTTTTCTCTGAAGTTCGCATTAAATGTTTTTAATCCTTTCTATGTGGTTCTCATTTGTCTTGTAATATTATTATATAACACTTTATCATTTTATCATTGATTTCACTTCGTTGTACAGGACTTCTAAACTTGGCTTTTCTTTCTCTGTGACTTTGTTTCTTTATCTATAGTCTCTTTTTCTTTCTCTTTTTTCCCTCTCTCCCTTTACTTTGTCTTTGCATATCCTTTCGCTCTTTCTCTTTACTCTTTATCTTCGTTTTCTCTCTGTTACTCCACTTTCTCTCTCTCTTTGTGCATCCTCTCGACTCCAATCGCTCCCATTCTCTGTTTCGCTCTCTCTCTTTCTTTCTTTCTCTCTCTCTTGTAATACTAGCTTCATTTAGCTTTATTTCTTTTCTCCCTCTTTCTTTCCATTCTGCATTTCATATCTTTCTCACTTTCCGACTCTGCTCTCTATTCAAATCTTGTTATATTTGCTTACGCCTATCGTATCTTCCTTCATTTCTGTCTCCCACTCTCTCTCTCTCTCTCTCTCTCTCTCTCTCTCGCTCATCTCTTGCCACTCTTCCAAGACATTCCCCAGATCCCTGTCGAAGTTCTCCAAGTGCAGAAGGTGTTAGCCAAAGGCCAACAGTCAGAAGCAACTCGGCATTTAAGTGCTGATATTTGGGCTGAATTGGGAAGTGGTTTTGGCACTGGTTGCGCCCACTTACACTGCGTGCCAAAAGTCTTTCGCCTTCCGTTTGCTCAGCTCGAGAATTTTCGCAAAGTTTTCGCTTTGTATAATTAAAACTAAGCGGGAAAACCAAACCAAATTGTTTACATGTGTCTTTGTTACAGTTATCATTGCTGGCTTAGGAAGAGTGGGTGGTCCAGTGGGTGGCTGAGTGGGTGGTTTGGTAGTTCGTGGATTGGTTCTGTGGGTGGTTCCATTGCAGTCGTTTGTCTGCCGCTTTGTGCCTTCTGTTTGCACTTTGTTTGCATCTCTGCTTTGCACATGCATATGCAAGACGCTGCCACGCCCACAAATGAGCGTGTTTCGCCTCTTTACACTTGCCACGCCCCTTTTATTTAGCATTTTGTTGTTGTTCGCTGTTTTTTACTTTTCGGTTTTCTGCGGTTTTTAATTAAAATTAACTTTGTTTATTTAGCGCTTTTCTTCATACTGGCAACACGCTCCCCACCCCTTGCTCCTTTCCACTCGCCCGCCCACAGCCACGCCCCTTCAGGCGTTGTCTTCCGCGTTTCAAGTGATGTTTACTTTAGCAGCTTTTGTTGCTGATGTTGTTGTTGCTGTTGTTGCAGTTGTCGCTGCTTGTAATTGCCGCCATTTGCGCTGTCCTTGCAGCAGCTCCGCATTCGCATCGGCATCCGCATCCGCATCCGCGTTGCTCTGTTCGATGTTGTTGTTGTTGTTAGCTTTACCTGTTGGCTGCCGGCTCCTCCGACTGTCAACTGGCAAATGGCATTTGCCAGCTGTCGACTGCCAGAAGCGCTCGAGCTGAGTTTTGCAATCATCGTCGCTGCTCATCATCTCCCTCTTTCTCTTTCTTTTTCTCTCTCTCGCTCGCACTCGCCCGCCACGCTCTTCCCCTCTCTTTCTGCTTGCGTAACTTTTGCAACTTTGGCCAAGTTTTTGTTATGCCTGTCGGCTTGCCAACACCCGCGCCTTGGATACCCCGATCCCCACCTCCAAAGTCGAAGCAGTTCAGGGCTGATGTGCTGTGGGTTACCCTTTAACTTAAGCTACACTCTATCGACAAGCAAACGATCGCTGAAGTAAGCTCCGCAACCGATAGTCACATCACTACTATTGCTCTCACCCAATCAGTCAGTATACCCCATCTGGGAAATGCACTTTTTATAGGGTATCAGTGGGCCCACATACTTAGGAGTTAGCAACCCGCTTGTCATTTTGATTATCGCTTTTATTTGCCTTTCGATGCGCTTCGTGTTTTTCTTGCACTTGCGCAAATAAACGGAACAATAACAAAAGTATCAAATGAAACGGATTCTGGCCAGGATGGCCAGGACGGAAGGATGGGAGGAACTCCGCCGCTTAGGCATGGCTCTCCGTGTAGAAGTTGTCCAGTTGTATGTTGAGGGCGGGAGCTGTGGGCGCGGTGGTTAGAGAAGCCTCCGATGTGAGGCTGTTGTCGTCCAGATCCTGGTTGGCCGGCATGTCCGTCGCCTTCGCCGAGCTGTTCATCGCGTGCTCCGTGTAGAGCTGCTCGAGCAGATCCCGAAAGAGCGTCGGATTCACATTGATGCTGACGCTCATCAGGACAAACCAATCACCATAGCCGGCGCTGGCCAAAACCTGACGCACATGCGCCTTGGGCATGCCTCGCAAGTGGGTGCGCAACAGCTGGAGGCGCAGCTCCGGGCAGCAGACGAGCAGCAGGCGGTAGAGGATATTGATGGCGGCCAGCATCGCGATGAAGAGGAACCACACGTACAGCACCGCGAACAGCTTCTCATTGAGTATGTTCAGAGGCAGGACGCAGAGTATGTCCAAGATCTTGGGCGATCCACTGGGTCCATAGATGAACATCTCGCACTTCGCCACCTTGGGAAACACTCGAGAGGTCATCAAATTCCACAGGTTCCAATCGTAGACGGGTATCGCGGCCAGGGCGTGGATGTACTTGTGCCAGAAGCCATTGAAGATCACGTCCATCAGCCAGAAGTTAAGCACCTGCGAATATCGATAAGTCATTTTTATCGATTGCAGTAATCGATAGGTTGGAAGCACATATATTCAGCATTAAACTTCGATCACTGCAGAGTTCGGAATCAAGCAAGTCTAATAAACTTATATCGATAACAGAAATCGATAGGCTACTGATAAAATAATAATAAATGCTTCGTTTAACTAAGATGACTGCCAAGAAGCACAGAGTCTGCAAGATTAAATAAAAAACTGTGATCGATAACAGCGATCGAAGGGCCCAAGGCATATAACGATAGTAATAGAATGATGAGTACTCAGTTTAACAACGATACCTGATAAAGCTCAGAATTTGCACTCATCGAGCATTAAAATAAGTCGATTGACAGAGAAATCGATACATGATGACATCGATAGGCATACTCACGCTGATGATTAGATTGAGGAGCTCGCAAAAGGCATACTTGATGGCATAGCAGCAATGGATGGCCGAGAAGCGGGCCCGGAAGTATTTGGTGAGCATGCGCAGACGCATCCGATAGGTGTCCTCGAGGATGAGGGCGTCGCCGATCTCACAGCAGAGCTGCTCCATGCGCTGCCCCTCCCACACCTTCCACAAGTACGAAGGAAAGTAGAAAAGTAGCGACTGAAAGAGCAATATCATAAAGACCCATTGATAGTATCGCAAATACATTCGCTTCGTAACGCCCCGTGTCTCGGGTCCGACGCCCTCCGCTATGGAAATGATCCGGGCGTAGTTTTCGTTGTCCGCCAAGAGGGCGCTCAGTCCGCTCCTGTTGAGCGCCAGCCGCTGATGCTGATGCTCGAGCAGGGCCAGCTCCGGCACGGGCTTGCTGGCATCGATCCCATCGTTCTCCAGGGGGAGTATATAGGTGCCCATTGTCCAGCAGTAGGACTGCACGTACTCGGTGTGCTTCGTGGAGCTGAGGCAGAGGATCGGCTCGCCGAAGTACTGCTTGGCCGAGAGCAGGAACGTGCAGGTCAGCAGGATGACGATTGTGCATTTGGAGTGGAGCGTGAATATCGGATCGTATATGCGAACCGTCTTCAGGCGGAGGTATTTGGAGAGCGGCTTTACGGCGGCGTACATTCCGAACTTTTTTCAATTTGAAAATTCCTGAGTATGGCGGAGAGAAGTACACAGCGAGCGAGCGAGCGAGCAGGAGTGAGAGAGAGAGAGGGAGCGAGCGAGTGAGTGAGATAAACGTGTTTGAGTGCACGCTCAAAGGCTGCTTAACACTTATAAATCTCTCTCTAAGACAAAGTAAACACGTTCTTGACAGTGCTGGCTAAGGAGCTCCCAAATCAGTATTGGGCAAGTATCGAAAGAAGACCAATATCGTACGTAATATCGAAATATAGCAATATAGTAAATGCAGATTTAGAAGAAAATACTTGCTTTTGAGTGTTGGCTAGCGAACTGTCAAATCAGTATCGGACTTGTATCGAAGTACATCTATCATAAGTAATATCGAAATATAACGATATGTTAAGCTCACATTCAAGAAAAAAAAGAATACGTGCTTAGCAGTGTTGGCCAACACGTTTTCAAGTTAGTGCTGGGCAAGTATCTAAAGGAGACCATTATCATAAGTAATAACACAATATATTGATATAATTAATTGCTGGCAGATTAAGGTTGGGCAAGTTTTGAAGTGATTGCCTACAACATTCAAAATCGGTGTGTTAAACTCCGTTTAAATAAGAAGTGCTGGTTAACGAGCTGCGTACGAGATAGTTCACACTATCGATACCATCGTAACTTCTGACAATAAATCAATATTAGGTATGACTGATTTAATCAATGTTAAGGTTATTTTTACTTCTATCTATAAGTAAAACTATTGAAATTGATGTACATTCAAAAGGAATGAGATAAGAACTATCGATGAGCAGAAGTGAGTGAAGGTGTCCTTAAAGCGTTTTTCCGATCGCTTCTAGTGCAGCTCTCTCCCTCTTTCTCTCTCTCTCTCTCTCTCTCTCTCTCTCACGCGCAGAATACAAATTGCTCTGACTTTTGGCACTTGTCACGCATATTAATTTACCCCAAGTGCCGCGCAACGCCGCTTAACGTTCGTGTGCGTCTGAGGATCTCGAGCGCTGGGAACGACAACGAATGGCGGCAACAATAATAATAAAATGATTAATCGATGCTACATGACTGCATACACAAAGCAGGTGAGGGGTGAGGGAGTGAGGTGTGGGGTGTGGGGGATTGCCTCTACGTAGTTATTCCCAATGCTGTGTCGTCATTCAGCATCATTACCAGCCACATTCCCATCTCATCCCATCCCCATCTCCAATTCCATTTCCATTTCCATCATCATCTTCATTGAACATCATCATTATGAGAGCAACATTCAACATTATCATTGGGCACGCGGCCGCCGGTGCAAATGTTTATTGTGGGAATTCGTTTGCAGCTCCAGCGACGTGTCGCCTCCATATACCCCCAACCCCAAACACCTCCCCCTCTCCCCTTTCTGCCCCCTCTGCTGCAGCTTGAATCCTGCTTGACGGCAAATTAAATTTATGAATTCTTTCGCTGGTGCGTGACCAGAGATTTACTATAATCAGGCATCGGGAATCGGCGAACACGCTCTGGAGACTAATTAGTCGGTAGTATCCAGTGCCAGGTTAGTGCCACGCCCCTACCTCCGTCTCCCTTCGCCCTCTTATCGCCTGCAATTACAAATACAAATTATAATTATAATTTCTCGTGGCGCATTGATTTCTTTGCCATGTCCATTGATTGCCGTGAATTATACAGCAAGGGGTCAACTAATTTGGACAATGGACTCTGCATTGGGTATGCGAGACTGAACGATGCCCTGCACCAAAGTGTTCAACTTACTGTGTCTAAAAAGCGAGCGAACGAAGTTACACACTCTCTTAGGCAGGTATCGATAAATCGATACTGATCGATAACATGAAAACTATGGGCAGATTATGGAATGTGAATTGCAGTAACAAGAAGCAGCTGAACATGAAATTGTAGGCCGATATGAAAAGATCGATAGTTATCGATATTTAAAATGCAATGAAATGATGGATGCATGTTAATTGAAATATATATGTATATATATCAAAATTGTAGACCTCATTAAGGTCATCTCAGCTGCTCAACTGGATTATGAATATACATACATATGTAGATACCCAATATATAACCTTCCTATAATCTTGATTTTCGCCCTTTCATAGAGTTGACAGAGAGGGCATACCCTTTGTTAGCCAATTGTGTGTCGGGCATTGAAATATGGACGAGCATTTTGGGCCGCTGATGTCGTCGCCACTTGCCGCCAGGTGGCGCAGCGATTGTGTTGACAGCATTTTAAATATTTATTTAAATCGCATGCATTATTTAAAGCGATTTTCCCCACTTTTGCGACCGCAATAACCGAAAAGCGTTTGTTGACTGCTGCCACGCCCTCCTTTTTTCATTTTTTTTGGGAGCTGCGCAATTCGCGCTTAAATAAATAAATTGAACAATTATTCGTGGTTGCGGTTGTTTTTGGCTTTGATGGACTCCACATTGAGTCCCCAGACATAATCCTATTACCACGTAACTCCGTTTGCGGTCACACCTTTTCCTCACATTCCCATGCATACTTATGTATACCCTGTAACCAGTCATGATCAAGAATCATTTGTCTTTGCATTTTCTTTTGTGTGTCTCTTTTTTCTTAGAAGTCTTAAAGGATTTTTTTCATCTTAAGATTTTTGATAAGAATTATTTATATATTGCATAAACCTAATATACACATATGTATATATTAATCCTATAACTATTTTATATATATCCGGATATGATTTATATATGCACGTTAAAACTTGTTTTTAACTTTTTGTTTCCATTTAAAACAGTTTTATAAAATTTTTATGTATTTTTTAAGCCTCTTGCAACTTTCTTTTATAAATTTTCCTTTCTTGCTTTGACTTTATTTTATTTTTATGTCTGATAATTGGCTGGGTATCTGCCAGTCGATCATTGGCTAGTATGTTATTTTTTATTTTATAAAATTTATGTTTATTCTTTTTGGCATTTTCTGTTTAAATACGTTGAACAGCTGCAAAAAATTAACAACAATCGAAACGGAATTTGCAGGTGGCCGACGCATGTGGGCGTGGCCGGCTGGTTGGCTAAGCTACAGCTTAGGGGGCGTTGCGGTGTGGGCGTGGCACGTTTATTGCCATAGCTGCGGTTATCTTTGAGCCTCTGCATTGGGCACTTGTCAATTGCACTTGGAAAGCAATTGCGGCCGCCAGCTGACCGCCACAAACAGAATGAGAGAGCGAGAGGTAGAGAGGGGGAAGAGAGTGGGGGAGGTTGAGAAAGATGCTTGTGCAGCTGCTTACTAATATGGCAAAGTCTTCAATGCTAGCCGCTGATTATGATTAGCATTCAAGGAGCGAGCGAGACAGCTAGCGAGCGTGCGAGAGTGAGCGAATGAACAGCTGAGGGGGAGGTGGAGGCGGGAACGGAGGCGGGCTGCGCCTTAGGTGCGTTTGGCTGCTCGAGGCAGTCGTTGTTATTATTATGTGCCAACATGGTCGTCAACGTGATGGCAGAGGCAAAGGCAAAGGCAAAGGCAAAGGAAAGGGCGGATGCGAATGCGAATGCGAAGATTTCAGCATATGTTACACCACATGTGTATGTGTGTGTGCACGTGTGTGGTGTGCGTGTGTGTGCGTGTGTGTGTGTGTGTGTGTGTGTGTGTGTGTGTGTGTGTGTGTGTGTGTGTGTGTGTGTGTGTGTGTGTGTGTGTGTGTGTGTGTTGCGTATGTGTGTGTGTGTGTGGCATCTAGCTGCCGTGCATTGTTCGATTAATGACTTAACGACGTGCGCTGAATAACTTTGATTTAGTCCCATCTCGTTTGCTCTCTCCCCATCTCCCATCTCCCCACTGTCTCTCTCTCTGTCTCTGTCTCACTCGCTCTGTCAGCTAATTGTATTTATTTACTAGACATACACACACATGCACACTATTAAAGTATAAACATGTGGTCCGGCCTAAGCTTTTAATTAATATGCGCATTAAAAGCATTTCATATGCACATATTTTACCATCCGAGCTTTCGAGCTGTTGTTGTCCGGCTTTGCGCGGGCGACTGCTAAACGAATTTTGTTCTTCAACAACAAAACTTTATATTTTGGCAACAAAATGTTGTTCTAGTAAAACTCTCTTTAATAATATTGTTCTATTAAGATGAACTTGAGGAACTACATCCTATAAATATTAATATATTTCTAATCATACATATTTATAATAAAATATACTAATACAACTTGGACTGGAATTGTGATTATGTGGTTTTAGCATCTGTATTCAACTAATTTCCCTGATTTAAGCCTCCAGGCAAGGACTTGTAATACCTTCACTGAAAACTGATAATATGATATTATATATATATAATATAAAGATATTTAGATAATCCCAATCTTAAGAGTCAATTTAAAGGCTCAACTTTATTGGCCACGAATTGAAATAAATTACTTGCTAGCTTGCTCTAGTTTAGTTGAGATAGTTTCTACTTGTGTATGAAAAGTTATGCGAGTTGCTACATATAAGAAAATATAATTAGCTTTACAAACACGTAATTCCTTTCCTTGTTTAGCTAGGTAAAAGAATCTCTTGGCCATCTATTGAAGTCTCTCTCCTTCACCTTTGGCAAATTTCACAAATAAGAATGAAACAAGTAAGAAAATTCCAGTCCAGTGTGCTTTACTAGAGATACCCTGAGTCCTGTATATTGGAGCTGTGACGAAAATTTTGCTTACTTCTTTTTATGCTTAGACTAGAACGCATGCACATGCATGTCAAAATCGGTGCCTTTTGTTTATCATTCGATCCTAATGAAAGGCTTAGAATATGTTTATTTAAAAATTAATCTTTCGTCACTTGAATTTGTTACATACATTTTACAAAAACAATATACCATTTTGAATAGGTCCAGGGTATACAAAGAAAAGTAGTCCAATTGACCAGTTGCATGGGCTCCAACACTTGGGCAGTTAGTCGGACTCCCACTCACGCTCTTACTCCTTATTCTTCCTTTCTTCTTCTTCTCCTCCTCCTCTTCTTCTTCCGTTTGGCTAGTCCGCCGCTTGGGGCAGATCATGTTTAATTAGCTCTAATGAATATTTAGCCGGGTTGGCCCTGGCACGTTTTCCCCGTTTGCCGGCCAATGCAATTTTCCCACACGCTTTTCTATTAGTTTCTGGCCAACCGAAATGCCCCTCTCGAAGACCTCCAAGACGGACGGACGGACAGACAGACAGACAGACAGACAGACAGACAGACGGACGGACGGGAGAACAGACACTCATATGGTCTTTGCCTCGTTATTTGTAATTTGTTGTAAGTTTTTGTTTCAGTTTTTATTGTTGTAGCCAGTTGCCAGTTGCCGGTTAACACTAGCCGTGTCCCCATTCCATTCGTTCCTATTCACTATTACCATTCCACATTTCCCATTCCCCATTTCTCAATCCCGTTCCCATTATCCAGCACATTGCTTGGCCTCAATATACTCTAGCTGGAAGCAAAGGGTAGTCTTGTTTTCAGAACCGATTTGTAACAAATGTAAAAGTTGGTGGGATGGAAAGTTAGTGGGTAGAGAGAGAGAGTGAGAGAGGGAGAGGGGGGGGGCTATGAAACAGTTAAACAATTTAAAAAAAAGATAATAATGAGTAAATATACTAAAAGCAAGAGCAAGACATTTGTAGAGAATGATAGTAAGAGGGAGGAAGAAATTTAGTTAGAAAAAGTGAGATGAGAGAGAGAGATAACGGATTAATAACATATAGAAAGTGCAAGATATAGAGAGAGAGAGTACAAGTGAGGGAGAAAGTGAGAGAAATAGAGCGAGACTGAGTGAGAGAAAGAGTGAGAGAGACTGTGTGGGAAAGAGAAATAGAGGTAGAGGTAAGGATTGAAAAAGTAAGAAACAGATGGAGAGATAGATAGTACAGAGACGGAGAGGGAGTCACTCTTTCTCACTTTTCGGTACTTATCTTTTCTTTTACCGGGACTCAGTGAGAGGGAATCCCCTGAACTGTGAACTATTTACGAACTATTACGAACTATTACGCTTTGCGTAACACTGCTTAAGGTACAGTAGGCACTCGATGTGCTTGCAGCGTATTTTGCATTCGCTGTTTGACTTTGTTCGCCTTTCTTCCAGCATTCGTTCAATTTGTGTGTCTTTAGACACCGGTTCCGCAGCTGATTCTAGTTCCGCTCTCAGTTGCAGCCACTGGTTCGGGTGTGCTTCTTCTTTTTGTTACTTGGTTCCGTTTCTGTTTTCTGTTTTGGGTTTTGGGTTTTTATCGACATTGAAATGTGGCCCCAAAACAGTTTCAGCTCATAAAAATACAATTTGCTGCTGCTTATTTTTTACGATGCACATGAGGGCGATGCCTGTTGTAAGTGTGTGTGCGTGTGAGTGTGTGTGCAAGTGTGTGTGAGTGTGAGTGTGGCCAAAACTATTTTCGAGCTTGAAATGAGGCACACACATGCTCCAAGTGCGTCCAATGTCCAGTGTCCAATGGCAATCGGGTTTGCCACCAAGTTATGTATGTGTATGCGTGTGTGTGTGTGTGTGTGTGTGTGTGTGTCTGACCACGTTGCACGTTTTGTGGGGAAGAGTAGGGGGCTGGGGGCGTGTCATTGGCAGCTGCTGCCTGCTTCGGTTGCAGGCATTTAAACGTTTAAGGGATTTGTTTATGTTGCTTCCCCATTTTGGGTCAAACGATTCGAGCAGGCGACCTCCCCTTTTGACCCCTGACCCCCTTCTCTCCCCCACTCCTCTTGCGGAGCTGCAAATTGGCAAGTTGCTTAAACATAAAAACAATGCGGCCAACTGAACGGCCCATGTATTCATAATCCTAGTCTAATAATCCACAACAACAACAACAACTATTCTCTTCTCCTCCTTCCCCTCCTACCCACATATTATCGGATGGGAGTATCGGCATGGAGGGTTATGAATGGGGGATATAGCAAAATAAAATGAAATGAAATAAAATAGGCAAAAATGTTTTCAGCTAAATAGATAAAATGAGCGCAGCTGCGGATACATATCATACATATATATACATATATATTATTTAGTTATATATATTTGTATTTATATATAAATAGTACCTATACATTTCACTTAAATATAATCAAGCTAGAGGGATTGACGATTCATTGAACTCAATTTTTAGGCCCCTCGCAGATCGAATTCTTTCAATCATTTTATTCGACCTTAAAAGAAGAATTGGAGGCTGCTCAATAAATAAATGCATCAATAAATCAGTCAGCCGGTTTTAACGGTTGTCAATAAATTAGTGAGTCAGTCAATCTCCTCTTCAGTCGATAGGCTATCAATCATAATCATAAGACAATGTATAAATTAATTGTTCTATCAGTCAAATACTTATCATTTAGTAAATTTTACAATCTGTTCAGCTTTTAAACGCTAAACTTCAAGCCAAATGTTTAACCTTCATTATTCCAATAATTTTTTTTCACATAGAACTTAAAAAGAATTTTAAAGCAATTATCGAAAACCGGCACAAATGCCAAAAACATGAACTAGTTCACATGGCGTAGTGTTGTAAAATGTTAAAAAAAAAGTTTGGAATGGTTTTAAATGAGCAGAAATGATGCACCTATATCTATATATATTTATGTACATGTGTAAGTGTGTATACTTAGTATATGATACGTTCTCATGCATATGCATATTTGCGAAAGGGGGCGTGGCAGCTGGCCTCAAGCGAGCAAATGAAAAAAAAAGAGAGGGATTAAATGGGGAAGAGAAGGAGATTGGGATATGGATAAAGCCGAAGCCATTGCACTTATTGTATAATTATGCAATTTAATGAATACTAAAAAGCTGGAAATACAGAAAAGAAAATGATAGGGAAAGGACCATGAGGAGGGGGTGGGACAGGGGAGGGAGGTGGGAGAGTCTGGTTAGTGCGCCAAAGAAAATGAAAGCAAAACGCGTGTGTATAAAATTAAGAAAATAAAGCGAATGAAGAAGAAAACAACAGCATGTAATGTGTTTTCTCTATGTGTGTGTGTGTGTGTGTGTGCAGCCGTGTTGATTATTATAGTTATTATTGTGGACCGCCAGTTGCAGTTAGCAAACAGTTACCCAAGGTCCAATCCACGTCCACTTCCTGCCAAGACCTCCTCCTCCCCAACATACGTAACGGGACCTTAGGCGTTGTGCTGCGTACAAAAAGTGCTGCAAAAGTAAGCAGAGTAGAGATCAGTGTTGGATAACGCTGCGGCACTTAACTACAAATGATTTCTTGCCTGCGCTTTTCGTTTCTTTTCAAAATAGTTTTTTATTGCTCTTACAAAATCAATCTGCGATCAATTAATCAATCTATCAATCAATTTAACCGATTTTTGAAAGATTTGTTGTTCAGTTAAGCGCATGTGAAATTCCAACAATCAATCAATCGTTCAATCAATCTCTTTTAAAACTTAACCAGAACTTTTGAACATCTTACTTTTGAATGGCTCTAAATTTGGATTTGCGTAGAATATATATAGTATATATTGGTTAATCGATAACATTGACTCTATAGCCGATATTCCTAAGCTATAATTATAATTGCTATCGATAAATACAAATCTAATCTATTATCGATAGCAACAATAAGTTTCTGTTGCTGTTCTAAACTGTCAACTGGTTCCAGGTGCCTTATAAAGCCTATCGATATGTTATCAATAACAACATTAATCGATCACTTATTGCTTGACGCTCTTTCATGGATCAACTTGTACATAAATTGACGATAGTCAAACTGCCCTGCGGTCTGTCGAGGTGTAGGGTATGCGAGCTTCGTTTCAACTTTAAGTGCTGACTGCGTTTTTTAATTTTCTTACTCCGCTTTACACTCGTCCTGTCTCGCTCCCTCTCACTCTCTCGCTGTGTCTCTCTTGCTCCTCAGCTTTGTGTGTGTGTCATTTTATGCATGAATTTTTTAATAGCTTAAATATGCGGCAATAAAACTTTAGCACGCTCATCTTATCGCCAACGCTTGCAAGTTCTGCTCTACAACTACCAGAGCTACTCCATCCACCGCCCCCCGCCCCCCCGCCCCTGGCGTCTGGCTGGCTGACCCGACGCGTCGCACGTAGCTAATAAAAGCCACACCACGACTCGCTGCGAGATGCAGATGAAGATGTGGAACACTCGCCGACAAGCCGCACCTCAGCACGTGCCACGCCCACCTGCAGCCCACCTGGGCACCTGGGCAGGTAGCTAGCCAGCATCTTGACTTTTAACTAGCTAACTTGATAAAACTACAAAACTATACAATAAATATGCAAAAAGCGCTGTGCAAAAAAATGGCAAGAAAAAAAGGAAATTAAATAAAAAATAAAAGCGGAAGCTTTGCTGCAGCAGCGAGGAAGGGGGAGGGGCTGAGTGAGGGTGTGGGTGTGCGGGCATGCCCTGCAGCGCATAAGTGTTTGGCTGGCCATTGCATTGAGGGTGCCCCAAGGGCGGCTGATGGCACGACAGGCAATGACAAGGGTTGCCCTTTCTCCTTTTCCCTTTCCCTTTCCCTTTCCCACTTCTCTTTAACCAAGCCCGCTGCTTGCGTTGCTGCCCATGCCGCAGCTTCTGCTGCTGGCTTAGCTGCTGGCTCACCTTATGCCTTAGTCTCTGACTCAGCTTCTTCCTCCGTCTCCATCTCAGTCTCCGCCTTTGCTTTAGTCCTCTAACTTCAGCCTTCACCTTCGCCTCAGCCTCGGCCCTTGCTGCTGCTTCTGTTTCTGCTCTCAGATCCTTGTGGACCCTTTATGTTCGCGTCTCTGGTCGCTTGCAAGGTGTTGTTGCATTTCCCCAAGCAATTTAAGCTACACACACACACACACACACACACACACACACACACACACACACACACAAGCACATACAAACACACTCGCTAGTAGCCATTTAGTGCAACACTCACTCATTCTCCCTCTCATTTTTCTCTCTCCGCCTAACTCTTACCTCCCTCTCTCTATTATGATATATTATTATGAACTCTTCAGAAATAATCTATTTATATGGATATAATCAAAGAGAATTTGCTTTCAAGTCCTACAGCAATCGAAGAGGCAAAAAAAAAGAAGAAAGAAACTCAAGGAATTTTTAATGACCTATTTGAAAATGTGCTAGGAAATTATACTTAAACATCTTACTAAATAAATCTAAAATTGAATTATTAGTATTAACAGTAAAGTTAATCCCTTTTATATGGCGACTAGGAGAAGGGGGGGCAGGAAGGCGGAGAGCTTTAAGGGAAAAGAGGGAACCGAAGAGAGTAGGTATAGAGCTATGAAGAGAAAGACGAGAGAGACGGAGTAAGGGGAACAGGCATTAAGTAGAAGAGTAAGAAGAAGCGGAGCTCAGGGAAAGTGGGATTAAGAGAAAGAGGGACTGAGAAGAAGAGCTACTAGGCGGAACGGGAATAGAGAGCAAGAGGGACTCAGGGGAGGCGCGACTAAGCGGAAGAGTAGAATTAAGAGGAAGAAAACCTTTTGTCGCATCGCATCTGCTTAGCCGTAGCTTAGCTTGTATTGGGACTTCCTTTTCTTGGCACTCCGCCTCCTAATGTCCGCCTTCTTCTTCTTCTTTATGCCCAAAAGTGAGTAGGGGTGGGGGAGGGTGGGGGCGTGTCGCGTGTTGCGTGCGTGTCAATGGGCTTTGGCATAGTTTTGAAGTTGATGTGCTTGTTATTTCATTAGCATAATCGAATGGCCGGAGGAGGGGCAATGGGGAGGGGATATTGTCTGTAAACCGATATCCCAATATAAATATATACATACATATGTATATGTATGTATATGTATATGTGTATATGTGTATAAGGGCGACATGTCTTTATGCTATAGTTAAGCTGTTTCCTTTCTTTACTTTTCAATCAATTCCCATCGCTTTTACCGTTGTCGCTGCCTTTGTGCCTTTTACTGCCTGCCACGCCCAGCCCCCGCCTCCCCCGCCTCCACCACTCTCCCTCTCTATCTCTCTTTCTCTCCGCTTTTAGCAAATCTGTGCTGAAAGCCATCAACTCGGAGGCATTGTCAGCGACATAACAAGGACACGCAGCTGTAGCTGTTTACACCCCACCACCCATCCCCACCGCCCAACGACTCCGCTACGCCCCCCTTTGAAAACGGAAGGAGAAGCTTACAAGTGGAGCAAAAGGAAAAGTCGAGCGGCGAAAGAAATCAAAATAGAATAAAACTTGTGCGTTTTGCATAAAGTGCGCTTATCCCCGCAGGATATGACTGCCAATGACGCCTCTCAGCTGCACACACACACACGCACGCAGACTCCATCCCCCTTGGCTCCGCTTTTTTTCTAGGCTAACGGCAAATAATAAGAAAGAGCGAAACTAACCCTCGAGCTGGTTTGAGCTGTCTAATTTCGCACAAAACGGGCAATTGCACAACCCCTAAGAGACAGCCCCTCAAACCCCAACCCCCAACCCCAAACCCCAAACCCCAAACCCCTTTGCAAGTCGGCCATATGTCAAAAGCGCTGCTTGGCTTTTCAAGTGCACGTGTGCCCAAAATGCAGCTCAATGTGTGTCACACGGCATTTGCAGCAGCTGCAACCCCTCCGTGCAACAACCCTTCGGGACTCGCCCGTCCAGCCATGAAGCTTTTTGTGCGCCTGTCGCTCGCTTTGAGTTTCCAGCTTTGATTTATGTTAGCCCGTTAACCAACACCCAACATCCAACACCCAACACCCAACAACAACATCAACATCAAAACCCTTCATTAGCTCCCTATCCCCATCCACCCCCATTTCCACCTCTAAATTTCCTGTTGCCTAGCTGCAATCGGAGTCGGCACAAATTGTCTGCGTCTGTATAGAACAGCGGATAATAGTAAACTAAAATACGAGCTAGTCATACAAACAAAGCCAACACATACACACCCACACATTAAGCTATGCGTTCGACTGGGCATTGTTAGCCAGGTAGCCAGGTAGCCAGGTAGGCAGGTAGACAGCCAGCCAGGTGCCACAGCAAAACAATGGAAACCATTTTGAGGCCGAGGCCGAGGCCGAAGCCGAAATATCCTCGATAATTAATCAGAAATTTGATAGATTTGCATAATATACCACAAGATGCAACCGCAATGGGCATCATAATGTGTATTTATTTCAAATGTAATTAACAATGGAGTCTCTGCAGAGGGGGAAAAGCTATCCGCTTACAGCTGTCAGTGTTCTGTTGTCTGTTTAAGTTGATTATTAACCTGCGCTTTTCAAATGTTGCTGTAGATAGATTCATTTCACATGAAGGCCCTGAGGCTTCAACTCGACCATTCGACCACTCGACCAGATCCTTTGAAATAACTTCCATTAGCTTATTAATTCCATCCTGTGTGTGCTAAAAATTGTTTACTGAAGTCAAACATTTAATTCTCACAGCTTGCTCAGTGCGTACATCATCAATCAGTCAATCAGTCAATCAGTCAATCAGTCAAATAATAAATAAATACTTAATTAATTATATAAATATTCGTAAGTCATATATCACAAGATTTCTAGCTGTCATTGTTGAGCCATGGCTCTCATCATCAATCAGTCAATCAACCATTAGAAACTTAATTACTTGTATGGATGGTCGTAAGTTATATATTAAAGGATTTTGAATGCAAATTATGATTTCGAGCTCAATTTTTAGTCATCAATCATTCATTCATTAACTAATCAGTCCCAATCAGTCAATCAATTGTACAATTTACTTTTATGTAAACATTTGATTTAAAGTCTGTGTTTATTATTGTCAATGACATCAATCATCAATCATCAATCATTTGCCTATACCTTTGTCTAGATCTTTCGAAATTTGCAGCTCTATAGCTCTCAAAGATAGATCATCTTCATTAATCAGTCAGCCAGGCTGCCAACCAGTCAATCAAGCACTAAAAAGTGCTTTACTTATAGATTTAGATATTTTATAGTAAAGCTAATTACAAGCCCTGACCATTTCAAAATATTTTGGATGAAATTTAAGTATTAGCTATCCAGAGAGCTTACTACAATAACAACTAAACTCTGAAATCTTGGAGTATTTCTCATCATTCAAACAGTCACTTATCTTTAGTAAACAGTAGCTTTGTTTTCGTCAATTATTCGTTCCACAGCGTGTTTCGTGATGTGTGCCTAATTGTACTACCCCCTTCCAGGTGCTGAATGGGTATTAATCCAATAGGCATTCACTCTTCGATGGCAATTGACGCCCGGGTTGACGTTGTTGCCTTTGATGATATATGTCGCAATAGCTGCATCAGCTAAAACAACAACTAGAACAAAGGGAACAACAGCAAGCATTTTGGCACCTGGCAGGTGAGTCGCAGCTGAAACAAGGCTTCAAATCGAGCCGAGTCTTCTATTATAATCTGATTGCTTATTACGAGAATTCCGAATTGTGCGAATTCAGTGAGTACCAGATAGAGCTTGACCCATTAAATATCAACTGCTAAATGTCGTAAATAATGCGTGTGTGAGTGTGTGTGTGTGTATAAGAGTGAAATAATGCCCAAAGAGTTGACGGAAACGCTTTCATTTGAGACTATGAAGTACTTAAGGAAGAGGGAGAGAGAAGAATAGCAGGAGAAAGATGAAGGATGACAGAGATAGAAAGAGAAAGATATACTCACTATTTAGTGAGGAAGAATGGGAGAGACTGTGAAACCGACAGAGACAAATAAAGACGAATACATGAGGAATAGCAAAGAGGTGAGAGGGAGAGAGAGAGAGAAAGAGAGACAAAGGAAAATAGTGGCAGTGAGAGAAAGGTTAAAGGAAAGAAGTTGAAAGTAAGGAGAAAGAGAAGGACAAAGAAGGATTTCAAGAGCTGAGGAAAGAGAGCGAGGGAAAGAAAGAAACAAAATCATACGCAGATAGAGAAAGAGACTAAACAGAAAATTGACAAAGAGTAAGAGGGGGAAAGTACGAAAAGAAGAGAGGAAGAGAGAGAAAAAGAGAGAGAGAGAGAAGAGCTGAGTTTAATGCAATTTGTAATTGAATTTAAATTTCAAAAGAAAAATATACTAAAATGTGAAATATGAAATGTGAAATAAAAGGAATTGCACTTAAATGAGGTGAAAATTGTGATAAATTTGTATGTATGCAATATGAACAACAAATTTCTCGCAGTGTAAATAAATATGCACAATAAATGGCAAGTGCCGCGTATACGTAATATTTGGAGAGCAAGTAGAGAGTCGAACTTCGCTTGGCTTTTCAGGCAGCGAAAGGCAAATTAGATAGTCACGCACACAAACACACAGACACACACTTGTCTATGACATACACACACACACACACACACGCTTGCCTATGACATACACACACACACACACACATACAAATTGACTTAATCAATGGGTCACACATCGAATTTCGTGTATCTACAAGATGCAAATGCACACAGCTGAGCCCTTGCTGTGAGCTTTGTTTGTCCACCCGCTTGGCCACGCCCACTGTTGACACCCGGCCCCTTTCTGCCAGCCGCTATCCCCGCAAGGAAATGCAATTGAACAATGCGCCAATCATTGTTAACAATTGCGACCGCGAGCCGGCAATGAAAATGAAATGAAAATCAGTTTTTGCTCAGCTCCAACTTTAAATTGAATCAAATCAATTTCGCTTCATTGAATGTTTACCATTCGCTGTTGCCCCCGACTTAACCCCTACACCCCTACCCCTATCTGTGATACCATTCTCTCCCTTGAGACACCCCCAAAGCCATCTCCTCCACTGTTCTTCTTCTTCTTCTTCTTCTTGTTTTTTGCTTTTATGTTGTTGTTTATTTATTTTTATGACCCGCATTCGGAGTCGCACTTCAAGCCGCTCTCAACCTGCCCACGAGTCACGCCCCTTTTTTATCCATATATCATGTCAGTGAAGCCTCCCCCCGGAATACTTTGGTGTTGATTATGAAGGCTTTCAAATTCAGATCAAAGACCGTTGGGATACGAATTTTGTTTGTGGATCAATTTGGATTATGAATTTCAAATGTGTTTTACTAGCAGCAAAGATTATTTTAGATATATGTATTGCTTATATAAGCAGTGACATACGATAAATGGGGCTTAAAATGAGATCGTTAAGAGGACCTTAAACCCTGAGAATCTTAACGATATAGTTGAAATGCTTGGTTTCTTATGAAATAAGATGAGAGATATAAATCATAATATGATAGCATATGTGATGAAATCTGGGCTATATGAACACAGAGGTTTTTACAGCTACTATTTATATTTATATTTTATATTACGAAATGATATGTGCTATCTATCTATCTTACAATCTATCTATCTAACGAACTGAACTTAGCTTAGAGCTAGATTTAGGAAGCAAGCTTTTAAATCTATAAGACTGAGCCATTAAATTCTGTGTGGTCCATCCTAACTCAGCACTTATATCAGTTAGACTTGAGAAACTTGGTATGCAGCTTCTGCTATAAAGGACTTCTACATCTAGAGATCTAAGCTCCACTTATAGGTGTTCCTGTTTTAAATATATTTGAAATGCAGTTCCACGGATCTCTTTTACTAGCAAAGATAGTGCTGCGAAATTTGAGTTATATATAAGCACATGCAGTCTATAAGAACAAGATATGTTCATGACTCCAACCTATACAGACGCAGAGTTCTGTAGAGCTAGACCTGGCACATTTGGAATACAGCTGCTGCTCAAGAAGACTTGTAGTTTTAGTCAGCTTAGATCTTCTTATATACCCATCCTGAGCACTATATCAACTGAAGTCCCATGGAAATTGGCGACTAGCAAAGCTAGAGCTCTGGAATTGGGCTGGAGCTCTTCTCTAAATGGAACTCAGCTGCATATTATTGAATTGAGTGTTTCGCTTACGCTCAACAGTGCAAAACCAATGAAAGCGAACTAAAAATAAACCATGAGAGGGAAACATTCGCCTTTTCACCTGCCACACTTTTGATTCGTGACAATTATGAGACATTTCAATTAGAGTTGCGGCAGCCAAGGAGAGTTTAAAACAGCACTGATCCGGAGAACTTTTGCCTCTGGTTAAGGCATCACATGCCGCGCCCACTTGCTCTCTCTCTCTCTCTCTCCTTCTCACTCTCTCTCCATCCGTCTCTTTCGCGGCTGCTGCAGTCGCTGTGAAAAGTTTTTATTGAGCAACTAACTGTGAAATTAAATTGTGAATTAAAAGCTGCCACCATGGCCAACAGCGATTACGACCCAACGAATGGAAGGGGGATGTGGAGCAGCAGGGCGAAGGACGGAGGGGCGTGGCAATGCGCTTGGGACACGTCGTTAATGCCGCGCTGCATCCGTGTCGATGGGAATGCGGCATTGGCATTGGATCTGAGGGGATTTGCCAATGCCAAATGGTCGCACAGCATATACCTTACCCACACCCACGCCCTCTCTGTTACAGCCCCCATCCCTTTTACAGTTGCTAGTTATGGCTGAGACATTCGACCGCATCGACGCTTCTTTTGCTATTTGCAGTAAATTGAAAAAGTATTAAATCAATAAATAAAAGTTACGCACAGACACACACTCACGCACACACACAGACACATTCACACACATATGGAGTTGTAGCAGTGGCAATGTATAACTTTTTATACCCTGCAGCAACTCTCCAAAGGGTATATAGCAGCTGTAAAGATCAGCAGCTGGTGATAAAATATCAAATAGATTTTTATTATGCTTAAAATACATATATGCGTTTATATGAAATGAATATAATATAATATAATATTTAATTAGAAATATATTTATTTCTGATCAGTTTAAGAAAGCTTCTATTAAGACTATAACTATAAATATCGATTGCTACTTTCCAAGCAGTTGAGGAGGTAAGTAATTTAGAGTTATGAAGAGTGTCTTGTCTTGTTTTGTCCAAAGTCTTATTTCATAAATCCCACTTAATTCAACTTTTAGAATAGGTCTATGGAGAAAAATGATGCATTACAGCACTCAATATCGATAAATATCGATTGCTACTTTCTAGGCATTTAAAAAGATGGATTTTAAAGTAGGCGCACATAAGTTTTGCTCTTGAATACCCTGTAATGTACAGTAAGAAAAGTGGCTTGTTTCACTAAGAATGGCCTAATGGAGAACCTAAAATCATGAAAATTTTAAAAAGGATTAAAAGTTTATTAACGATAAACTTTTTTTATCAGATAAAAAAGATCAGCTTATTCGGCTCTCTACAGGGTATCTGCTAGTCGTTCACTGTGGATTCCCTAGCTGTTGCTTTCGTGTGGTCTTTGAGCCATGTGCGTGGGCGTGTGTTTTATCCTCCGCTTACGCTGCACATTTACGTGGTTCCCATCCATCCCCCTCCACCCCCTCCCCAACGCCTTGCCCTCCCCCCAATCAGTTGAAACTTCGGCCATTTGGGGTTTACACGCGGTTCGTGTTAATTACTCGTAACATTTTAAACGGCAGCAGCGAAATTTGTTGTATTGATTTAAAAGCTGCACTCGTATCCACTGCCACGCCCCCTGCAACGCCTCCACGGCCACACCATTGTCCAGGTGAGCCGCAGCCAGTTGCCAATCAATGCAACAACAACAGCAACAGCAAGAGGAGCTTGGGGACCAACAAAAAAAAAAAAAAATGCAAACACAGCCAACAACAAAATCAGAACAACAAATGTGAATGCGACAGCAACAAAGGCAACAAGTAAGTGACTTTTGGTGGGGAGTGCACGACTACCACATAGCCTGTCCACACTCTCACATACTCATCTAAGCTAACACACACACAAGCACGGGATGTTGTCCAGAAATCGACAACAGCAAAGACAACAAGTAAGTAACTTTTGCTCGGGAGTGCACGACTATCACATATTCTGTAGCTGTCCGTTCATACGCATACATACACAAGATGTTTCCAAGAGCTGATTTTGATAAAACGTGGCACATCTGCCTAAACCTTATTTGAAGATTAGCTTTAAATAAAAGTTGACTTGGGAAACATCGAATGGCATCTTTAGAAATGTACCTCAATACTAACCATAGGTGAAAACTCATCTTGAGTATAAGCAAAAGGGAGTGTAATCTAAGAATGATTATTTACTTTATGCTAAATAGATAAATAGAGATAGAGATCAGAAAGAAGATGTGCATCGTGTGTATCATCGTACTTCAATTTCGGAGATACATATAACGCCAAGCAATATTTTATATTTATCAAATTCATATTTTATTTAGTTCACAGATACATCCATATAGTATGAATGTCTTCATTGCTTATGATCTAAGTCTCTTTTGTTTTCATTTGCTATCCCTTTCTTCCTATAAGCTTAGCATTCATGTACATCATATATATTAATTATCGATAGTCATGCAGATTTGTTATCGTATGCCCTGCGCTTCGAGTCAATCAATCAACAAGCCAGTCAGCTTATCAGTCAATCAATAATTAGGTTAATCAAGTGTAGTTAAGTACCCACCTCAAACCTCTTTCTGTTCGTCAGTCAATCAGCATCAGTCAGTCAATCAATCAACCACTCATTCAATCAGTCGGTCAGTCCACATATTGGGTGCATCGTGTATAAGTTTGATGATACCCTGTTCAAACAGTTTTATGGCCACGGGAAGGCAGAGGAAAAGCCGGTGGGTCAACAGGCTTTCCGGTTAGTGTTTTTGTTGGTGGGTCAGCCACAAATTGAATGGTGGCTCGTAAATTCGAGCATCTGACAGATTGTGGTGCAACAGATATTTGCGCCATGTCAGGGATAAGTTTATCTCTCTATCGAATCAGTTCCTAAGGCCAGGTCCCGCTCAATTCTCCGTCTGCTGTTTATTAAAATCGAATGCAAATTTTCGGCCCAATTTAATTAGCAGCAAATTCAACAATTTTTCACACATACACACACACACACACACAACCCGCTCGTTATTGTCACGAAAAAAGGAACTTTGGGTCTCTCTATCTCCATCTTCCTCCCTCCCTCCCTCTCCTCCCTCTCACTCTCTCTCTCTCTCTCTCTCTCTTTCCTTCTCAAAGTCAAAGGAACGTCCAACGGTTTTTATTAGAATCGTAAATAGTCTTTACGAGTTGTACGTGCCCAAAATTTGCAATAGGCCAAATTTTTGGCCCGCCTTCTCGCCTCCTCGTCATCTACTTTATTTTTATACAACAACAAATTATCGACCACACCTCCCCCGTCAACCTTTCATATTCATAATCATTATCATAATCATTATCAAAGCAATGTTTATGTCTCCAGCTATTCAAGAGCTATTCCGGAAACCCCTTCAAAATGCACTCAGCCACATTTTGACGGCCGAACGCTGTATTTCGAGTACTTTTGAGGAGCTCACTGGTTCATCAAATGCGTTATGGAATACTTTAGAGTACTTGATCGAATTCACAAATGCATTCGAGTAATATTGTTCAAGGTGGGTTGACTTACAAAATGAGTCATTGGAATAATTAGAACCATTCGATTCACTCGAGTACTTTGGACTAGTTGACTAGTTCATCAAATGAGTTATGTGAATGCTTTGAAGTACTTGACAGAACTAACAGCCACGTTTGGGACATTTTGGATTATATAAGGTGATGATTCACTTGTAGTACCAGTACTTTTTGTAAATGGATCTTTTATCGAAAGAAAAGAATTCTTCAACAGCTATTGAGTAGATGAATCATTTGAATCCCTCGGGTAACTTTGAGTAGTAAATAAGTTTTATGAAGTACTTACTAAGAAGTAAGGAGAGGTCTAACGAAAGAGTCATTCGATAAATTTAGAGTATATGAATCATTACTTTTGAATAGTTAAATGGTTGATCGGTCATTCAATAATTTTGATTATTGTGCAAAAAATTTGTTATTTAAATTAATGAAAGTATGAGTTTAATTCCTTTCAGTCATGCAATAACTCAGAGTTTTCTTCAGCCTTTGAAACGTCTATTGAATAGCCGTATAGAGAGTAATCTCATTGTTCATTTTGAGTTACTGCGTCCTCCAATTCTCTCTTTCGTGAGTATTCAAAATGAAACTCGAGCCATTTGCAATTCGTTTGAAGAACTGTGAAGTTTCTTCTTCTTCTTCTTGCAGAGCTTTTGCTTGTTGCATCACTCACATTTGTTGGTTGTTGTTGTTGTTGTCGATTGTTGTTGTTGAACCACTCACACATACTAATACACACACTAACACACATATGTGTGTGTAAATATTTATTGCATTAAATAAGGAAAACAAACAGCGTTTTGACATTTTAATTGAATAAAATCGTTTTGTGGTCTTTTAAGGATTATTTCATGGCCAACAGATGCGTGGCGTACACACACATAAGTACTTAAATGTATGCATGAGTGTGCGTTTGTGTGTGTGTGTGTGGCTCGTCCAGCTGTTGTCCAAATGCATTCATGGAATGAATTGAATAGCGTTTGTGTTTGCGCAGCAAGGCGAAAAACAGGCGCAGACACAAGCCGCTTGCCCAGCTCTCAAATTTTCGGCCAGACAGGTGAGCAGGCGAGCAGGTGGGCACGCGAGCAGGGCAGGTGAGAGGAGAGGTGTGCTACAGTATGAGGTGTGGCCATAGACATGCCTATGCAGCTATGTGCATTGCACAAATGGCAGCAGCCATCACATTATGTATAAATGCGCTCAGCTATGTAAGAACAAATTAGCGTGCTGGCACGACTAGCAGATACCCTGTAAATTGACTTGTCTTACACAAAAGACAAAAATGACTTCGAGAACTTTTATTAAAACCTTTACATAATTTGCATGCTTTCTACGCGATTCTCATTTAAGTTTAAGTGCATTATTTCAATTGCTAAGCTGTATACATTAATTTAAGTTGGTGTATTATATATGTATATATTAAATTTTTTTAATCGGTACCACACATATTTTGTGTGTGCGAGTGTTTTCAAGTTAGACTTATGGGTCTTCGTTTATCGCTTTTGTCAAAATTTAAGGCCTGAATTTCTCAGCTTATGAACATTGTTAATCTTTTTTTTTTTTTAATTAATTGTGCTTTTCTTAGTTTTTGGTCGCTTAAGATTTTCTTCTTAGCCTTACGAATTGGTTAAATAAATTTGAAACTATATATATCTTGATTTTAAGCCGAACCATTGACCAAACATGGTTTCACTTGCAGTTACCCTATAAATTGAGGGCAGTTATTGTCAAATACATACTTTCTCACTTTGCTGCCTTTTATACGATTCTCATTTGAGCTCGCCTGATAAGTTGCACAAATGATTTTCTGTTAATGGAATATATACAAGTGTAATTTTATACATCCAATTTTTAAGGGGTATCTCTTCGTTCTGTTAAGTCATCAAATGTGTTCCTAAGCCAAGCCATTAATCAAATATTGTTCAGCTTTCAGTTACAAATTTCTGAAAGAACAGAGCTGAAAATAATTGTGCTGCCTTCTATGCGATTCTCACTTCGTTTGCAAACCGATTTTCGGCCTTGCCTTTGACATGCATTACACGCAATTCAAGCATGAGATTTGCCACCAAATAAGTCCGCATAGTCAGCGGCTCGCAAATATTCCAGGGTATGCAGGGTATGATGGGCAGTCGAATGTGTGTTTACCTGTGAATGTGAATGTGGACGTAAATGCATGCCTGGGCGGTCAAACTAAACAAACTCTAACGGTGCAACCGGCCACGCCATCCCACACAGACACAGGGAGGGAGAGAGAGAGAGAGAGAGAGAGAGAGGTACAAAGAGTGGGATAGAAGAAGCCGTTGCAATTGTGCGTCCTTTGTCCTGCGTTCTTTGTCAGCTGATTTGCATTTAATTGCAGCGATTTGCCTGCTTTTTATATAGGCATATATATAAATATGTATATATATAGACACACAATATATTTATATATATATAAATATACAGTATGTATGTGCATTATTACTTTCAGTGGGCGTGGCGCGTGTGGCATCAAAGTAGCCTTTTGTGCTTCGTAGATAAGTATATGCGCATGTATTTATGTGTGTGTGTGTGTGTATGTGTGTTTGTTTGTTGGTCGTGTCCTCTAGTGTTCACTGTTTGAATGTCCTTGTTGTCCTTGTTGTCCTTGTTGCTGTTGCTGTTGCTGCAGTTGCTGTTGTTGTTGTTGTCGCTGCATTTGTTGCTGCCTTCGCTTAAGCTGCTTTAAATTTATTGGTGTGCACAGTTTAAACGATTTCGTTTTGTACTTTTTTGCCTGCCTCCTCTCGCTCTCTCTCTCAATGCCGCGTCCCCTTCCCCCCCCCCCCCCCCCCCCTCCGCCATCCCTTCGGCGATTCAGTCGCATAGCTACACAAAAGTGGGCAACGGATAAAACTTGCCAATTATGCCATTGTATGCAATGAACTGAACAACTTCAATTGCAACAGCAACAAGAGCAACAACAACTGGCATCTGTTGTTGCATGCCACATGCTCCCCCTTTCTCTTACTTTCTCTCTCTCTGTCTCGCTCTGTTCTACTCTTTAGGTGTCTGGCTGCGCGCTTTAAAGTACCGTTTCGCCATTCATCGCGACGTCCACAGCGCTAAATGTGGCATTAAATTTGCGGCGCCAGCAACAATAGCAACAACAACAACACACCCACACACACACAACACACAGACAGAGGCATTTATAACTGCTAACTGGACACTAAAAATATGGTCACAACACGAACTCGCGGAGCAAAAAAAAATAGATAAAGAAAAGGGAAAAGAGATGGCGAAGGGGATGCGAGAATAGGAGGGAGGAGGGTAGAAATAGATCGAGGGAGGGTGTGAGAGCAGAGCAAATGTCGGCTTCTTTATATAGAAGAAAGGACGTATAGTGTGTGAGAGACAGGGAGACAGAAATGAGAGAAATAGACAAAAACTTGAGAGGGAAAGAGAAGAAGAAGTTGCGGACAAATAGCAATGAACAGAGAAAGAGAGAGAGACATAGAGAGAAATGGGGGTCATGAGAGATAGAGATAGAAAGAGAGAGAGAGAGAGAGAGAGAGGGAGAGGTGAATGATGATAAAAAAAAGAGAGACTGAATGAAATAGGAAAATACAGAGTTTTTGATAAGACAGAAAGAAAAAACGAGATAGATAGAGATAGAGATAGAGAGAGAGCGAGAGGAAAATAATAAGAGATAATAAGACAGTGAGGAAGAGAGGGAGAGACAGACTCGAGATACATGCTAAATAGGCGCCAATAGTTGAGTAATATATCTAGAGAGAGAGAGAGAGAGGGAGAGAGAAAGAGAGAGAGAGAGAGAGAGAGAGGAAAACGGGAAAGACTTAAAGAGTACAAAAACCTTGAGAACAAAAGCTACATTTAAAGACAACAGTTTGCCTCATTTGTATATCAATAGAGCGGGCGAGAGAGACTTTGAGTAATTTAATACCCTGCACATGCGAAGTTCATCACTAGGCAACTGCTTGCCTCATATTTTTATTAAGTCTTGAAACAAAGTTATGACAATAACTTTAGCATGTTGCATTCCCTGTAATAAACGAAGAGAGGGTATATTAGTCCCCTGTTGTATGCCTATTCAAAAGTTAATAAGAGGGGGAATGATGTATGTATGTATTTGTACAATAAGGATAAGCCACATACACGACTACATCATACCCTCTCTTATTGAATTTTCAATGGGTATTTAAAGCACATGCAATATGCAATTGTTAAACAAGCTGACGTCTAGTCGAGAAATCTGCATGGCCAGTTTTTTAATAGGTATTGCTAGTTGTTGCAGCTGCTTCAGTTGATGTTGTTGTTGTTGCTGTTGATAGTTGCTGCGGCTGCGGCTGCTTGCGCACTTAGCGGTACTTTCCACTAATTTTTAATGTCGCTCATATTTTGCCCAAAAAGCAACAACAAAAGCGAACAACAGAAAATGGCGGAAAAGCTTAAAGTTGTTGTTGTTGTTGTCGTTGTAGCTGCCACTGCTGCAAAAGTTGCTGTAGCTTTTATTGCAACTGCTGCTGCTGCTACTGCTGCTGCTACTGCTGCTGCTGCTGTTGCTGCTTCTGTTGCAGTGGCTAAAGATGTTGTTGTTGGGTTTGTTGCTGTCGTAGTGGATGTTGTTATTGGTGCTTCTTGTGCTGCTGCATTTATTGCCGTTGTTGTAGCTGCTGCTGTTATTGCTGTCAAATTTACTGATGTTGCTGCTGGTGTCCTTGATGCTGTTGCTGTTGTTGCCTTTCTTGCCTAACAGTTTCTGTTGATATTGCTGCTGTTAATGCTCATGTTGCTGTTGCTGTTGCTTCTGCTGCTGCTCGTGTTGTTGATGCAGTAAATGTTAATATTCTACTATTCTATCTGTTGCCGATGTTGTTGTTGTTGCTGTCGCTGCGACTGTTTCTGATCTTCTTGCTTAAGTTGTGTTTCTTTCTGCTGTTGCTGTTGTTGCTTATTATTTGTTGTTGCTGAAACAAAATATCTGTTGCTGTTGTTGCGATTGCTGATGTTGTTGCTACAGTTGTTCTCTTGTATTCTGTTGTCCAGGCTCGTGTTGCTGCTGCTCTTGTACTCTGTTGCTGATGCACCAATTGCTGCTGCTTCTGTTAACTTAGCAGCTGCTGTTGTTGCTGCTGCTATTGCTGTGCATTGAGGTGTAAAAGTAATTGCTCACAGTCTCAACTGTCGACTAAATACGAGTTATCTTACGCCCACCAATTTTGCAAGGCGTGGCACGTGTGTCGATTGTCTCGACTATTTTATGTTCCCTCCTCTGCCATGTGTGTGTGCGAGCGTAGACTTTTATGGCTGAGTGTATTGCCGGTTGCCGGTTGCCAGTTGCCAGTTGTCAGTTATCGTCGGCTTGTGGCAAAGGGGGCGTGGCAGAAGCGAGGCGGATTAAGGGTGTGCGGTTAGGCAAAAGCTGCTGCAATGACAACTTATGCATACAGAGATACTCATTCTCTCCCTATCTGTATCTCTCTCTCTCTCTCTCTCCCTCTCTGTCTCTTTCTTTCTGTTGTTGTTGTTGTGGCTGCGGTTGACTCGCGATATTTATTATTGTTGCTGCAATTGTTGTTGTGTGTCCTTCAACGTTCGCTGCAGCCAGTTCCAGTTCTCCTCTTCTCCCTCCATTTTTTCCTTCTCCCCTTCCTCATCATCTTCCTCATCCTGCTTCGCAGTTGCTGTTGCTGACGCATTTAAAGCTTTTGCGTCATATAAATAAAACAGCAAACGAAAATACAAAAAAACCGCATCTAGAAAAGCGAAAAAGTAGCAGCAAAAAAATTCAAATCACTAAAAGTATGCGACCTTTAAATACCCTGTGGTAGTAGTTCTTGCATTGCTAGTTAAGATACTTGAGTTATGGAACATTATAAAAATTCAAACTCAAATATGTTTAGAATATCTTAAAAGGCATATGAAACTTTTGAACCACTTTCCTATATCTATTTAATATAATATAATATACAAGACGGTTAATAAATGATAGACTTGTCGGATTCATTTTTGATCAGAATTGTTAGCTGTAGGATAAAAAAGTTCGAACCGGAATCGATTTAAGTGGAACTTACCTTCAATATTGACAATTGCTTACAGTATGTAATAGCTATATGATATAGTAGTTTGATCAGATGGAAATCGACTTCTTTTAGCTCTAAAGGAAACTTACCTTTAATGCCGAGAGACCAACCACCTGGCTAATCCGTAAAGTCTACGTTTCAAAAGTATAGCTATCTATATACATTATAGCTATACGATATAACAGTTCGATTACTGTTATATCATATGGTAGTAAATCAACTTAAGCTGCAAGAGTAGAGACTTTCATAATCTTACCTTGCATACTGGGAGACATTCTCCAATGAACTATGAAGATTTTAGTCAACTCGATATACCCTATTGTAGGGTATGGAAAGGATACAAAGGATGTCGAAGATGAGGCACTGATGCCGGCGACAATGGCAGCAGCTTCTTTCTTCTTCTTCTCTCGCTTTTTTCGGCTTGATGATGCGTCCGATGCTTGATTTATTGAAGCCTGCCACTCCCCTTCCGCCCTGCCACGCCCACTTTGTGTGTGCATTGAGCTGCGGAAAATAAAGGAAAACTCTGTTGGCTTTCGCTTTTGTATTTATTTATGTTTTTATTTGGCTTTCTCTCTCTTCATCTTCATCTTTTTTTCCTTAGTTCTTGTTCTTGTTTTTGTTTTCGATAGTTAGTTAGGGTTATCTGTATCATTATTGTTTATCGGTTATGCATAGTTATCATCGTATTCATATATGACAGACACTTTATTCCATATCAAAATTGGCTCAAAAAAAAAAAAAAAAACAATTTTTGTCTTTTCAATAACCCTTAAGATATTTTCTTCGTCTTAGTATTTTCTATTAATATTCTAGATTTTTGTTATTATTTTTAAATATCTTATTTGGACTGAGAAATCATATTTTGAATAATAATTGTGTAAAGGCTTCAAGTTTATTTCATTAAAATAAAAAGAGTTAAAAAAATAAATTTATTGAATTATTTTTATTTTAACTACTACAGAATTTAATTTCTAAAATATAGAGAAGTAACAAAAAAATTACATACTCTATTGCAATTGAGGTAAAAAATCAGAGAAAAGTTGTATATTGAGTATTACGTCTATGGTAAATGATATGAGGGTTGTTGAACTTCACTTTCGCTTCTTCTTCTTCTTCTTACATTTAGTTAGTTTGCAATATGGATGTATGTTTAGTTCTGTCTGCTTGGTAATTCGAGTTAGACATACAATTATTATTCTTATATTATTGATAAATACATAGGTATAGCTCGTATATAGTATAAATTATGCTATTTTACATGTTGTTGATTGCAACAATAATGTTTAATATTTAGTTTTACATATAGCCACGCTTTTGCATCTGACTTTTCTTTGAGTAGATTTTCATTTCTTATGTTTTTTCTATATTTAAGGTTAGGTTTTCTTTTTTTGAGTTTTGCTAAACATTTAACGGAACTTTCGACATTCAAGCGACTTTTATTATTATATTGTATAATTATTTATTTTTTTTTGCTGCTTATTGTTTTTATGATATGTACAGTCTGCAAAAATTGAAGGAGCTGAAAGTGTGGTTAGGGGTGATTTCTATATTTTTTGTTTGTTTTTAGGTTATGTTAGCTCTCGTTTGAATGCAAATTGATTTTTATCACATTATTTATTTATGTTTCTTTATCATATGCAGTATTTTTTATTTGGTATTTAGTATTTTTTTACTTATGCATTTTTTATGCGCTTTTATAAAATAAGTAAAAAATGTAAGATTAGGTTTTTAATTGTCTTTGTTGTTGTTTGACTTATGTTTGTTTTTAGGTTTTTGGATTAGCTATTTAGGTGAGATACAAGATACAAGATACAAGATACAAGATACATTTGCATTGGCTTTAATTGACTAGACTCGAGTGTATTTAACTAACATGTGTGTGTGTACCTGTGTGTGTGTGTTTGTGTCTGTGTGTGTCAGCATTAATTTTCGTCTAGGGTAATTAAGATATTGTTATTTGTTTTTGGTTTTGTTTGCTTATAAATTGCTCTTTATTAATTGCCCAATAAAATTATATATATGTATATAATATATATATATATATATATATATATATATATATATATATATATATATATATATATATATATATAATTTATACATATATAATTTATATATATCTATATAGATATCTCTCCCCACTCTCTCTTTATCTGTGGTGCTGCTTCTTCTGTTATTTATGAACTACAGACTAACAAAAAAAAACACATATATATATGTATATATATATATATATATATATATAGATGCATATGCTTAAATATGCTTTTAATTGTTTTTTGTTTATTTTTGTTTTTCATTTGTTTGTTTGCTTTTCTTCTTTTTTTTTGTGTTTCTCTGTTTTCATTTGCAATTTATGATTTACACATTAGATTGAAATTCGTTAGATACAATAATTTAGACTCGTTCGCATTGATTGAACCCCTTCCACCTGCCACGCCTCACGCCTCCTTTAGTATTAGCCTCAAGCGAAGCGTTTTGCTGCATAAACATAAAATAAAACATTGGATAAAACAAATTCGGATTTTGAACTGCAGTATTTTTGCATTTGACAAATTTGTGGCCATCCGCTATACCTAGTAACAGTTCGTTGGGCCTGTGGGGTATGTTGGCCACATTTAGATCAAGTCTGCCTTTGTATTACGATTGAACCATTAAAGTTTTTCATTTCTCTAACATTTTTTTTCTTTTACTATTTCTGCTTATGGACCGATAAACTTATATTATAGCGCTCGGATTCCAAATCAAGTTAGGATCATTAAACTGTTTCTGCCAGGTTTAACATTTAATATATAACCTCACTTAAGGAAATTGAATTGAAAGAGTTTCCCCTTTGTTCCAATTGCAGTTTCTAGAGCTTACACGAGAACTTCACATTTACTAGATGAAGGTGTGTTCCAAATAAAGCTGTTGATGAATCAAAGGGACATTGTTTAAGGGTTAATCGGTGCTTAAGGCAAATAAGAGACTTACTGTAAAAATAGGGGAATACCTACATTAAGTCCTAAAACGAAATTCCATTAATTATTTACCTTTTAATCAAGCCTTTAAGAAAACCTTAAACCGAACCATAAACCGGAATTCCAAAATATAAAATAATGCCGAATCTTAAACAGAAATTTTAGCCGAATTAGTAACTAAGAATAAGCTAAAGCAAGCTCCGTACCGAATTATACATTTAGCTATGTGGGTAATGAGGCTATCGAAACGAAGTACAACTTTGAGCCCCGGACCTTGGATTATGCAACTGATTGACTGTCATTGGGGAAAAACCTTTTGCCTATGTTGAAACTTCAACTGCGATTCCAGGGTATCAATGAGTCAGCGCTTGGAGTGCAGTGCTTGTCTGCTTGTGTGGAAGAGTCTGTTAACAACAATAAAATGCTTCGTTGTCATAGCACGGAATGCGGAGCAGGCAGATTGATGCGCAGTCGGACAGGATGCAGGGCCAGAAGGAGACTAGAAAGGATATTCGAGTGCACTTGAATGCCTATGCGACACACACATGTGTGTGTGTGTGTGTGTGTGTGTGCGTGTGTGCGAGCATGTTTGCAACTTTATGAAGCTGTTGGCATGACATACCGCAGCTCCTCCAATGGAGACCCCAATCCGGGAGCTCGGCTCGCTTTGATTTATGTGCAAGTTGAACTCTGCCTTCTGCGCCGGTTCCGGTTCCGGTTTTGGGGTTCGGGGTACGGGGTACGGGGTTCGAAGGCAATCTCTGCTTGAATTGTGCGCTGGCTGTTTGCAGACACCAAACACACTCGCGACTTGTTTGTACTTATTTTTGATTCGATTTTACGAGTACGATCACTAAAGGACTCTCGAACTTGGACTTCCTCGAGGGAACTTTGGCTAAGCACTTGAACTACGTCAGAACTCAAGCTTCTTCATTCAGCAGTTTAAGGTTGGCTCCGACTTTAGATGTTTTCTGTTGCCATTGGCTTATAGCTTGAACGGGAATTTTTAACTCACATCGGAGTTTGCGCCTAAGGTCTTGGGCTCTTAATTCCCAACATTTGACTTTAGCTAAAGTATCATCGAAATTTGGCTCAGAGCTTGAACTATGAGAGACCTTGCGGAGTCTGATGGTCTTAAGGTTGGCTTTAACTTGGGATCCTAATTTGAATAAGGCTAAGGACTAGTTAAGGCGATGCACGACCCTTAGCTTAAGCATCATTACTTAATCCTTCTGCTCCTGCTGTAAGGCAACCTGCGAGCTAAGCTTTCGCTTTCTTCAACTTGCATTTCGGCTGTCGACCTGTACTCCGAAGTGCACTTGAGGTGGAAGCCTTTCACTTAGGCTCCGTCTCCGACTCTGATGGCTGTTTACATTTTAAGTTGTATCCCCCTTTGGCTCTCATTCAGCATCTTATCGTGGCTTCGGTTGAGTATTTCAATTCCCATTCAGCACCTAATTGGGAGCTCTCAGGTTTCTATTCCTCGTTTAACTGCCTTGGCCTTCAAGTTAGACCTATGTTGAAAGTTTTCAGTCTGTTTATGATTTGAGTTCACACTTATTCGGGTTGCTTGAGTGCAAAGAGCTCTTCAACTGACAAGATTAAACTTCGCTTCAAGGTTTCACTCATTAGCATTTAACTTTTCCTTAGGATTTAGAGTCGAACTTAAGCTTTAACTTTGGCTAAGCACAAGCAACTGTAGTCTTTAACTTAAATCAAAACCTAAATCAAAACCTTTGTCTATCACAATTAAGTATTCAATTTCAATTCAATTTCAATTCAATTTGTTTTGAGAGGAAGTAAGAGCTGAAGCCTCTTCAGCTAAGCTAAAGCCAGACTTCTGAGCTTCTGAGCTTCTGAGATGCTTTAGCATTCCTCTTCAATTAAAATTGAACTTCATATTGGACTTAAACAAGGAACTTTTGAACTCAGAGCTAAGAACCTCAGCAGGCAACTTAAGACTTGCTTGAGCAGAACTTCTTGTCTCCTACGACAGCCAATGTTGACTCGTCTTGCAGCTGGGGCCCAGGATTAAAGCTTATGACTTCAATAAAGAAAGCTCTCAAAGGACTTAAAATCCTTGCTCGACTCCCAATTAGTTGACTTCAGAGCTTGCTTCGAATATTAACGAAGCACTTTCGGACTTTGTACTTCAGCAGGTTTCACACTCTGATCACTCGCTCAGAGATTAACCGATAGACCGACTGACTGAATGAGTGACTAAATGACGGAGTAACTGACTGACGAACTGACTGAGTGACTGAGTGAGTGACTGAGTGAGTGAGTGAGTGAGTGACAGACGAGCACTTTAGCTGGCGTCGACTTCTTGGCCTCGTGCCTGCTTCTCAGCTCATTTGCATGTGTCACATCAACTTTGGTGACATCACAAAACAACATATGCCAACACACACGCACACGCACACACACACACACACACACACACACATGCGTGTGTGGCAGTGGCAGTTGTCTGTGTCCTTTAGCCTTTGGCATAGGCGATTTTTCAATTAGTTGGCTGCTGAAGCTGGCGGCAACAAATTTGCTGGGCTTTGGCCAACAGCTCATGCACTCCCCCTCTCTATCCTTCTCACTCTCGCATTCAGTGGGGGTGTATGTGAGTGTGTGTGTTGGCAGCTGTTTTAGCCTTCAGCGCAAATCCTACATAATTAAAATACTTAAAGGCTTTAAGCGCAGCAACAAAGTTTTTCACTTTTACATTGTTGCAAGCCGGGCTAAAAAGCCAGCCTAAAGGACGCACATGTGTAGAAATGGTTTATGGCCATGTGTGTGTGTGTGAGTGTGTGTGTGTATGTGTGTGTGTGTGTGAGTGCTGTGCAACACACATTCACACTAAGCCCACTTAAGTATTTTTGCGTGCTCGCTTCCTGCTCTCCCAGCCTCACGCACAGTGGGTCAACAGCGCAAAAAACAATTGTTATCGATAAATACATCAGTCTACAATGTGGCTTGATGTTATCGAACATATGTAAATATTGTGTTTTGTTATTATTTTTGCCTAAATATATTTACAGTTTTATGCATTTGCTCCACTGTGCGAAGTACTGAAGTCCTCAAGCTCTTGTGCCATTTCGATGTCAGCTTCAATCTCAGTTTTCAGTTAAGCAAAGAGTGTGCGTGCGTGTGTGCGTGTGTGCATGTGTGCATGTGTGTGTGTGCGGGCGCATCTTTTAAAATGTTAATGATTCGAGCTTAATTGTGGGCGGGTCAGGAGGCAGGGTATTGGAGGCGTGGCAGCTGCCCGCATAAATAACGCATACGCAACGTTGGCTACGCTTGCCTTCGCAGGCTCGTCGATTTGGCCACGTTAATTGACACAGGCGGCCCACATAGATTTTCATCATTTTTGTTATGAGACAAATACACACACACACGCACATATACAGAAACATATGACTGTGTATGTGTGTGTGTGTGTGTGTGAGGTCAGCTAGCCGCATATTTAATTACTTTTGTAGTTGGCCCTTGGCGCAGCTGCTTAGAGCGAAAGCAGGAGAACGAGTGGTTGGGGCTTGGTAGCAGGGGTCAAAGGGCTCCCTTTCGACCTCGATTTAACGATTTTGCTTTGTCATTTGGCCGTTTAATTATGTGCATGGAAATTTATGTGCGACTCCTTGACTTTAAATGAAGTGTAAGGACCCGAGCAAAAAAAAAAAATAAAAGCCATACGCAAACTTTAACCCGAATTCGAATGCCAGAGTCCCAAAAAGTTCGCCGCCAGCTGTTTTGACCCCTCGCCTGTCCTCCAAATCAACCCGATCCTTCCCCTCTCCTACGACCAGACACGCCCACCGCCCAGTTATTTATGGGCGGCGCGCGCCTGATAATTCGGGTGAGCCGGAGAGCCCAAAGGCTGCCAGTCTGATTAAATTTTGTATTAGCTCAATAAATTTGCAATGCCAAATGGCACAAAAAAGTGGAAGAAGAAGAAGAAGACGAGGAGGAGAACTCAACTGGAGTTGGGACCGAAAACGAAAGAAGGCAAATAATGCGCAGCGATACGCAAATGGACAACGCTTTGCCCTCTTGGCCAAATTTTCTAGTCCTCTCTCTTAGGCCTCTTTCTCAGGTCTCTTTCTCAGTCCTCTTTTTCGGATCTCTCCTTTTGGAGATCTCTTTTTCAAGCTTCTCTTTCCAAGCTTCTCGTTTGCAGATTTTCTTTCTCAGCCTCCATTCTCAGTGATCTTTCTAAGATCTCTTAACGACTCTCCTATTCAATTCTCGCTTTCACTCCTCTGTCACATAGCTGTCAGGTTTTGTCGTCAAATCTCTTTCTGAGATTATATTCCCTCTCTTCCTCCCTTCTCATTTCTCTCTTCCAGCCGCTGTCCATTTTATTCTTCCAGCCGCAGATTTCAAATTTGCGCTCCAGGTTTCACGTAATTGTTTGCATTTCCTAATTGCTTGACATGCGATAATGAACTGAGTAATGAGTAATGTCTCATTGCAATGAGCAATGAATAATTGGCAGCTCAAGCTGAGAGCTTGGAAGTGAATACCGAGAAGTGTGACACCTATTTTTTTTAGAACTAATTGACAACTCTTATTGATTTCTTAATTGAGACAATGACGAGCTAAGCAATAAGCAATGAGAGCTGTGAAGTGACACACTTATCTCACCTGCTTTCCCTTTATCTCTCTCACTCTTTTCTTTCTATGGCTAATTGATGGCGGTTGACATTCTTGACATGTGGTAATGAGTTCAGTAATGAGCAATGAGCAATGAGAGCTGAGCGCTGAGAACTGAGAGCTGAGAACTGACAAGTGTGCTTCTTTTTTCCTAACCTAAAATAGAACCCTTTCTCGTCCCCCTCTCTTTTTCTAACTTTCCCCACCAGCTTTTCTTTTCTCTTTTCTTCGCCTTCATTTCGATACATTTTCTTCTTTTCAATTTCGCCGCGTTGCGTTTTTCTATTGAGTTTCACTTTTGGCGCTGATTTTATTTATAGCCATTCACTTTCTCTCTGCACCAAATACCCTGTACTCTTTGGTACAGGCGGGCATGCTCATCTAACTAGCCTAATACTATAATATAATTGAATAAATTTATCTACAGGGCTTCTATTAGTCGTGTGTAAGCTTTACTTGTATTTTTACTTTGCTCAAACTACTTTCATTCGTGCAAATTTTGTGAATTTCGTTGCTTGAACTGATTAATTTGCCATGTGCTTGCATACCCTGCACTTAGAATGTACACTGGGTATGCAAGACTTTGACTAAACTTGAATTTTAATTAAAATTATATTTGCTTAATGTCTTAATTGCCAAACTCATTACAGGGTAACTGCTAGTCACATATTCAGTTAGTTATGTTCACACATCATTTTATATGTAACAAAATTCAGTTATACAACACTTAAGAGGGTATCCGCTTTCGATCATCAGCCTTATCAACATGTTAAATTTTCTCTTTGTCGCGACTTTTTTGCTCGCATTTATCACAGCTACAAAAAAGCTGAACTAGAGAGGAGGCGGTGATGGGAGTTCGTAGAGGCGGGGGTTGTGAAAGGGAATTCAATTGGAGGTTAAGGGTTGGGACTAGGGGAGGGGGCTGGGGGTTGGTCAGTCGAAGCGTCGCTCGTCGTTAATTACGCGACTTTTGCTGCGGTCGACCATTTGCTGATTGCATGACGCAGTCGCTGACGTATCAGCCGCGACGTCGGCAGTGACGTCAGCAGCGAAGTCAGCAGAGACGTCAGCAGCGGCACGCACGACTGACCGACCGGTTGTCCGAGTGTCCACTGCGAGCAGAGGCTTAGAGCCGCAACCGTTAGTCACGCCAATTTTATTGCATTGCTGACACGGCTGATGGCCGAAAGCGAAGCGGGGGCGGTGGGGCTGCGAGGGGGCGTGGCTGGCAACTATCAGTGGAAACAATGGCGGACAACAGAGTTTTCGGATTTCAAGCGGAACAATTAAGTTAACGATCTGCGGACATGAGGCGCCAAGTGACTGAAAATCGTGCAAACGTGTTTTTAGCTACACGCATTGGCACGCCCACACGCAGCCCCTTTGGGCCAACATTGGCATTGGCATAGGCCGCTTGAAGCTTTAAGCCCAACTGCGCCGCTCTTGGCCATCAAATGTCTTCAATTAGGTAGCATCAAACTGATTCAAAACAATTTCCATATTATGTGTGGGCTCAACAAAGGAGTGTAAGAAGTGTGGGTGTGGGGGGTGGAGGTAGGGGTTGTGGATCATGAGTTGTGGGGTTGAGACATCAAGTTGAACTGTTGAACCTGCGAACTAGACAAAAGCCAATAACAAAGAAAACTATTGCAAAACAAACAAACTCAACCTAAGTCGCTTTTTTCATACACTTCTTCATCAGAGCAGATCCTAATTATTCAGAGATAATATATCTATCTACATATCTACGAGTGTAGCTGTTACTTGTCATAATAATTCGATACTGATGCATTTCGAGAAGTGTTTGTTTTGCAGAGATTTTAATCAGGATGGTCCAAAGACGTTTTCCTTAGGGTTTTATTTTCAAGCTTCTTCTTCAATATTTTATCGTAAGGTTCCCTTATAAAGACCTCTTCTTCTGGTCTCTTATCCAGACTTCATCTTGAAGGCATTTCTCTTAAGGATTCTTATTTCAATCTTATTTTCTTGGGATTTCGATTCGCTCTAAGTTTGTTTCTTTAGTTTTTTTTCCTATTCAAACAAATTCTTAGGAATATTTCCCTAAGACTTCTTCTTTAAGGCTTTCAGACATCTCTTTAAATGTTCTCGCAACATTTCCTTAATATGTCTTCAATACTTCGATCACAATCATCTTCGTCAAGGTTTCTTAATCATGAATACTTCCTCCACCGCATCTTCTTCTTATATGATGGAGTTCCTTTTACTGGAGTCCAACCTGTGTGAACCTTTGCAAGGTAATTGTTGACTTAGGACAAGACTCTATATAGTATATATACCCAGGCACAACAATTTTTAATACACTCAGCAAATGCAAAGGCGTGGCAGTAAATGAAGAGAGGAGCAGTGGGGAAGGGGCGTGGCTGACATTACAAGGAGTGGATTTGAAAGTAAACAAAGTTTTAATTTCCTTCAATGATTTCTCTGCGCATTTGTTTTTGAAGGCAACAAACAAAACCATTCAGTCAAGTAGCACTCAAGTGTGTGTTAGTCTGAGTCTCTCCGTGTGTGTGTGTGTGTGTGTGTGTGTGTGTGTGTGTGTGTATGTCTGTGTGTAGCGCAATGCTTAGCATCATAATCAAGTTAGATAAATCTAAATCCTTTGCGATAAGCGTCTAAAGAATGGACTCGCCCGGAGCATTGCCTTTCGGCCTAGCTCTGTGTGTGTATATGTGTATGTGTATGTGTGTGTAAGTGTGTGTATGTGTGTGTGTGTTGTCCCCCACAAGTTGGAGCAACGAATTAGAGAGCGACTCCCTCAATGCCGAGGCGAGTGAATAGAATTTGTAATTTCCGTTTTCGTTTTGTATGCTAACCCATAGACTCGACTCCCACTCCCACTCCCACTCCCCTTCCCTCCCCCTCACCCATCCCTTTCTCCAACCCCTGATCACTCTGCCTGCAGCACTTTAAGTGATGCCACAGCACAATGAAACTGTTGAAGCTGCAGCAGCAGTAGCATCAGCAGAAGCTGCCTTTAAGGCTGGCTGCAGTTCAATTGGTTTCGGCCCGCAGGAGCCAAAAGCCAAATGCCGAAAAAAACGTTAACGGATTTGGATTTGGCTAACGGTTCGGAATACTTTTTTGTTGCCTTTAAAAAAGTATGGCCACTGGCAAAGCAAGACAGCGACAAAAGGAGAGAGACAGAGAGAAAGGGAGAGTTAGCATTGAAAGCATTTTCCATTTGCATTTGAAGCGAAACGTAAAAATTGATAGCAATGTGTATAGGGTATAGTGCTTAGCGGACACGCTATAGGGTATACATGTATCTATGTGTAGGGTATATATTCGTTTGTATGTATGTATGCATGTCATGTGCCATTAGGGTCGAGTGAATGTCCCAGCGATAACTGCGATAAGCTGGACAACACTCAAATGAAGTCCAAACTAAAGAATTTCCATTAGCAGCTGGATCAAAAGCAAAGGCAAAGGCAAAGGCAAAGGCAAAGTCAAAGGCAAGGCTCAATGAATGGCAAAAGATACAAAGTACAAAGTATACAAAGTACGAGCCATACCTGTGGGGTATATGCAATTGGGCAATAGCCTGTTGGCATTCATCTAAGAATTGATTGAGAATTATTCGATTTATGGTTTGCTTTCGCGTCTCTTAAGCTGTTGATCTAAGCCAATGGCTTTCCAACTGTGATTCAAATCTTAACATAGACTTGTGTTTCGGCTAAGGTAGTCTTTTGTCGTACGCAACGGTTAAGCCTTAGCCAGTGGTAATAGTTATTCGTTCTGTTACTAAACTAACTAAAATATGGAATTAGGGCCTTAACTTAGACTTTGAGGTTTTTCTCATTACTAAAAATACGTCTTTCGATGAGGTTAACCCATAGACAGTGGCTTCGAAACTGCGACCCGAGTAGACTTGTGCTTCGGCTAAGATTCTCGTTTGTAACTGGACCGAAAATATGTTTCCGTTCCGTTTCCGGTTCCGGTTTGGTTTGATTTGATTTGATTTAAGGTTTGCCTCATAATGAAATATAAATAAACCCAATTTGCAGCCTGGCTTAAAATCGATATAAGCAATTTGTAAGAGTAGAAATTTGATTTAAAAAGGGTTGTCGCAGCAGGCTTGGATGAGTTGTCTCCTGATTGAAGATGGAAAGGGAAACAAAAGAAGTAGACCTCATATATTCTTCACAATTTGCACCTTAAACTAAAAACCTATTCGAAAACAAAGTCAACCACGACAGTCAAGTGGAGTGGAGGGGTTCTTAGAGTATATTTCAAATGGAGTTAGTTTTAGTTTCGGGACTGAAACGGATTTACTTACTTCTTAAGCGGGGAATAGATTAAAGTACAAGCGGAGTATTTGTCTCTCTCCCATTATGGTTGGAGTGCAGGAGCTGTATGGGTGAAGGGAAACCCTTTAGTCGGGTCGCCGGCGTTTCCGGCGTCGGCGCCAGGCGACGTGACTCCGGCTAAGCAGCTGGGCCAAGCGGGCCGCCAGGAGCCGGGCATACCTCCATTCCACGCAGCTAGCGACGGCGATGAGGAGCATCGCATTGAGACCGAGGGCCAGCGAGGCAGCCGAGCTGCCGAGATTTCCCTTGGTCAGCTGATCGGCACAGCGACCGATCGCATCGATGTCCAGCTCACTCATCACCCTTCCGTTCACCTCCAGCGGCGAGATGCAGTAGTTCTTCTGGAGAAAGTCGGTCAGGTTGTGAGCTCCCTCCGCCAGCGGACCGTCGAGCAAGGTGTGAATGTGACAGCCGCAGGGAAAGTGATTGTTCAGCAGCTGCAGATGGTCGACCCCATCGACGATGATCGCATTCGGATCCGGGGTCTCCAGCACGTGATTGCCGTGGAACTTCAGATGCTTGATCGCAGCCGTATTGGTGAAGTTCAACTCCTCAATCGAGTCGATCTTGTTGTTCAATATCTGCAGCGTTTCCACCTGGGTTAGGCCCGTGAAGGCATCCGCGCAAATGACCCCCAGATCGGACTCCTGCAGCGTGAGAAGCAGTACATTGGACAAGCCCCGAAAGGTGAAGGGCGAGATCTCCTTGAGGTCCATGTAGGCCAGCTTGAGCAACCCGACCGCATCCATTCCAAAGAAGGCGTCCTGCTCGATGCTCCGAATGCCCGATGGCAAGATCAAATGTCCCACATTCGTTAGGCTGGAGAAGGCGGAGCTCTCGATCCGGATTAGCGGATTGTTGCTCAGCAGGATCAGCTTTATGTTGGAGGTGCCAGCGAAGGCGTTGCCCTCGATCCGCTGGATCTGATTGTGGCTGAGCAATATGGTCGAGAGGTTCTGCAGTCCGGCAAAGGCGAACTGCGCGACCATCTGCAGCGGCGTATACTGAATGGAGAGCTCCCGTAGTCGTGGCAGGCCCCGGAATGCGAACTGCTTGATCCGCGTTATGTTGTTGCCATCCAGCGACAGCTTCTTCAGCGCTCGCAGTCCGGCAAACGAGTCCGGCTTAATGATGGGAAAGTTGTTCTTGGTCAGCGCCAGATTCTCGACCGTGGCGGGCAGCTGGCGCAGCGGAATCTGCTCGAGTCCGCCCGTGTTACACAGCACCTGTGAAGGTAAGCAGATGGGCAGTGGAGGGGGAGAAGATGTTATTCAATGTTGGTGCGAAAATTGAATTTGCGGCTTTATTGCTGCAAATAAAATTAAATCGAATTTTTTTCATGCTCTGTTTTTCTTCACACCCTGCACAAAAGTACGCAATGGGTGTATTAATTTTGTAGATATGTTTTGTGTACTCATTCGAAGCAGCGTTCTGTGCTATCAAGATACGTTTCATCGATTTATTGATAAGCATGCATTTATCGATTTTCATTCTCTCGGTTTACTTCTTTTGGAGATTCGAATTGATAATTTATTTCGTTTTGTGCTGCAAGTTTTCACAACAGACTCTCATCGATGTATATTACAAAATTGAACATCAATATAATCGATAACTATCTATTGTGCAAACTTTAAGTGTATAATTATTTTTTGTATTACATCAAATATGGTACAAAAGCGAGGAAAATAACAAATGGAAAATGTGTGAAGAATAGGCACAGAAATAGGATATAATTCAAATGGGAAAAACACGTAAGAGGAAGCTCTATTAAAGCAGTTTTAGTACACATTTAAAAGATAGATTTACATTGTCTTTATTCAAATTTGGTGCTTAATTACAGAGTATCTGGCAATCGTGCATTCACCCGCATTTCTTTATTTTTCTACTACTGTTCGCGCTTTATTTTGTCGCCGCGTTTCTGCTGCTCGTTTCGCTACGTTTTTCGGTGTTTTTTTAATCAACCCCGCACAGCCCCCTTGCCACGCCCCCACCCACTGCCTCCTCCCTCCGGCCCTCCTCTTCCGCTCCAATACATTGTTTTGTGTGTCTGCTTTGTGCTTTAATTTTTTATAACTATTTTGTGCTGATGCGTGCGTTTGCGGAAGGAGCGCGCCCCACTCCTTATATACACAGAGAGACGGACACAATGTCCATTCTAGCCACGCCTCCTCCCCTCTCCCACCGTCCTGTCCTTATCTCCCACCACCCCTTCTCCAGAGTTCTGCTCAGCCATCTGTTTGTCGCGTCGCTTGTCGCTGTTCCGTTGTTGTCATCTTTGCCAGACCCCACCACCCCCCCACCCCCTCTCCCATGTCCAGCTTGCTTACTGTCCATCACTGCACTCGCTTCCATCCTCCCCCCCCCCTCTCCTCTTCTTCCTGTGTCTTCTCCTTCGTTCGCATTGCGTTACATTTACACAATTTTCATACGCTTCACCTTTTAAATGAACGAATTAAAAGTTTCATTTCTTGTAGCTTCTTCTTCTTGTTCCTCGACGACTACTTCTCCGTCGTCTTCTTCTGCTTTTGTGTTATTGTTTGTATTTTTCGTTTAACAGTTGTTTATGTGCAAGCTTTGTTGTCGCTTGGCCCCAACGTTTCGTTTCAATACGTTTCGGTGCGTTTCATTTCACATTGTTCCCAGCTTTTGTCTGCGTTTATATTGGTCTGTGTGTGTGTGTGTATTTTTTTAAGCCCCATTCCTACTGCAAATGAGCTTAAAGGGTATGTTCCAGCTGGGCAACTGTCTGCAATGGGTTGAGAATCTAAGCAACATTTTCTGAATAATTATTTTTGATTGGAATGAAAAGCTAAGTTTTGTTTGTGGATCAATTAAATTGTGACTCCAACAGCTTAAGACCATAAAATTGTACAGTTCTTGGCTCTTTATATCATCTGCATGTATATCATAGGCTAGCATATCTATCTATCTATCTATCTATCCATCTATATTAAGTAGTTGCTAAGAGCAAACCCTTCGCTGCTGACAGTAGGGAAAATCTGGAAAACCCTATTGAATAGCCGCATTAGTTAGCATTAGCATGAAACATCTGCAAGTGTGGAAGTAAAGGGAGAAGAGGCAGACTTCTATATGTCTGCCGGAATATTCAAATTTGTGCGCGTCTTAAGGAATTGGCAAGTTTTGCTGTGCGCTTTTTTCGATTTAATGAAATTTCATTTTTCGCAATGGTAAAATCAGCGAAACATTTTCCGCTTTTTACACTTTTCGCATTTCTCCTTAAGCGAAGCTGAATGGTAGGCAGGAGCGGTCTTAAGGACGCATCTTAAGTACAGGACAAGCAAGGACTCTCCTGTTGCAGCTCGCCTGCGAATACCTCAATTCATTTATTAATAATTTTTTCATTTTTTTCCCCGCTTCTCCTTCCTCTTCAGCTGATTTTTTTCAATTCCATTCATTTTCGGCGGCTTTTCCGTGTTTCTCACGGGTTGTTGTCTCGTCGAGTGCTGAGTAAATCATTTCATTGTTCATAATCTGGAATAATGAAATCACTTAAGTTCTCAATTTGGTAAAAATGACGATGCCAGCAGCGATGAGCATTGAGCGTTCTCTCGGCCCCATTGGTAATAAGGATGCGCATTAACTGAGGCATGCCAGGGGCGTAGGGGGGTGGGGGATGGGGCATGGTGGCAGGGGTTTGATATGCCTAGTGCCCTTTTTTGCTTTGCAGCTGGCCGCAAAAGTCTCGCGGGAAACAATTGAATACGAGGCAAACACACAAAAAAGTGTAAAAGTGTTCGACTGGAGCCTGCCGGACTGACACATACCCTGCTTACACATTGGTTGCATCAAAAGCTCTGTAGCGGCGCTGCTTCTTCTTTAATTCTTGAATGCTTTTGTTGTTGTTTTCAATGTTTGGTTGCAAATCATTGATAAAACTGACTGCTGTGCTACGATAATTATCGATTTTATGCAATTGTAGCTTGTTCTCAATTATGAAAGTAGGCTTCCTTCGTCATCGCTTAAATATACTCATAAAACAGAAAATTATTAATCGATAAATCTCGATTTTATGCAAGTGAAGGCTGTTATCGAAATAGTAAGAGAAGTTCGAATGTTTGTTTTGGTCTTCTTTTCATATTAATATGTAATGCTGTATTATCTAATACTTTCTATATGATCTATAGACAACAATCATGCAATTGCACAACTAAAATATACCCTCTTTTCTTTCTCCTATCATTTTATCTTCGTTACAGGGTATAACAGGCAAGGAGATGGACAAACGGAGGCACGAAGCAAATGTAACAAGTGGAAGGCGGTGGCCACGCCCACTTACCGTCCACGCCTACCGCAGGGTTGTCCATTGTTCATTGTGGATTTGAAACAAAAGGGGAAATGAACATTTTTCGCCCAACATTTTCGATTTAATTTGTGTGTGTGTGAGTGTGTGTGGATGTGTGTGTGTGGGCAAGTGCCTGACCAGGCCGTGGATCCCCCAGACGACCGCGCTATAGGGCAGCAGCTAGAGTTTTCTTTGCTTTGGCTGATGATGATGATAACGATAATGATGATGATGATGATGATGCACAGAGCTAACAACTATAAAACTACAAGTGCAATCCTGGAAAGGGGGAGAGGGGAATAGATTGTTAAGCTTACTTGAGTCTGGGACAAGCAGATGCACTCGGCTGGGCATGATTTGGATGTTTCGGTTTGTTGCGAGTTCCACAGGCAGACAAAAGTGAGCGCAATTATGAGCAGCAGCCAGGAGTTGCACATTTCACGTTGTTGCTGACGCGACAGTTTGGCGGCGTAATTGAGCTCGATTCTCTCTCTCCCTTTCTCTCTCTCTCTCTCTCTCTCTCTCTCTCGCTCTCGCTCTCGCTCTCGCTCTCTCTATGTCTCTCCTTTTATCGCCGGACGGACGGACGGACGGATGAACTCTGCTCCGCTGCTGCTGCTCCCCAGCTGCCAGTTGGCCTTTTGCCTTGGCTCGTTGCGTTCTCGTTTGCTGCTGCTGCTTCTTTTTCTTCTCCTCCTGGTGCGTCTTCTTCTTCCGCTGCCGCTGCTGCTTACTTATTTATGTTTTTTATATTGCGTTATTTCATTTGAACTTTCTTTTTATGTATTCTTAAGCTTAATCATATTTATTTATGCTTCTGCTGCTGCCTCCAGTGCTTCCTACACAACTGCAAAGTAAAGAAAGAGAGAGAGAGAGAGACAGAGTGAGTGAGTGAGTGAGTAAGAGGGAGAGTTAAAGTTAGCATAAGATAACGAAATGACAATTGTGCGAGTCTCATTTGCAGTTGGTAACGCGCAGCAATGCGACGGTTAAAATTATGACTTACCATAAATACAGTTACCTATATACCAATATATAGAGTTATACAAACATATATAGCCATATGGATATATAGCCAAATAAACTTAAGGCCTACACAGCGACAGAGAGAGAGAGAGAGAGATGTGAGTGGCATGCAAAATTGATGCGCAGATTAGAAGCTGTAGACAAGCAAATCGGAGGCAACGGGTTTCAAAGTTAGATCGACAGTTGGCATGAACCTTGCACCTGGCATCTGGCAGCTGGCAGCTGGCACCTGGCATCCTGGCTGCGGCTCAAAGCCTCTGCTCAAGCTCAGTGCTTAGCTCTTAAGCCCACTGCCCGAAAACTCCGCAACAACTGGACTCAGAGGTTGGGCCAAAAAGGCAAAGGCCGCATTGCCGCTGACGTTGACGTTGACTTTGCCTTTCGCTTTGGCTTTGGCTTTGAGTCCAGGCACTTGGTTCTGGCTGGCTGGCTGGCTGTCAGCTCCTGCTGGCTTGGCTAAAATAGCTGCTTGTTAATCTTCAATAATAAATAAGTAATGCAAGGTGGACGTCAGGTTGCAGCTGACTGCAACAACAACAACATCAACAAGGAACAAAGCCAATGCAATATAATAACTAAAATTGCTCTAAAGAGAATTTGCGATAAGGCGTCGCTGCTGCTGCTGTTGCTGCACAGGTAAAGCGAGCAGGTAGCCTGTTTGAAATGTTTAAATGCACAAATCAAATATGCAAGCAGCCAAAATGACAAACAGGCAAACAACAACGGACCCAACAGCCACCTGATGTCCAGCTGAGCTGCGTACTGGCTTTTAATTGAACGGCAACGGACTAAGCAAAATGTCAGACACAATGGCAATGGCGGCCGAAGGTGGGAGTTGACAAAATGTTTGGGTCAGCAGACACAATAAATATGCACAGGCATAAATGCGTGACAATATAATTGGAGAGCCAACAAAGATGGCGGCGGCACACCACCTGAGTACAAGCGAGAGATAGTGAGCGTCAATTCAAGCACAAGTGCCGCAAATCGGGAGTGTGAGCGGGAGCAACAGTGTAGACCGTCGATCAGCAGATATTTAGGCAGTCCATCCACAAGCGAATTTGTTCGTCGAACACAAATCAGTTTGACGAATATTGCAAGCAACACGATCGTGGCTTTTAGGGTTCAATGCAACATTAGAGTTTTGATATGTATTTATTATACTTTTTTTTTTAGTTTAATCCATTTTTGAACACATTCGAAAGAACACACTCTAAATATAACTATTTCTATTTTTCGCAAGCAAGACCGAAAAACACAAAAGCTCGTTTGAATATAGGTATTAAATTTTTGTTCAATATAAAAAGTTCGACGAACAAATTGCTTTACGGTGCTTCTTATTCTATGATGACTGTTCGCTACAACGTGCGAGTGAATAAGCAAGAGAATGTAGAGTGTAGACTTTTGATCCGTTAAGTAGGGGAACGGAGAATATATATGTATATTGGTGAACAATGGCTTTTTGCAACAACTATAAGTCTTTAAAAATTATATTATGGCCGTTCGCTACAAAGATTGAGCGAGTAAGCATGAGAATGTAGAGTGTAGAATTGTGATCTGTTAAATAAGAGAAGAGAGATAGTATATATGTATGTATATTGCTTAATAATGGCTTCTTGCAACAACTATAGAGCGAGAGTAAATCTTTAAAGCGTATATGGCTGTATTTTTGCATGTAGTATGTGCGCTGACGGCCATCTTTGTCACACAGCGTGACATTTTGGCACCATTGGGAACCTGTGCAATCGCTGTTTGTGTGTGTGTATGTGTGTGTGAGTTGGACGTGAAGCTATGAGCACACGAAATCAGTGTGCTAAGGCGCCACGCGACGCGATGCGACGCGACGCGACGGTTGCGACGCTCGACGCCTGTCGTACCTCACACAATCGCATTATGTCCTGATCTAAAGGGATAAAAGCAAAACAACAAATGCCGGCACAAGCTCAAATAATGCACAGACAATTGTGTAAGCAGCAGCAAGAGGCAGCTGCTACTGGAGCTGCGAGCAGCCAAATAGCAGCAGCAACAAATAGCAAGAAGAAGCAGAAGAAGAAGAAGAAGAAGACGAAGATGCCAAAAGGAATCACAAATGTGGCAACAAAAGCAGGCACCAGGAAACAGCTTAGTGCAACAGTAGCATTAGCAGCAGCAACAGCACAAGCAGCAGCAGTCAGAGGCAACATAGTTGAGTTGCTTACTGCATGAAATATGTGACAGAGATAGAGCGAGGGGTCGAGCAGCAGCAAGCATCTGCAAAGTAGACACTGCTGGCGAAAATGAGACCGTGGAAGAGGGCGCAGAGGGCAAGATGGAACAGCGTGCGGCCAGTTGCGCAGCTAATCAATCAATTTTATTCAACATTTTATTGAATTAACACAGTCGGAGCAGCTCGTACAGCTCGTTGAGACGTGGCCTGTGTCCAGTGCAGTTCAACCCCTTCCCCCCACCTTCCGTTTCCCTTTGTCCAATCATCATTTATGCTGGCTGTGTCATCGTTTAAGCCAACATTATAGCCAATTAGTAAATAGATTTGACGTAAAGACATTGCTCAGCATTCGAAAAACACAATGCAATATTAATATGACCCTTTATCAATCACAAATGTGGCCAGATATGTCAATTACATTTATACAACCAACAATTATCTTCGGAATTATGCATTGCATCTGGTGTGCGTGTGAGCGAGAGGGTTAGATAATTGGTGAACCGAAGCGCCATTAATAGCTTTACTTTTCGCACTGTTATTTATATACAAATAAACAAAACTGTTTGGTCCATTGCTATCTCACTCTTACGTGCATTCGTGTGAAGAGCAAATGAAAAGCTCAAAAATACGCACTAATATAATTGTAGACTTTTGTTCACTTGTGAATGGAGTGTGAATGCAGGGTAAATGGAGAGTTGATCACAGCAATATGTGTGTCTGTTTCTGCCTCACTCTAGCGCATTATTCTGTGGTTAATATATTTTCTATTGATATACAAGCTGACCGATTGATGATAAACGACAGGCAACCAATAAAATTAGAAAATTCAATTCAATTTCAAAGTAATATTCTTTTATGACAAGCCCACATATTGAAAAGTTTCTTGCAGGATTTTTGTTTTTCGCCAAGCGGCTTAAGGCTCAGTTTTAAATGCTTTGTGTAACTGACCCTAAAAAGTATGCTATAATTTATCAATAACTCAACTTTCTGAACATAAAATGTATCTTTAAGTTTTGTTTCTGAAGTCCCAGTCGTATAGCTTTACAAATTTACGTCAAATCGAATTGTTCGCTTTAATCTTGAAATGCATTTGATTGCAATTTTAGAAAACTTCTGCAACACTCAGTTTAAGTAACTTCAGAGGTGTCTGACAGATTAAACCCTTGACAATTGTTTGGGAATGCTCTTAAAATCTGTTTTCAATTGAGAGTTGGTAAGTTTTGAAGTCAGAGCTGGTGGATAATCATCCAAGGAAAATATATCTAAGAGATATGTGAGCTCATAAGTTAATGTCCGTTTCACGAGCAAAATAAATATCGTTAAATGGATAAGCAAAGAAGCCAGCAAATAGAATTATTTTTGCCACGCAGCACACAAGAGCGCATCCAGAACTTAGACTCGAGCCACAACCAGAACGTTGGCCAAAACGACAAACGACCTACGACGGACACTGGACATTGGACACTGGACACAGGACATTGGACGAAGGACGATGGACGTTTGTGTCGTTTGTCGTTGGTCGCCGGGGCCGCAATCAATTGCTGCCAGCTGGGGGCTCCAGCACATGTGACTGGCGGCCACCACCTGTTCAAACCGAACCCCGCAGCAGCAGCAACAGCAGAAGCAGCTGGCAAGAAAGCTGGCAGAGGCAAGTGCTTGACCACTGGCCCAGGCAACGGTTCAGGCCATGAAGATAATTTAGCAAACCGCACACAGCACAAAGCACACACACCCACACTCACTTACACACAGAGTGAGAGGCTAGAGTTGTGTTGGTTGCCAGCAGCGCATCAGTCAATCAGATGGGCAGTGGGCTAGGCTCCAGCCTTAAATTAGAGAGCATTAGTGAGTAAGTTTTGTGGTTGCAATTGAAAAACGAATGGGGCGGCCGTTACTTGAGCTCTTTAAGCGGGCAACAGCGGCTGCACTGTGGCCGACACTTCATTAACGTGGCCCGTGGCCCATGGCCGATGGCCCTTGGCCTGTGGCTCTTGCCTGTTGGCTCTTGGCCATTTTAATGATCAGCAGCTGCAGCTGCAGCTGCAGCTATACTTGATCATAGCTGGTGCTGGGTAACTTCCAACTACCAACTATGCATTTAATTGCTCCTTGTGTGAGGGCGGGGCATAAAGGGAATCGAGCTCACAATGGTTTGGACGTTTGCCAGCTACCAATTCCAATTGTGTGTTTGTGTGGCCGGTTATCTTTTCACCTAAATGCCTGTGCCTGTGTCGCTAATCAAATTATGAAAGCCTTGTTAACAACAATAACAGCAAAAACAGCAGCAACAGCAACAGCAACAACAATTGTGAGCAATGACGATGTGCATTGGGATAAGAATTCGAGTCGGAGTTCAGCTGGTCAGTCGCCTATGGCATGCATTGATAACCAACAAATTTGTAGCACAATTACCTGGATAGGTGAAATGTAGCATTAACTGTATGGGGCGCCATTGAAGAAACATCTAAGATGGCCATCACTAATGAAAACGTTTAGGTATAATCCTCTCCTCTCGCTTTATCTCGGTAGATCAATTTTGTTCATTAATGAGGTGTGCAAGGGATAGTACATTATTTTTGTTGCTTTAGCTAACAGCTGCAGTAAACTCTACACTCAACACTCTTTTACTCTCTATCTGTCTCTTATCCACTTTCGCAGCTTTTTGCTTACTCAAGCCTAAGCGCTAGATCGTAACTCTACACAACATAGCACCCTGCGTCCTTCTCTTTCTCATGCAATTATATACAATGGCAATTAATATGTTAATAAAAGCAACCAATAGCGAAGAACAAGAACAAGAACAAGAACAAGAGTTGAAGAGTTGAGGTCGAAATTCATTTGGTCAGTCGACCATGCGATGAGTCTATAATCAAAAAGCAAGTCAACAAATATGCAGCTAGGATTGCACCTTCAATAACCTGGAACGGGAAGGCCAGCTAGACTCGTAGCTTGTCTCTTGGCAAAAGTTTGCACTCGTCTGCGCTCTATCAAAGTTAATACGATGCGCAACTTAGTACAAAGTCAAAATCTTTAAGTTGCCCTGGTGTGTGTGAGTGTGTGTGGGTCTGTGTGGGTCTGTGTGGGTGTGGAGCAGCCTGTTGACGGTCTCATAAAACCGAATACATAAAACATGTGTTAAACTTTGGCCTACAGATTTGCACTTGGCCCCAGACAGCGGCAATAGAAGCGTCGGTCCAACGAGAAGGCTTAGACGCTGTCTATCACCCTCTGGCCCCACGTCCTGCCTGCCTGTCTGTCGGTCTGTCTGTCTGCCTGGCTGTCTGGCTGTCTGTCCGGCTGTCCGTCGCGCTGTCTGGCCTTGGCTTGCCAAATTTGTGGCTGTCAACGTCAACGTAACGCCAGCCTCAACACCATCTCCATATCCATCTCAATCTCCATCTCAATCTCCATTCAGCATTCGACAACGAGGACAACGACGACAACGACATCATCGTTGTTCTTGTAGTCGTTTCTCCTTGTCGTCGTTCGCCTCATCATCAGCAATTCCCAAGTGCGTGCAGTCGCTTTTAAGCTGCCTTTGTCTAGCTCTGCCTTCCAGCACTTACACTGCGCGAAAAAAGCACTACCTAAATTCAATGCGCTGCATGCATTAAAATATATTCGGAGTGAATGTTTATCTCTGCTACAGCCACCAGACTGTTGCTTGGCTTAAGATACCCTGTAAATTCTCACACATTTTTGATAGTGTATATGCACATGTCAGGCCGTATAGTAATTGTTGATTAATCAACATTTTTAAATAATTCATTTCTAAAGCAAAAGAATAACTAATTTAATACCCAACTATTTCTCGCTGTGTATGCGATGGGGTTATGTGTAGCTTAATAGAAGCTGCTGCGTGTCGCATGTCAAGCACGAGAGTATAAAGAAGCCAAAAGGGGCCGAGCAAGCAAGGGGGGGCTTGAGTTAAAGCTGTGTGAAGAGGGTATAACGGCACATAAAGCACGACAGCTTCTTGGCATAGCTTTGCATATGCTGCGTGTGAAAAGAAAAGAGCGAGAGAAACAGAGTGTGTGAGTATAAGAGTGGAGTACGAGTGGGAGAGGGACAGCGAGTGTGATGTTTCATTGGCTTCTGGGAGGCATTGGTTATTGTGTTTATGGCTTTTTATATGCATGTCCCAAATCTGTCCAGCCTGAATTATTGGCCGAAGTTCAAAGGGCTTTGCGATGTTTGTTGCTTATTTGGCGATTTTCCCTGAAGGGCGGGCAGACAACAACAACAACAACAAAAAAAAGAGAGGGGATGTGTAATATAAAAAGGGCAAACGCATAATTCAATCATTTGTATTGCTGCCCATGATCAATCAATCGAGCGTGTCATTAATTAATTCAAGCATTTAGCCAGACTCAAGCACTTACCACACTCACACACACACATGAGTTGCCCAAAAAAAGTAAAGAAAAGAAGTAAAGGCCAATATCAGAAGCCCCAACGAACAGCCATAGGGAGGGCAACCACACAGATACAAATAAGAGATAAACCCAAAAAACACTTTTATAAGCACACACACAGTCGCCCTGCACACGCAGTGGGCGGAGGAGGCGTGGCAGGTCTTGTTGCTTGGCAGAAAATTTATTTTGGCCAACTTGATGTCGACGCCGCGTTTTCTGCCCGACTCGGGGTCGTGTGTATTTGTAATTAACTGTTATTTAATACGATTTGCCTTGATTTTGTGGCAACAAGCTAAACACACACAAGTGTAGAAGTGGGAGGAGGGAGAAAGGAGGGCGAGCAGTTGTGTAGCCAAGCGGTCGAGTGGCTCAGAGATTGTTGCTGCGGTTAGACCTAAAACAAACAGCGCTTAAGCGACAGTGTGTGTGTGTGCATGTATGTATGTATGTGTGTATCTTGCTGTTGTTGTTGTTGAGCCTCTTGTAGACAGGCAGCAAAAATGCTGCGATTTAATTTGCCAAAGTTTTCGACGCCTTCGCCAGTTTTATCACTTGTTCAAAATACCCTGTAACCGCAACCGGGTATTAACAAACCGCCCACCGTTATGTCACAGATAAAAAACGCTAAGCATCAACTTCAATCAATGCACATCAATCGATATAAATCGTTGGATGAATAAAATAATTTTCAATGGGTGTTCCATCAAGTATCACTGATTGATTCAGATTAACTTATTGAACGTTTGTTAACTGATTGATCGACTTACTTATCAACTGACTGATTGCTTAGCTATGATTTGCTCATTTACTTATTGATTGACATATTGATAAGCTTGTTTGATTGATTCAGAGATTGATTGACTGTGTGGATGACAGAACTGATAGACAAACTTACAATTTGATTGCTTGGTAGGTAAACTGCTTGACTAATGAAGGAGCTGTTTGATTGATTGATTAACTGACTGCCTGTTTGATTGACTGACTGACCAATAACTCAATTTCAGGGTTATGAGTATTTATGATTGTTGAACTGATTGTTGATTGATATACTGACTATTTGATTGTCTTATTGATTAAAGAGTTCATTAACTGATTGATTGACTGACTGATAAGCTAATTGACTAACGTATTTACTGACTGACTGACTTATACCCATTATATATAGTTTCTTCAGCCAATTACAGGGTACCAACACGTCAGTAACACGCTCGCCGCACTCGTGTCTTACTTATTCTCCTAAGTAGTTGTTGTTGTGTTTGGTGTTGTTCTCTTTTATATTGATAAATGCTGTTCGGGGGTCTTGCTTGTTTGCCTAATGATGATACTTCTCGCTGTCAGCTCGGTGTAGTTCACTCACTCACTCGGCGATTTGTCAGCGATAAGCAGAGCAGACAACAGAAGCAGCCAACAGGTGGGGCAGCTCACACGTGGACTTATTAGCTGATTGGGGATAAGCTGGATAACACCTGGATAACATCGCAGACTGCAGCAAAAGTTCAGACAGCCAAAAACTTAGTTTCCAGCAAGTTGCTTGCCAACGAATTTCGATTTGTGCCAAATGCAAAGTTTGTCGCCAAAAGGTAGCACTAAAGCCTTGTTCTCCATTAGACGGAGATGCATATTCATATATATGAATATATATATAAATATATGTGAACCGTTAAGCTTTAAGTGAAACTCGAAAAGGTGTTGTGCCCTAAAAAGTATGCTTTAAAAAAGTTGATTTTATGTATAAATATCGTTTTGATCTCCAGTCGATAAAGATGGATATGCATGTTAATAAAGTCACATATGCATGTATACAAAGCTTACATATGGATGTGAATCGCTCAACTTTAGGTGAAGCGCGAAAAAAATTCTGTGCCCCAAAAAGTATACTTTAAAAATGTCGATTCTGCATTAAGTGCGAATTAAATAAACAGCCGCCCACGACTTGCTGTTAATTTATGTTTGTATTGTATCTTAAGAAATATCTAAGCTTATTTTAAGGACTATCTGTAGTTGTGCATTCGAAGGACATGGAAGTTCAATTAGTATACAAATAGTGGAAAACTTGAAAATCTGTGTGAAATTTAGATGCAGAATCAAACTAAAGAATAAACCATTAAATAAATGGTTTCGAAAAATCGGTTCAGTTGTGCAGGTGTAATGAAAGTTTGAACATTTTTAAGTAAGCAAAATGCGATTCGTTTTGTTCTTTTCTGCTAACTAATTAAATTTGGCTTTCAACTAAAAATTATTAATTAGAATTTCAGGTAGTTGCCATCTGCACAAAAGCAATACATTAAACATATGCATAAGCTATGAAGATTTTCTTCGAAATTGGATGTAAAACCAAAAGCAAAAACCAAAAAACAAGAGCAAGAAAAAGAGCAGAAGCAAAGTTTGTAATGGTAGAGGTAAACGGATATTAATTTGGATTTGCAAGTCGAAGACAAATTTCAATTCCAATTCAAAAAATAACAATTTTGAGTCAAAAACTGTTTTAAGTAGCAGTTTTTGTTTTGTTTTGTTTTGTTTTGGGGCTTATCTGCGATGACGTTGGCAAAACAACAAAGGAAATGATGATGCTGTAAAAGAAGAAAACGAAGAAGCAGCAGCAGCAGCAGCAGCAGCGGCAGCAGTCGTAACAAAAACAGCAAAGGAAGAAGAGGCTATAAAAACATGTGTAACTAGACGGCTTACAAGGATCACGCACTCAGTGACACTTAATGCGCCCAGCCAGCCCCCAGGCACGCCTCCACAGCCCCAAGCCACCAGCCATCAGCCACCACGCCCAGCCCCCATCCCAGTGGCAATGATACGCGAGCAAATGTCACACACTCACAAATACACACACACACAGAGACGCACACAGAGACAGCGAGCGAGACAGACAAACGCAATTAGCTTTTAGCCATCATAACATTATGAGCGCCAACTGACAGACGACTGCGGCAGCGACTGAGGCAGCGACTGAGGCAGCGACTGCGACTGCGACTGCTAACTGCTAATGATGAAGAGGCAGGGAAGGGAGAGGAGAGGAGAGAATCTGCAATAGAGACGTAGATGTTAGATGAATGAAGAGATGTCAGCTAAAGCCAAGCCCCAGCAGCGGCAGAGCTCAGCCAGAGGGAGGCGTGGCCGGAGGGAGGGGTGTGTGGCACATTATATGTTGATGTGCAGAAAGCAGAGCTCACGGCGCTGCCAACAATGCCGTTAACTTGTGTCGAGATTAAAATAAGGACACTCGCCGAGGCAGGGCCAAAAGGGCAGCCACAACAGCAGGACGAGGGGGGAGGAGGAGCAACTAGCAAGCAGCAATGGACGACATGCTACGTGCCACACGCGGCGTCGAGCTCTCGTTGCTGTTGCTGTTGCTGTTGTGAGTTGCAAGTTGTGCGCCTCGTGCCTCGCATGAGTTGCAAGCTGCTCGCTTTGTTTATGATGCCAATTGGGTTGCTGGGAGTGTGGATGACGATGACGGTGGGGGTGGGGGTGGTGGTGTTGGTGGGGCTGGGTGTGGGGCAGCTGTTTAGCAGGGCTGCCTAAAAATGACTGCGTAAATGATGATACGAGATTTCGGGGTCGCATTTTCTGCGGTGTCATTCGGCTGGGCCGGAAACGGAAATATAAGTGTGTGGGTACGGGGTTGTCAACTGTCAAGCGGCGGAAGCGGAAGGAAATTATTTAACACACACACACACACACACACGCTAAAGAGACAGACAGAGTGGGAGAGGGAAAGCGCTGCTCGGTTTAAGCACGAACTGGGGACTAGAGGGGTTAGGCTTAGGGGCTCTGGTGTGGGACAGGGTCAGGAGCAGTGGCCGGGGGTAGATTATGTGGCACGATAATCATATTACGATTATGTCGCGTAAAATGTGCGCCACTCGGAGCGGCAGTTTAAGTGAAGGAACTCCGCAAGTTGAAACACAACAGACAGAGAGACGAAACCCGAAAGTTCCCTTTCGAGTGGGGGCCGGAGTGGGGGCCGTGGCAGTAAAACATCAAATAATATACTCCGCACTGCAAGGGTTGGGCATGTGACAGCTAGGGGTTGGGGTGCGAGGTTGAAGCACAACATTGACTTTTGCCCAGCTAAACAAATTCATTAAAATGATATTTTTACATTTTTACGTGGGACAGAGCGAAGGACTTCGTAACTAGGGAATGAGGCTGCTGGATGGAGGATGGTGAGAGCGGGAGAGGGGAGAGGGGAGAGGGGGAGACGCTAATGTGGGTTGTTCGGAAGTGGCGGCAATGGCTTCATAATAATGCTCGTATATTTATTAGAAAGGTTCAGCAAATGAAAACTAAATGCGAAGCACGACTTAAAAACTCAAATTAACTATTCTTTTTTTTCAGTGTGTATGTGTGTGTGTATGTGTGGAGAGACAGAGAAAGGCAAACAGAGAATAGAAGTAAGGGTATGATTTTTGTGAGGTTTGTGTACTTAGTTATAGAGATAGTTGGTTACTTAAGTAGCTAGAAATATGGAAGAAGGCATTCAGATTTCAGATTTCAGATTTCAGATTTCAGATTTGTGTGTGCAAGTAAATTCTGTTTCTCTCTCTCTTTCTCTCTCTCTCTACGCTCTATGTCTCGTCCGTTCTCTCCTACTCCATCATTCTTTCTTTTACTTTGTCTTTCTGTTTCTTCCTTTCCCTCCCTGTCGCATTCTACATTTATCTTCCCATCTGATTGTCTTTCCTTACCTTCTTCCAACACATTTTTTTTACCTTTAAGCCTGTTTTTTCTCACCATTAGAATTTTCTCTCGTTCTGTCTCTCTCACATCTGCACCTCCTTTTCTACATCTCTCCCTCTCTCTCTCTCTCTCTCTCTCTCTCTCTCTCTCTCTCTCTTACACCTTTTCACATTTCTCGCTTTCTTCTATCACCATCTTCTGCTCTACCTTTCTTCCTCCTTATCTGCTTCTTCATCTCTCTAAATAAAATAAATAAGACTCTTACATGGCATTAAGCAAACTTTTCCCTACCTCATACCTTTTCTCCTCTCTCTCACTCTCTCTCTCTCTCTCTCTCTCTCTCTCTCTCTCTCTCTCTCGCTCTCTCTCTCTCTGTCTCCCTCTCTATTTCGTTTCTCCTTTCAATCTTTAGCTAATCCCAATGCCAACTAGCAGCATACTTCATATTAATGAGCTTCGGCTTAAGCACAAGTGTATTTTGCTACACTGAGCGAAACAAGCAACGAGATTGGGAATCGAGATAGGATCGAGAAATGGTTTCAGTAATTGTTATTTTTACAATGCGAATGACTTGGCTTAAGGCAACGTTTGATGGCCTTGGCACATGCTTAACTCACAGTTAACTGTTAAGACGCGGCCCCGCTTTCGCTCAGTGTATAAAGGGATGCGCACTTTTTGCCTTCGTTTCTTTGAGCTCATTTTTTGTTGCTTTGTGTAATTGTTTAAATGTTATTTCTCATTGAATGGCGAACGAGACAACGACAGCGGAAAGTGGGCGTGGCAGTTGATTAAACGCGAAGACTAAGAGGGTGAGTGGATGAGTGGGTGAGAGAGGGAGAGAGAGGATAACGCTTAGCGTTAATGTTCTTCATTTATTGTCATTGTTGTTAATGTTTTTTGTGTGTGCGAGTGTGCGAGTGTGTGTGTGTGTCTGCGTGTGCGTGAGAAAAAAGAATTTGCATTCCACGCCAGCGAAAGGGTTTAACCATGGGTTGGGCAAGGGAAAAGGGAAGGGGGAGAGAGAGGCTGGTTACGTGGTTTGCGCAGAGATTTTGCTTGAATGATTTTTATTGCTCGTTTGTAGTAAATTTGGTGCGTAATTAGTGAGAGCGAGAGAGAAAGGGAGGGAGGGGAAGAGAGAGAAGGGCTTTAATAAAGCAACTTGAGTGTGTGTAAGTGCGTTTGTGTGTGTGTGTGAATGCCGCAGTCGCCTGCAGGCCGTGTGGGCGAGACAATGGAAGCCGAACTGCAGCTGAAAGTAAGGAAAAAACGAGAAGCAGCAGCTAAAGCCAGGAGCTAGGAGCAGGACCGGAAGGATTGGGACGGCATAAAGAATGCCAAAATGCCAAATGCTAAACGAAAAGCCAAGCAGGGGTACTGGAAGGAGAAAAGGGAATCGGGGAGGAGGAGGGGGAGCACGCGACACGGCCCGGGGTCAAAAGCCGACCAGATGAGAATGATAAGTAGTGGACGCAGTGCCCCATGATAAGCGGCAGCTGCAGCTCGCATGCCTGATGCGGCAACCGGCTGCTTATACCCTGCAAAGTGCAACAGCTGAAGGGTGGATGTGACTCTCACATAGGGAGGGGTTTTAAAGCCTTCGCGGCCTTCCACGTCCTGTGTTAATTGCCTGCTAATAAACTTGAGAAGGGGTATATTAGTTACTCTGATTAAGAGATTTGAACATAGAAAGAAGCAGACCTGCGCTCAAAGTCTTTTTTGTTTGTAAAGAAAAGATATAAGCTCCCTACAGGGTATCTTAGAAGAAGAAACAGGGTAGCTGCCTAAAGGTGAATTACAGGGTGTTAGTTACTTCTACAGGGTATGTCAGAATCTATCAGCTATCATCATACGACTGTTGTACGAGAGTGTTAGTTAAGACATTTTACAGGGTATTCCAGTCAGTCAAATACTTAATTAAATAAGTTTTGGGAGCACTTTCTGAGATTTCATTTAAAATTGTGTCAGAGATAAACTTAAACTTAAAAAATTAAATCAGATTTCTTTGTAGAGAATGAAAATGAAGCAAGCGCAAAATGTAAGTCACAGGTTCGAATCCCGCTCTTATTACAGGGTGTGATGTGGTATTATCACCAACAAGGACTTCATTTAATATGTGCATATATTTTATTAGTAGAACTTGGCGATGGGCTTTCACAGGGTATCTCGCCGTCTCTCATTTGCTTTTCGTAGGGAACAAAAAGTTGTTTTATTTGTTGCATTTCGCAGAGCTAAAGAAATTTACTCGTTAAACCAAATGAAACTTGGGTGTGTGTGTGTGTGTGGAACGGGGCGGGAGGGGCGTGGCAGAAGTCGGACTGTGGTCTTCTGGTCGTGCTAGCTGCCAATTGGCATGTTTTTGGCCAACGTCTGGCGACGCCTCTTAAAGGCGCAATGCGAAAGCAACTGCGACGCCGACAGCGACGCTGACTGCGACGTTGACTGCAGTTGCAGTTGCTATAAAATGTAATTCGCCGAGGGAAATGGGAAATGGGAACTGGGAACTTGGAGCTGGGCAGCCAGACGTGACGCACATAGGATACATAGGCAAACATTTCGAATTGTTGTTCCTAGAGAACGACAGAGAGATGGGGAGAAAAAGAGAGAGAGACAAAGACAGAGACAGAGAGAAAGAGAGAGAGAGAGAGAGAGAGAGAGAGAGGGAGAGAGAGAGACGTAAAAGAGAGAGTGAAACAACAAAACAAAATAAAACAAAACGAAACAAAACAGAACAGAGCAAACAAACGAACAAACGAACAAACGAACACAATCGATGGCCGTAGACAAGGGCAAGCAGACGCAGCTGCCGCTGGAGGAGGCGCCACAGCTGGGCAGAGGCAAGAGCAGCGATCAGAGCAGCGACAGCGATGGCAGCGAAGGTGCGTGCCAGTTGAAGCTACACTTAAACCAATTTCAACTCCAACTTCAAGTCGAAATCCTTGCAGTTTTCAGCGACTCGGATGCCTGCTTCTGCGCCTCAAGCTTCGAGCAGCAGCTGGAGTTCGAATACATTCCTTTGAATGGGGATTCGGATGTGGACAGCGAGGTGGACAACTCGAGCGACGAGTCCATCGCGCTGCTTGCTCATGAGATCCTCTGCTGCGAGCGGGACTCCGACGAGGATTCCGACGAGGACTCCGACAACGAGCTAGAGGAGGACGAGGAGGACATTGACTGCTATACAGAGACGGAGCTCAACTACGCGTTGCTCATGTGCAGCGACGACGACGAGGACGAGGACGATGACGATGATGACGAGGAGGATGAAGACGAGGAGGATGAGGACGAGGACCTGGAGCTGGACCAGCAGAAGGAGCAGCTGCTCGGCCTGAAGCACGCCGCCAACCAGGTCCAAGATCTTCACGGATTGGCAATCGAATCGCAATTGGTTTACAAAGCAGATAAGTGACTCAGTTCGATGTGTTTTGAATGTTTTAATGAGCTGTCAATTAATTAAATCGGTTTGCAATGTAAGCGGGAGTTCGAACCCTTAACTTTTCAACAACTTTCCTTCCTTTTCCGCCTTCAAATTTGTTTAACTAAAAGACAATTTGCTAACACTTTTGGTTTGTTAATAAACGAAATAACGATAAAACAAGATTTCAATGCGGGATTCGAAAGAATAGTTTTTATTTTCTTTCATTTAGCAAAGGAACACAACTTAGTTGCATTTTTAGTTTGTTGTCTAGCTTTTGCTAATCTAAACCTGAAATGTGGATTCGAACCCTTTCACTTTTTTTTTAGTACCCTTGCCTTGAATAATAACTTTTTATTTTTTTTGACTAACTCGTTAAATTTTTGATTTCTTAACTAGCAAAATCCCAATGAAAAGTGTTGCCAATGGAAACCTAAAGTGGGATTCGAATCCTTGCTCAAAAGCAGCTGCAGTTAAGAACAGTTCACATCTAACCTTTTTTGTTTGTGTTAAAAACAAGGAATACTCAATAAACGATGTATTCAATGTAAGCCTGAAATGGCATTCGAACCCCTGCCTTAACGAATACCGCAGCTAAAAAAGCTCGAATCAAACTTTTCAATTTAACCCTTTGGAAAGAAAACAAACTCTATTAAAGAAGATTTCATTGTTAGTTATTAAAAACCCTGACAAAGGAGACTCGAACTCTTACCCTAAAAAAATGAAGGAAATGTAAATAAAACCACATTTTGAAGTTAGTTTTAAGTGAAGTTTATCAGCTAAACAGGTTCAAACCCCGCTAATGGTTTTCGAACCTGTTTTGCTGTTTATCGATTAAAATTTCAAATGAATAAAATATTAAAGAAAAAATACATTGCATTTGAAACACATTTTGCTCAAAACTTTCCCAATGTGTACACAAAATTTTTATTTAAGGCTCAAACCTCGCATTGAAATTGAGCTCTAAATAAACTGAAAACAAATAAAAATTTGTAAATTGAAATTTTTTTGTTTAAGGGAAGTCAGAGAAAATTGTGAAGAAATAAATATTAACATTCAGAAAACTTAAGGCTTTAATTTAATTTTTAATATTTGAATATAAGGTTAAATTCAAATTTAATATTTAAGTTTAAGTTTTAGAGAATCAATTTTAATTGAAGTCAATTAAAGGTAAATTTATGGGAAAAAAGCTTTTCAACCGAAATCCAGCGTAAAGAGTAAAAAAAACTTAAATAAATTTGAATATGATATTTGAAAATTCTATAAACAATTATATACGACTTTAAAATAAACATAAAATATAATTAAATTTTACATTTAAAATTGAAAAATCTGTATGGAAAATGTCAGGAATACATTTTAATTGAAATCTATTGAATTTGTAAAATCTGAATTTGTAAAAAATCATTTTTATGGAGAGTCCGTCGTAATAAATAAAAAATGAGAGGTAAATGAATTTTCAATGACAAATTTTGAAATTAGCTTAAAAAAAAAAGAGCTTGAGAAAAAATGGAATTGAATTTGTTTAATTGCCAAAATTTTTATTTAATTGAACTGCCAGAATTTAATAGAACATTTGATATCAATAATTGGCGTATACGTAATATTTACTTTCCGGTTTCTAGATTAAAAAAGGAGAAAGAAATTGATTGCATTTGTAATAAACGTATTCGACATATCTCGCAAAAGGATTTGTTGAGCCTACGTGCACATCCGGCGAATACGTATATTTTTAAAATTTTATTTCCTTAGAAATAAATTTGGATTCTTAAATTGAAATTAAAACAAAAATAATTCAATTTTAACAGCTAGCTAAATACATCGAAATATATGCAAAAAGCGAAATTCAAATTAAATGGAAAGAAGTTTTCGTTTTTTCTATTCAGGCCAAATCGAATATTTGATAAGCCCTTTCAGACCAAATTAATATAATTTTTGTTAGTTAACAAAAAAGGAATAGGCTTTGCACAAGCCGAAATGTTTTACTGAATGCGTTGCGTATACGCAATATTGTCTGTTTATATTGGAGAAAAACAAATGCAATGAAACGATTTGTGTTCGAAGGATGTCATGAAAATCACTTTTGAATTGAAGAAGCTGCCAAGGACATGGACCAAAGGACATGCTCAGAGACAGCAGCTGGACTCGAGGCGGAGGCATTTTTGTTGATTGAATCAAAGGGGGGAAGGGGCAGATTTTTTGCTTGTTCGTTGAGGTTGCACCACTCGAAGCTGAGTGGAAGTTTCTTTCGAGTGGCGCCACTTGAGGCCGGGCTGCAACCACTTTGGATGCCACTTGCCACTTGCCACTTGCTACTTGCTACTTGCCACTCAGTCTTGTCGAGCGGCGTTGCGCGGCACTCACCTGTGCGCCACATGCGGGCGCTTTTTTTTCCAGCTGCAACTGGTTGCAGCTCTGCTTCCTTTCACTGCTTCGACACTGGCCAACAAATTTGCGCCGCACTTATTACACTTGCATTAACATTTCATATTCATCATCTATAACTTTTAATTAGCTGCAATTAGTTGTTCGCTGCGTTGCCAATTACTGAAAAACGGAATTCGCATAAAAAACAAAAACAAAACGTTTTGTTTAATAATTTGATGTTTATTTTATTGCACTTCGTTGTTGTTATTGTCGTTGCTGTTGTTGTTGTTGTTGTTGTTGTTGTAACCGCAGTAAAGCGCACCGCAGAACTAACTAAACGCTGAGCCCGACGGCAACCGCAAAAAAAGGACGTGCCGCACTGCAGCTGCAACTGTTGCCGCCGCAACAGCAACAACAGCAGCAGCAGTCACAAAGTGCCCAATCAGCTGGCAGCAAAATTTACACACACAACACACACGTGGCACGTGGCACAACAACCAAAAAAAAAAAAAAAAAATTAGAGGAAGTTAAGTGTTTAGCGCAGCATCAATTGCTGCAGCAACAGCAGCAACTGTTGTTGCAACCGCAGCTAACAATTAGCCAAAGCCAAAGTTCAAAACTTGGCTCAAATGCAGCAGCAACTGCACAAAATTATTGCTGCTGTTGCAGTTGCAGTTGCAGTTACTGTTACTGTTGTTGCTGCTGCTGCTGCTGCTGCTGCCGCCGCCGCTGCTGTTGCTGTTGTGCTTGCGCTTCTTCTGTTCGCACGTGTTTCTTTTTTTGGAGAGTTTGGCATCCGCATCCGGTGCCCGGTTCTGATGTCAACAAGCTACCACACGCAACTAATTCAAAAAATCCAAGCGAACGGATTACGCTGCGATGTGGCTGTCACACGCACGCACACATACTCACACAGCAGCCGAGCAGCCGAGCAACAGTGCTGGCAGCAGCCGAACAGCCGAGCTGCCGAGCAGCCGAACTACTGGCAAACAGCCTAACAGCCGAGCAACTAGCAAGGCTTGACGCTTTGGCTTCGGCTTCGGCTTCGGCTTTGCGTCGTCGCAAGTTTTCGGCCTGTCTGCAACCGAGCTGCAACGATTCGGCTTTCGTTGAGGCTGTCGTTTGCATTGTAAATCGGCTGCGGCTCGGCTTCGGCTCAGTCGTTGCTCGTCTGCGACAGCGACAGCACGTGGCAGCGTCTGCTTTGAATGTGTATATGGGTATGTGTGTGTGTGTGCGTGTGTTTGTTTGGTTGTTTGGTTGTGTATATGTGTGTTGACTGTATTAATGTGTTGTGCGTATTATTTAAAAAGCAGCTTAACCTGCTTTTGTGACCTTTTCCCTTGGCCGACTCACAGATTTGTCCATTTCGCATATCGATGCCAATTCTCCAGTGAGTGCGTGTGTATGTGTGTGTGCCTTGATAAATGAGTTTTTATTCACTGTTTACCTTGGCATTCAACATTTATTTATTTGATTTTTTTTACCTTTACACACACACATACATGTATGTCTCTGTGTCTGTGTGTGTGTTATTCCATTTATAAGCATTCTGTAAAACTAAATTTAAAACACAAAGCTTAAACGGTTTGCTGCACAGCCTAAACTTAAAAGGCTCGACGGGTTTTAATTACAGTCCCTCTCATCTATTCTTTCTCTCTTACTTCTTCATTTCTTACCAATCAGCAGGCAACACTCAAGCCTTAAAACCCGTTTAAGCCAGCTTAACTTATCAGTCTGTTCTTCTTTAAAGCCTCGCTTTTCGCTTTATCAATTTTGGCAACTTTATTGAAACAGATCGCGGCAACATTTATTGAATACCCTTGAATTTTTTCATGTACATATATTATGTAATCATTGTATATGTATTATATCTTTATTTTTGCTTGAGTCAGAGTTCGAGCTCTTAGCTCTGAATTTCTAGAGAAAAGAACTTGAGGTAAACTGTTTACAACTGCATAAGAGATTTTCATTATAATGATTAATTAATTATATTTATGTAACAGAAACTATATGACTAAGTTTGATTTGTATATGATAAGGTTATTTTTTCTACAGTAAGAACGTCTTGTTTGCTTATTAAGTATACAAATTAATTAATTGGTAATGCAAAGCTTGGTTTTTTAATCCAATTATCATTTTAGTTGGTCTTAGACACTATATACAGACACACATATATGATCACAGATCACAAAGTACACCATAAACAAGATGTTAGCTTCTGCCTCTTACAAACAAGGGCCACAAATGTTCACTCCCTCCTTTGCCCATTTACTATTTTTCTATTTCCCTAATAATTTTGTTCACGTTATTTCACATCGGATTGAGTGTGAATCAACTTTTAGCACCCTCTCCCTGTGGGGTTGCTTAGCGGCATTGGCTGGTAAGGCTACGCGGAATTGCTTTGCTGTCACGTAAGTTCTTTAAATAACTGTAAAGTGTGGCAAGTGCTAATCTGTTGCTTCCATGCGCTTCTCCAATGGCTACGAGAGCCATTTAAGTGGAGTACTTTTGACCTTAGCTCATCGTTAGATTTCTAATCGCATTTGACAGCATTTGTGGACTTTGCTCAAGCACCTGATATCAGTTTTGATTTGGCTAACGCTTGACCCCGGCACACACACACACACACACACACATACATACTGTTGACCTTTGCTGAAAGATCATTTGAGGCAGCTGGCTGGCATTTTGGTCCCATAATTCGCTCAACATCCGATATGACCGCAAAATGGCAAATTGGTCAAGTCGGTTGCCTTTGCTGCACGTAGCCAAAGGACACACACCAGCTCCAGCACCGGCACCGGCACTGACTCCAGTTCCAGTTCCAGTTCGAAGACCCAGTTCAAGTCCAACTTGGAGTCAAGTCAAACTCATTCCAACGTTCGATGTGTCGATATGCTGATGCAAATGGCAGGAAATGCGTGATAACGACCAGCGACACACACATACACGCACACACACACACACGCACACACAGAATATTGCAAATTTGAATGGACACACATATAGACACACATGCAACTAGCAACTGGCAACTGGCAACTGGCAACTAGTTTCCCATAGACCGGAGGCGATTGCCGGGTCTAAAATCCTGCTCCTGCTCCTGCTCCTCGCTTTTGGTCCTCGCTTTTGGTCCTCGCTTCTGGTCCTCGCTGATGGCTCGAGCTCTGCCGCTGATGTTGTGAAAGTGTCGACACCAGTTTGGGCCTGGCCAAAACACATGGCAGCATGGCAGCATGGCAAATGGCACATGGCAGCTATGGCAGACCAGCAGCAGCTGCCGCATGCCGCATGCCGCATGCCGCTTGCCGCTTGCCGCATACCGCTTGCCGCTCGCTCGATTCGGGATTCGTTTCGCTTCGAATGTGAATGTGAATGTGAAGGAGCGAGCATAAAGAACCGCAAAATCATGAAATTGAAATGCAATAATGAAGGCTTCATGGTCGATCGCTCAAATACACACACACACACACAGTCACTCACACACACACAGCGACAGACAGTTAGAAGCAACAGAATCAGCGGCAGACGAAGCGAATGTGCAATCGACACGCTACAGTGGGGCAGGTGCATAGATTTTGTATTCAAAAATTTGAAACCCAAAAAGCAATTCAATCAGTGCAGACTGTAAAGTGGCTGTTAGTGTAATACTGTTAACAGTGTTATTAACTTAACAAATTAACAACTTAACATTAGCTTAACAGTAACTGCAGTATTGTCTATGTTAAGCTCTGACTAATATAACTGCTTAACAGCTACTCAAATATGTTTCCATGAATTTTCATTTTACAGCTTGTTCCATGACTGTTAAATTAGTAATTGTAAAGTTGTTTTCTTTTGCATGTTAAATTAACGACTGTATGAACCCTCTTTACACTGTATACTCAGCATGTAATCGCAATGTTAACTGAGCTTATCTTCTATTCCGAAGTCAACATATGTTAAGCTTAACTTCTGTTAAGTAAAGAACAGCGACTTCTTATATTCACATAAGCTTTACATTTATTTAATGTTAATTAAAACGCGCTGTTAACTTATTTTATTTGATCATAAAACAATTCACTGTCTTAAAATTTCTGTTCATTTACATTTACATTTACAGTAAGGATTAACAGAACTTCGTATAAAAATGAAAAGTTTCAACAAATTTGACATTTTGACTACAGTTAAAAGGTTTCGCTGCAAGCGACTGTCTGTGAGTGTATGTGTGTGTGTGTGTATGTGTGTATGTGTGTGAGACGACACCACAAAGTTGCCATATTTAAAGCATAAAAGCAACATTTCCGTTTGTCGCATGCCACAGAGTGCAGAAGCAGTCGAAAGGGCGAGGAAAAGCGATGAAAAGGGAAGCTAGCCGAAAACTAGGGAAACTAAGCTGAGGCCTACACCAGAGAGAGCTTGTGTGTGTGTGCGTCTGTGTGTGTGTGCGTGCGCGTTGCAGTCATGTACAACATGCAACAAACGTGAGAAACTAAAATGAGTGCAATTTGTATGCCACGTCGAAGGCCAAGGGGTCGGCGAGGGGGGGAAGGCAAAAGTGAAGGCAAAGAGCAGCGGGAAGAGGAAGAGCGCTGACATAGAGGCTCAGACAGGGAAGAATCTAGTGTGTTGGAGGAGAAAGAGAAAGAGGAAGAGGGAGAGGAAGAGGCTCGCAACCCGCAGCATTCAGCTGTACGAAATGTGAGTGAGAGAGACAGTAAAAGAATGAGAGGGTGGGATAGGAGGCGAGAGGTAAAGGAGGCGTGGCAATGCGCATCTTTCATTCTTTTTGACCAGCAAATTCATTTTTGCATCAATTGTCGCATAAATTATACAGATTAACACACAAGCAACACACAGACACGCACTCTCACACACACACATACACACATTTTTATACATATATATTAAATTAAATTAAATTTGAAGAAATACCACAAGCGGCTAAATAAGAACAAAAAAAATATAGTAAATGAAAATGTGAAGCCAAAAGCAAAAGCTGACCGAAAGGACAACTAAGAAGAGGAGGGAGAGAGAAGGGGTCGCCAGGTAGGCGGGGCTGGCCTTTTGCGTGTGTTTCGGTAATTGTTTAAAGTAACTGCAACAAATTGAAACGGCGGCAGACAAAACTCAGAATTTCAAATGAAGTTGCATGGCGTGGACTCCTAGAGAAACGGATAGAGAGAGAGAGAGAGAGAGAGAGACAGAGAGAGAGAATATATGCGTGGCGAAATTATTCTTCGCTCTAACGCAAAATACCCTATCTTTTAGGGCATATAAACTAACATACACAGTAGTTTATTCGCTGCCATTCCAGCGGCATTTGAAATACCCTGTATTTGCAACGTATGCTATAAAAAATACGATAGTGTCAATACATCCCTTAGCTCACCTTGCAGAGTATATGATAGTCAATCAAAGAGTTTTTCACTTTCCAGAATTAAGGAAAACAGTACGAAGAAGGAATCCAAAGTTCACATAGATATTCGACTGTAGGGTATCAAATAGTTGGGCATGCTCAATTGTAGCGACTTTATAGGATATTCTGCTGTCTTATTTCTTGTGGAATGCCTCACAGTGGAGAATTAATTGAAGCTGCCACAGCTGGCAATAATTTTGGAGCATTGTTTCGCTTCCAGCTGCCAGGGTGAAGGAAAGGGGAGGAAGGGTTGAAGGAGCGGTTGGTTAAGGGATGAAAGGTCAGGGTGCAAGTTGCAATTGCATTGACTGCTCTTTCCGTTACATGTTTTGGTCTTTAAATTAAAGACAATTGCGTGCAATAAGTCCTAAACAAAGCGGAAGCTGAAGTTAAGGCGTTTCACCTGTGGCAAAAGGCATGTGTGCGTGTGTGTGTGTGTGTGTGTGTGTGTGTGTGTGTGTGTGTGTGTGTGTGGGCGGGACGTGCGTTCCTTTTCGGGAAGCGTTACGTTAATGGCAAATGTCTGACATGCTCGCTGACATACACAAAACCGAAATCTAATTTAGTTTGTCAAGAGACAGGAGCGCGCATCAGGCAACGCTTGCAGCCAGGTGGGTGCCAGGTGGGAGCCAAGTGGGAGCCAGGTGGCAGCCAGGTGTCTGACTGGCAGCGTCCTTTGTGACGCCTTGAATGCTGGCGCCCATTCAGGGACACACTGCAGATGTTGCGGCATGCCTCGCTCTCTGTTTGCGATGATACTTAAAGGCGGATGCGAAGCCGCAGGCAAGGCTCTCGGCTGCCATAATTAAGGTGGTGGCCTAATCCAACTGCTGGCCAAAACTGCAGCGAATTGAATTGTCAGCCCTAATGCATGGCAACTGTTTGGCAGCTACTGCCAGCTCCTTGCGACTCCTGTTTCGAGTCCTTGGGTGCTGTAGATTACGCTGTCGCCTATGAGAATGGCTGACAGGCCAAATACTAAAATTGCCAGCTGAATGTGAGCTTCAAGTACGTGTGCAAAGGGGTTCAGTGGGTGGGGGTGTAACAGTTAAGGGTTACGGGCCATGGGAGTGTTGCAAAAATATACTAAATATAAATGCACATAAAAATTCAATTTCTCTAAAGTGTAGCTAAGCATGTAATTGAATTTGTAATGGCGAATATCGTTGAAATCGTCTACAACTCAGCCAAGCCCCCTAGCCCCTAGCCCCTAGCCCCTAGCCCGTAGCCCGTAGCCCCTCCCCTTCACCATCCCCACCTCAACCACTACCCATTCCCATTCCCATTGCCATTGCCATTTCCATCTTCATTTTGTTCCATTCTGTCGCGAGTTTACGTCTCCATTGAGTGACTGACGGACGGACAGACTGTCGCATGCATAGATCCATGATTCCCACACACAACACACACACATATTGGTATATACATATATGTGCGAACGTGTGTGTCTGCCAGTTGACTCCAATTTCAATTCCACTTCCGACTTCCGAACTGGCATTTTTGTTATGCTCCCACATCGTTTGATATCTTGGCTTCTACCAAAAAAAGCAGCACAGCCAAACACAGCCAGCGGCTTGTTGGCTTTCAATTGTGTTCTTTTTCCTTTTTCCTTTTTTTTTTTAATAACGACAGCCCGAACGCTGTCACCTCGTAGTTACTTAATTTGAACTCTTTGGCTGAACAGGCTCGGCCGCATTTACATATAAATATGTCTATTTAATATTAAATACCATTTAAATTGACATTGTCAGCCGCAAAGAGACGCAATTTGCACTCAATTAAGATGCGCATCAAGCGCAGAAATTTCCAACTATATTGGATTTAAGATTTCCCCACAGCATTTTGCATTACCATCTCGCATCTACATTTCAAATAAATTAGTTATGCTCTCAATTTCCAATTCAACATAATGGAACTAAATTCCGCCATTTTGTATAGTTGAGAGAGCGCTGTGAGCGATTAGACGAGCTTTGTAGAGAAATGAAACTGACATCAAGAACAACTGTGAAAATGAGAGAAACAAATCGCTATTTTGCATTATGGAGAGTACTGAGTCAACCAATCAGAGTGACGATCACTGTTACTTTGGAGAGTTGACAAGTCATACAAAGCCTAACATCAACTGCTTCGGCTAACATAACAGCAGGCAAGAGAATTCCTTTTACATTTTGCATTGCTGAGAGCAAAGCAAATGAGTCAAAACAATGATCACAAATGTTTTGGAGTGTTAAGTAGATTGGAGACTAAGACTGAGTGAATGCAAATGGAGATTTTGTAAAACAGAGCTGACACGCTTACGCATACACACATATTTGCTTGCATGAGCAGTTGCTACCATGGCACAGTGTCATAGAATGCCATTTAATTGTTTTACAGTTCATTACGAAGCGGGCGCCGCGAAGTATGCAACAAAAGAGACGAACACATTAAAAAAGCAGCACTGTTGTTGTTGTTGTTGTCGTTGTTGTTGCTGCTGCTGTGTACATTTACTTTTGTGGCGCCATCAAAGGCGATTAAGGCAGCCTGTGCCTGTGCCTGTGCCTGTGCCTGTGTGTGTGTGTAAGAGAGAGTGTGCGTTAAGTCATTGCAGCTTAAAAAGATACCACAGCATTCTGGCCAAAAGCGAATGAACTAATTTGGGAGCAAAGTCGTTGACCAAGTACGCTGCGTAATATGCCATAAACGTTGCACGCTGCTGCAGTCAGTCAATCAGTCAATCAGGCAGTACGTCAGTCAATCTGTGGCAATGACAGCGGCTGCTCAATCAATTAGCAGCCAGCCTCGCCGGCAGACACCCAAACACATTGTCATTATCGCTACTCGGCACACGTTCCAGTTAAGCTTAAGGCAGCAACAGGAAGCAGCATCAGCAGCAAGGACACTCGACTGTCCGACTGACTCCGCTTGACTTGCTTGGCATGTAAATTGCAACAGGCAACGAGCAACGAGCAACGAGCAACGAGCAAAGGAAACAATTATGTTGAGCCAATGAAGCAAACTGCGATGCGACAGATACAGTTACTGCTACGGCAGCGTCAGCGGCAACGGCAACGCCAGCAGCAGCGGCAGCGGCTACTGCTACTGCCACTGCCACTGCCATTGCCACTGGTACAACAACAACAAGACACACTTGCAGCGCGTGACACGACCATGACACGTTCACCAGCGAGCAGACAGAAGACAGCCGACCGTCGACAGACGACAGCTGGCAACTACTGCCAGGCGCCAGCACAGTGGGACGAATGCAGAGAATGGTGCCTAGAATATATGATCGAATAATTGTTTATTGGCAAAGACGCCTAATTTAAAAGTACCTGTTAACGTGTATGTTAATAAACTGTTAATGTGAATACTATGTTAGTTACGTTAATAAGCTGTTAAACCGAATGAAAATGTGAATGTTATGTTAGCTATGTTAATGTTAAATTGTTATGTAAATTTGGCATAAGTAACACTTATTTTAAGAAAAATCGTTTTTTTTTCTTAATAAAATGGTTTTTCCTCTTCTCTCCTTCTCTTTCCGACATTCCATCCAATCAATGTCCGTCCCTCTTTTACGCCTTTCCCTGTTGACATCATCATTAACTTCATGCCCGCTAATAATATCACTTTTGTCCCACTGTCCGGCGGGACAGGCAGCCTAAAAGGGGTGTGGCAAGAGCATTGTGGGCGTTCTGGCCGAGCACTTTACAAAATAAATAAAATGAAAATTTGCTGCTTCCGGCCTTTATGCAACGTCACACGACTCGCCCAGCTTCTGTCTTCTGTCTCTGTCTCTCTCTCTCTCTCTGTCTCTGTCTCTGTCTCTGTCTGTGTGTGTATGTGTGTCTGTCCCTATCCATGTCCATATCCGCATCCGTATCCGTGGCCATGTCCGTGTGTCGCCCTCTCTCCCGCTCCCCTTGTCTCCACTCTCCACCGTCTCCACTCGGCCTGACTTCTTGCTTTCTTTTCAACATAATTTTAAATGGGACGCAACGAGACGTAAAGTGAGAAAGCTTCAGCGCAGCGGCAGCGGCAGCGGCAGCGGCAGCGGCAGCGGCAGCGGCAGTGGCGCCAACTAACTGTTAACGGCTCGTGCCATGGCAAATGCGTGCGTGCGCGTCTAGGGTAACCAACTACCACGCCCCCATCCCTCCCCCACCTGTCCGCCCCCTCTGCTATCCACTGTGCGCCTATCGTCTGCTCCAACGACATCGTCATCCAGCCTCTACTTTGCGTGCTTCCTCCTTCGTTGGTGTGTGTGCGTGCAAATGCAAATGATGCTATCTGTGCCCCTGCCCCGCCTCCTTAACCAGTCCCAAACCCCTGCCCGCTCCCCCTCTCTAACTGCTTGACATGCCGCACTCGCACAAAAAAAAAAGAAGAAAAGAGGGAAGAAACTTTTCATTGCTGTTAAGAAATTGATCAAGTGAAAAGGTGAAAATTGATTTTGCGACATGTGTCGCAGTTGTCCCCAGCCCCGCCCCCTACGCCTACGCCCACGCCCACTCCCACTCCCACTTGTGTATATGAGTCGCAATTGTTTAAGAAAAGAAACACACGCACTTTAACACACACACACACACACATGCATACACACACACGCACATTCGGCTGTTGGACTGACTGAATGACTGGCATATGGCGTGTCATTCGATTACGTTAATCAAATGATGCACAAACACAAACACGCGACTCTTTGCCACTGCCACCAAACGTTCTGCCACAATCTCAACCATACTCCGCACCCCCTTCTCCCCTTCTCCGACTCTCCCCTCCTCCTACCCACCTTTCGTTCTTCTTCTCATTGAAGCATTCCCCTGACATTCCTCTTCCTAATGCTAAGCACTGCGGCTTCTGTTGATTTTTGTTTAAGAGCACGACAAAAGCGGCACACACACACCCTACACACCCACACACACACACACACACACACATAGTACACAAAAGCTGAGCAGAACTTCTCCCTAAACGCAAAAAAGTTGTCAATATTTAATTTCTTCAACGTTTTATTTTTTGGAAGGCCCGCAGCTATAAAAACGTATTCAGATCGGATTATAATATTAGCTCACCTGAAATTTCCTACCTGTAACTCCACTTTATACTCTTAATTTGTGTTTAACTAAAAAAAAAAACAAAAAATCAATCTAATTTGTGTTAAGGACGACATTTGCAACTTTTTACAGAACTTAGAGAAATGTTTTGTGCTCTTCTTGCAACTTTAAAAGTGCTTTAAAAAAAATGTTTGCTCTTCTTCTAGCAACAACAAATTCTCTAAAAATTAAAGATTTCTTAAGATTCCTATATTAATATATCTTAAGTTTCTATTGCTATTTTAAAGTTCCTAGTAAAAACTTTTAAAAATGATATCTTCATCTGGAATCTGCTTTTTTTAAATGAAGTTTTCAGTTATTATTTCAGCGAGCTTTGGGAATATTATTTCAATAGATAACTGTTCCGCAGCCTGAATTGTCGTTCCTTAAAGATCTGCTCTCATACAATACTTTCACAAAATACTTTTAAAGAATTGCTTGAAAGCTAATTTTTCTCAAATACTTTTAATATATATTTTGTTTTTATCTTCCTTTTGGCTGAGGTGGTCAACACCTTTGCTAATGAATAATATATACACCGTTAGCTGGGTGTTTGCACCTTTGGCCCTTCCATAACGTTGCCGAGAATTTATCATTTATTGAAACATTTGTTGAGCATCGAGTGTGAATGCTTATTGTAAGCCTGTCCATTGTATTATTTAGTTTTTATGTAAATCCTATTTTTTGATACCCTGTAATTGGATGAGCTGCACGCCAGACTGTGGGGTAGATGAGTGTGCTTAAAAGAAAGTTTCTTAGAGAGATTATTGAGAAAAAATCGTAGCTCTACAACCAGAACAGATTAGTACAACGTGATATATATAGACAGAATAGATTGAGGTTAGAGAGAAGAGTATATTTATAGAGAATAAATTGAGTTGAGAGAAGAGGAATTACAGGAATATAACACATACATATATATTCAGGGGCTAATCAACTACAGGGTATGCATCAGTCTGGTATTGCACAGCCGCCACCACAGGAATGAGAAGCTTAACAGACGAAGCTTTGTTTCGCCCTGGCAACATATTAGAAATTGCATCCACATGCAGCCACAGCTCCAAAGGTTGAGCTATGTGGAAAACACACCAGGGGGTGTGTTAAGGAAGGGGTGGGGGTGTGAGGGGTGGCTCCATCAATTGCAAATGCACTTTCGACTCGAATAAACGGAGCAGCTTTAAAATGTAAAGTTCAAAACAGCAGAAACACCAGCTGTTAGTTGTTGTTGTTGTTGCTCTCAGTTATTACTGCTGTTGCTGTTGTTGTTGTTGTTGTTGTTGTTGTTAGTGCCGCAAATTGCAGGTCCAAAACTTTATCGTGTAATCATTTTAAGTTCACTTTCTTATTATTTTAGCAACTGCAACAAACAAAAAATAAAAAGCGAACAAGAAAAACAATATGAACAAGAGGGGGCGACACACAGAGAGAGAGAGAGAGCGAGACAGAGAGAGAAAGAGTCAGAGCGGAGCCAAATTGCAATAGTTTCCGTTGCCTATGTCATTTTGAAAGAGCTTAGTGCCCGGTTTCGACTTGATTCTTGTTTTTATACCCTGTACAAAATTGTAAAGTGCACACAGAACGGCCATGCTCCGGCCTCAGTCTAAAAGTGGCATTTACTATCTTATCGTTTAGGTGAGAGTGTGGGTAAAGTCGAGCCAAAATTTTGATTTCTTAAAAACCTAATTTTTGAATATATACAGAAATTATTATTCTCAATTTTCTGAAACAAATAACAACAGAGTAAACGTTCAATATTTGCATCGCATAAAATGCCAATTTGACCCACTGTTCGAGTGGAGAACAAAGCAAACTTTTGCAACTGCTTTTGCTTTGGTTTCAGCTATCAATCAGTCAATCAATCAATCAGTAAAGACTTCTTCATATTCAACGTCGGCTAAGGCGCTTCTTCTTGCCAATGAACTAGTTCACATTAGACTGGTTCGGTTCAGAAATCGCTTTTCGTGAATTGAGTGATGAAAATGTAACCTACAAATTTGTTTTGTTTTGCTTCTGATTTTTTTTCGTATAGGGAATTACTAAAATTAGTGAACCGGTTCAAAATATCTAGTAGTAAAGAAGAGTTAATAGCTAGAAGTGGTCAGAAGCTTATTCAACAGGGTATCTGCTGGCCGAGCACACGATAAATGAAAGCTTGGCTCTTGTTGTTGTTGTCCTGTGTTTACAGTCGGTAATTGTTGTGGCTCATTGTTGTTGTTGCTGTTGTTGTTGTTGCAGCTACTTTGAAGTTTTTGTATACAACTTTTATGACACTTTGTCTTATTGTTGTTTTCTACTTTGCGGCGAACGTGTCATATTCAGTTATGTATTTATTCCAATTGCAGGGAATGCAGCCACCCCTCACCCCTCACCCCTCACCACTCACCCATCACCAAGCTTCCCTCTCCACTCTCACTACCCCTCCCATCCCGTCCAACTCATTCGCTTTGGCAGTTCTCATCTTTTGGATCTGGGCCACTTCTTGAGCTCTGCTTTTGAGCATCCGCTTTCAGATTTGCCAGCTCTCTCCCTCTCCCTCTCCTTCTCCCTCTCCCCTTCTCCTACGCCTCTTCATCTTCCTCTCTTCCATCTCTTCTTCTCACTCTCTCTTGCTCGCTCAGTTTTTGTTGGTGTTTGGTTTCGATGGAGGCAACTTGCAACTTGCAACTTGCAACTGGCAACTGTCAGAAAAACGCTTTGGGCACGAATCAAAAAAATGAGAAGGAGAGAAATTTTGTACAGTCGAGGTATACAAAAAAAGAAGAAGAAAAGTTGCAACTGCTTAAAGTAAGTCAGATACGATACTTATACAAATATATACAAATAGCTCATAAACCTGATTTCTATATGTATGTATATGATATATACATATATATATATACATCTGCATATGTACCTTTATGCTATTTGCAATAGAATAGTATATTTCAATTTCTAGCGCAATTCCAAAACAAAATTTTATTGTTCACTACTTTTATACCCTAAACGCATTGAAAATGGGATAATAGGGTTAAATGTTTTTGAGAAAATGCTTGTAACAAGCAGAAGGAGGCGTGGCCGACCCCGTAAAGAATATAGATTCTTGACCAGGATCAACAGCCGAGTGGATTTTCCGTTGGCCCTGTGTCTGTCCGTCTGGCGGTCTGTCCATGTGTATGAACGTATCGCTCTCAGCATCTACTTAATCTGTAGACAAGAATTTTTACATTTAGATTCTCCCATATCGGGCATATTTCGAAAAAGCGATAGTTCTTTTCGTATGCTAATTATCGATAACTTGTATGCCTCAGCTTTTGAGATGTAAGAGAGGCTTGCTTAACAGCTGCGTTGCACAGGGTTCAGGGTATCCCTAGTCGAGCACATTAGGCAGGAGTTTTCTCACTTGTTTTTTCCGCTGGTTCGAAACCTGCAGCACGCAACTGCTGCGAAAAGTATTTTACTTTTTGCAATTTGTGTGAATCAGTTTTATTTTTATAATATTTATTTTTTGCATTTACAGCAATTAGGGTTGCATTTAATTATGTTTTCGTTTTTGTATTTGTATTTGTTTTTGTTTTTCTTTCACTTGTTTTCTTATTTATGGAAATTGAAATTGCATTTTTTTGTTTTTGCTTTCCGCTAAACATACACAAAATTGATTTTAATTGAAATTTAATTTTAGCGCAATTAAAGCTTAATATCTTAGCTATTTTCTGTATCTTACAGTCTCTTATCAGCTGTTAGCTCTGTTAACTGGTTCGCTTAGCTCTGTCAAAAGCTTACACATGAGCAGGCCTGATGTATGGTAACAGTTGACAAATTGAACAGTGTTTAGCTCTGCTAACACTGCAGACTGGCTCTGCTTATCATTTCCCTTTTTTTCTTAACAGTTAACGATTGCAACAGATCTCAGCTCTGTTAACAGATAACATACTTAACATTTCCAATCATTTAATACTGACTATTTCAGTCCTCTAATCTCTGTTAACAGTTAACTGTTCTACCCGCTTGCTTATCTCGGTTAACAGTTGACAGGCTCAATAGAGCTTATCTCTGCTAACACTTAACAGTTCGAATGCTTTAAACCTGGGCTAAACATTTTCCCTGCCTTGAATGAGTTTTTGGCTTTACATTTGTTCCCGATTGAGCTAAGCCAAGGGATTATTTAGCTCCCCATTTATTCTTCCGGTTCTTTCCTTTAGCCAGGAGTACGGAGTCAAAGGGAGGTTTTTGCTATGTTTAGCTAAACCCTGCCTTTATTTAAGCAATTGGCTTAGGTCAAGGATAAAAGGTGCTCGAATTTATCTTTGGACTTCCATTTTGTATAGTTGCAGAATTATCGACAAATCGATAATCGTTATATACTTAGACCAGTTTATTAATAATTGTTATCCATAATTGCAGAATTTGCTTAAAATCGATAAATAACGCTTGTTAAAAAGAATTTAGAATGATAAGTTTAACTTTATACAAGTACTATAACAGAGGCTGCTCTGTATATAGAATGTAATCGATAATCGATTACATTAATAGTAATTAATAATTAAATTCAATTAATAGTGCTTAATAATAAAGAAAGGAATCAAGACTTTTAATATAAATATTTCACATAACGAATACTAATTGTTAATATTACGCCTGTTAATATCACATATCGACTACTGACTGTTTATATTACGGGGTATGTGATAGTTCAGCACACTCAAGTTTAAACAGCTTCCACTTGCCATGCAAAAATTTAAAAGGAAATGTGAGCTAAGCAATAGGTCAGCTTTTCTGTTTTATAGGGTATCTCGAGTGCGTGCCCGCTGATGTGGCATGTGGCATGTGGCATGTTGTACCACATTTAAAGCACTTATCGCAGAGCTTCATGAGCCGCAACTGTCGCGAAATGCTGATCTCTGACTTCAGGCTTGTAGTTCCCCCCAACCCTCTCCTAGACCAAGCCCCAACCCCTATTCCCCACCCCAGCCCCTCCCTGTTGGCTGGTTATTTTGGCATTGCGATAAGGTCAGCGTCGCAGTCACCGTCGCAGTCGCCGTCGCTGTCGGCGTCACTGTCGGCGTCGCTGTCGGCGTCGTCGTGGCTGTAAGTGCTTGAAAGTCAATTTTGAATTTAAAATACGCCACGTAACGCAATATGTTGATCTTTTGAATACGAATGCGAAATCCACGAAGCACAGGCGAGGGGTGGGGCTGTAAGTGGGACTGTGGGGGCGAGGGAGGCGGGGTGGGTATAAGAGAATTGGGCTGAATGTGAAATGCGAGCACAAAATGGCAGCACAAGCAGAAATACAAACAGATATAATAGAAAGCCAGAGGCACACAAATGGAGTGCGAGGGAGAGGGAGAGAATGGGGGTGAGGCAGACACACTCGCACACACACACAACAAATTTAAATAAACTTTACTAATAAAATGTCGTTTACAAGTGGCAAGTGTCGACGGCGACGGTGACAGGTCCTGAACCTGAGAGCAGCCGAAGGTGAAGGAGTCGCAGAAAGGAGGCTGAGACTTTGACTGACTGTCAGGTCGAACGAAGGGCTTACGTGTACGTATGTGTGTGTGTGGGTAGGTGTGTGTGTGTGTGTGTGTGTGTGTGGCTTAGCTGGAAAGCCAGCGCTGGCTGTTGTCAACGCATGAGTTGCTGCCGATGCCAACAACGTATTAATTTTGTGTATCAAAATAAACTTATTCTCCCTCTTTCCACAAAAAGGCAGAGAGACAAAGCAGAGCGACGCCGCTCCACCAGAGGGGTGGGGGGAGGGGCGGAGTTACAGTTCAGTTTACAGACAGCAAGAGGGCGAGTGAGAACGAGAGGGGTAGAGTGGGGTGGGAGAGTGGGAGTGTGAGAGAGAGAGAGAGAGAGAGAGAGAGAGAGAGGGCATGTATAAATATCTACATCACGTTCCAAGCTCGGGAATGCCAATGTAAATATTTTCAAACTTTGATGAAATAATCAAGGTAAACAGTAAATGTCGTTGTCGTTGTCGTTCTTCTCATTGTTGTTATCATTGTTGTTTTTGTTGTTGTTGTTGTTGTTGTCGCACTCCTTGCCGTTGTCAATGTGCTTGTACTTCGACACAGCCTCCGCCTCAGCCGGCGCCTCAGCCAGCGCTTCAGTTGCTTTGCTTAGAGCTGAACGTGAGTCGTGTTCGTTTGCATGACACGACTCAACACTGCATTACAGTGTTGCAAAATAAAACAGCTACGAAAACTCTAGTCGAGTGTGCTCGACTAGAAGATACCCTGAACTCCGTGCAGAAACGGATCTTTTAATCTTCAATAAATAAAAACCTGAATGTAAAATTTAAAATCTCTAGCTTTAACAGATGCTGAGATTGACATATGTAGGGCAGACAAGCCCATTTCAGACTTTCAAACACTTTCACAAAAACAATATACCCTGTTTATCAAATTTCGATGGGCTTCGGGCATAGACTGAGTGAACAATTCACTTTTTGACCGACAAATGGGAAGTGGTGAAAGTAGTATAGATATTTATACCCAAAAAGTAAACTGCATAATTGACTGACTGACTGACTGACTGACTGACAGACAGAACAAGTGACTGAATTGAACTCCTGACTGATTGACTGACTGAGAACTGGATTGATTGCCCGACATTAGGAGTACTAATATAGGCAAATTAATTGTTTGCCCCCCGATTTGCGACTCACTGAATGAAAAGAAAGAAAAAGAAGAACACGCGCTCATCTCTAGACGAAACCGCAATTTTCGAGCTGCGACAAGGTCTGGCAACGCTGTGTGTGCTGCCACGTGGATACAGTTACAGTTACAGTTACAGTTGCATTTGCCAGCCAATGTTTTTGTAGCCTGTTTGCTTCCGTGTCCGTCCAGCTGTCCAACTGTCCAACTGACTGTCTGAATATCTATATCTCTCTTTCTCTCTCGCTCTCATTTTGTCTTTCGTCCTTTGTGCTGCCTAGCGGCAACTGCCTGCCAGGACATTTGTTTGCTTGGGCACACATAAATGTTTAACGGCAGCCAAGGCCCAGTTAAGCAGCGAGAAATAAGTGAGAGCTCAGCCGCTGCCGCTTCTCAACTCAACAGATCCTTTGAGCGATCCTTAAAGCGTCCGCTCAAAGCTAAAACAACTGTTCATGTGGATGTTAAGTCTTAACAGCTACAAATTGTGTTTCTTAACAGTCTTATAAATTGTTCCTTTAAATGATTCAATATGCAAATGTTTATCTGCTGCCCTATTCTGTTAACTAACAGTGATTATGTTGAAAGTCTTAACAGCTGCAAGTTCTGTGACTTAACAGCTGAATATCATAGAAATTTAAAGCTTCTCTCTCTCTCTCTCTCTCTCTCTCTCTCTCTCTCTGTTACACGATGGCATAGCTTGGAGAGGTAAATCTAATCTGCTTACTAACAGTGACTCTACTTTCATAGCTTTATTTTTGTAGAGTGTAGAGTTCAAGCTACTCTGCTAACTAACTGTGACTCTTACTGGTTGGCTGCAAAGAGAGCACAAGTTAAGTCTTCTACAGGCTCTGTTAATTCTGTTAAAGTTTAAATACTTAGAAATAAAGATGATTCGTTAACGAAATGTCTAGGAAACATTCGAACATACATAAAGGAAAATGTTGACCTTAGTTTTTATCAACTCGGCAGCATTGTAAACTCTCCCTGTTTGGCATTACACTGTTCATCAATCACACACTCAATCAGTCAGTCAGTCAGTCAAACTCTTTTCCCGCTTTTTCTACCCTCTTCGCAATTAATTAAGAAGTTATGAAGTAACTTTTTACAATTGCAAGCACTTCTGCAAATCAACAGTTGCGTTTCGCAAAGCGAGTGAACACTGTACTGCGCAGTACAAACACTTGCTGTCAATCGCTTAACAGTTAAATGTAATTGTTTGCATTCCGTGTGTAATTAACAGAGACAGCAAAAAACAAACGTCGCTCGACTTAAAGTGTTGCACTGCCTGCATTCACATGCAAAGTGTGACCAGAGCTGGGCTGAGGGTGGCGATGTGTGACCAGAGCTGGTCGTGGGGGCGTCCAAATGTGACCAGAGCGGGGCTGAGGGTGTCGAGGTGTGACCAGAGCCGTGCGACAGACGAGCATTTCGTAAGGCTTCGTATCATCAATCACGGTGCGACTTTATTCAGGACTATCCTGTGTGTGTGTGCGTGTGTGTGTGTATGTGTGTGTGTGTATGAACGCCGCTGGATAGTGATGAGCCCCTCTGTTGCAGGTCTGCCTGGAGGCTAGCTGTTTAGTCAGGCATAAGATCGGGAAGGCTGCCAGCGATAACCTTTAAATTGCTGCCCACACACACACACACAAACACATACACTCGTGTCAAATGCTGTTCAAACATATAAATGCCAGTCGGTGGAAAAGGCCAACAACAATGCAGGCCGATGAAAAAAAAAAAAAACAGGTTAGAACGCTGCAAGCGGGTATCAGCGACTAAGCAATACCCTGTCTATGCTAAAGTAACAGTGCACTAAGACCAGATATTTAGTGTAGAGCAGGTTATCATAGAATATCCATGTAGACACAGCTAATATGCCCGTTTTCCTCTTCTTTACAGTGTATAAAAAGCAATGAGGACATAAAGTTGTCTAGCTTGCACGGCGAAATACTCTGTACAGAGTTTAACAGTTTGCTTTCCTGATTTAATTGTAGACCCGAGTCAAACATACCCAGTTTATATACTTTCTTTGAAGTTCCCGTACAGAGTATCAAAATAAAGCAGAGAGCAAAGCAAATGGGCCAAAATCGCAGGCCAAGTCGCACAGGTGAATCAGGACCAGGGTCGATTCTCACTTTGCCGCCTGCCACCGCCAGAAGTGTGTGTGTGTGTGTGTGTGTATGTGTGTGGGTGCTCTCTAAACGCTTCTCATACATACACACGGATACTCAGATGTAGAGGCAAGTGCAGTGAGATAAACCACCATAAATCTGTTGCCATCATTTTAAAGCGATTACTACAAATGGATGTGAGCACCGGCCAGGGAAGTTGTAAAGGGGCGTGGCACAGGTGCTATATAAGAGGGGGAGGTGTGTTTACTGCAACGTTGGTGACGATGACAACAGTTGAAAAAGAAGGAGAAAACGGGAGTATTCAGAACTTGGCAAAATGCCGAAGATTGAATGCGCTAGCATAAAGAAAAAAGGGATGATAAATGGAATGGATAGCAGATAGTAGATAGTAGATAGTAGATAGTAGATAGTAGATAGTAGATAGTAGATAGTAGATAGTAGATAGTAGATAGTAGATAGTAGATAGTAGATAGTAGATAGTAGATAGTAGATAGTAGATAGTAGATAGTAGATAGTAGATAGTAGATAGTAGATAGTAGATAGTAGATAGTAGATAGTAGATAGTAGATAGTAGATAGTAGATAGTAGATAGTAGATAGTAGATAGTAGATAGTAGATAGTCGCTTAAGAAACTCGATGTACTTTCTGTAAGGGTATTCAAAGGAACGCGAAGTGGAAATCCTAACGGAAAGTATATAGAAAGCGTGTGAAAACACAAACTAACAAACATATGAATAGCAAAGCAACACAGTCACACACACAAACACATATACAAATAAATATACGTTATAAATGTATATCGGAGTTTGGCTTCACCTACTCAAGGATACAGATTTGTACATATATTTAATATATATATATATATATATATATTGTACAAATCTGTATATATATATATATATATATATATATATATTGTGTGTGTGTATATATATATATGTACATATATCTGTATCCATGAATGTGTGACGCAAGCTCCTATTTTGGCTGCGCCTCCAGTTCCACTTTTATTTTTTTTCTCCCCCAAGAAGAAGAAGAAGATGATGAGGAGGAGGAAGAGGAAGAAGAAGAACACAAAGCTGCGCTGGACAACAGAAAAAGAAGAACAAAATAAAAGAATAAAAAACAAAAAGAAAATAAAAGGCAGACAGACAAACAAAATAGTGGAACGTAGCATAAAAAATACACTGACACACACACACACACACATACACACATACATGGAAAGAAGATTCGCGAGTAAATTGCTTTGGCCAGCAACACGCGCCAAAAATGCGAAGCACGCCGATTGCGGCGTTAAAAAAAAAACAGGGTGACCAACCCACACAGAAAGTGTAACCAGATGTGACCATGGCTTGACCGCATAACTGAACGATATAAAACAATATAGCCTAATATAACGTTACTTTGCCTAACAAAATGCAAGCTAAGGTAGCTTTACATAACATATCCCATAATAACATAGCCTAACAGCGACTGTTATTAACATCAATCGTTAAAGCAGCGCTCTTAGGGCTTGCTTGTTATTTTAAAGTTGCAAATGTTAACCGTTAGTTAATGGTTGTATTAAGGACTTTGTTAAAGTCTCTGTAAAAGCCTCTGTTAAAACCTATTATCTGTCAACTTAACAGAAACATTATATTTATCAAACATTAAAGAAGCGTTAACTTTGCTCTGTTATCACTCACTGTTAACTGCAATAACTTAAGTCTGTTAAATAAGAAACTCGCTGTTCGGTCAAATGACCAGCACCCTATACCATAAAGAGTCAATATATATTTATATATATATTTCATACACATATGTATATATATACATGTATATGGAGAGACGATGGCTGAGGTGTTGGCCAGGTCGGTTGGCCTGTTAGCCTGGTTGGACTTTTAGTAGTTCCACATGGGTGTCAATTGATGTGCGACTTCTGCTCGCAAATGAAATTTAATGAGCCAATTTAAAAGTTGCGCCATATTTATAAACTGTATCTGAATTGCAATTAATTGCACCTGAGCCAGATGCCAGATGCCAGATGCCAGCTGTAGTTATCTTTAATTGAAGGACTCAATCGGCAATATGTTGAAATACATATTTATTCAAATATATGTATGTGTGTCATATATCTATATAGCTGAAAGGCAGCTCAAAGGATTATCTGGAACGATATGCGACGCTCATTTCGCAGCTCGTTTATCGAAGCGCATTCCAAATTTGCTTCAAATGAATGCGTTCGCATTCAAATGGATGACGAATGTTGCCCACACTCAAAATCAACAACAACAACAACAACAACAACAACGGCAACAATAACAGGGAGAAGAAGAGGAAGAGGAAGAGGAAGAGCAGCAGTAGCAGCTACAGCAAATGTAAATGAAACACGAAAAAGAAAACATGTTAAATGGTCTTTACGAAAAGTAAAACACCCTACTTTATGCTTTGCTCCTGGAGAGTTTTGCTCGAACGAAACAGTTGGAAACGTTTACGAATACGAGCTATAGGGGAAATAAGAAAAATAAAGCAGAGACTGATATATTTCTTGGATTCTTTTAAAGTAAATAGCCAAGCATTATGAGCGAAAGAGGGAGAGCGGGAATACGCAATATTCATCACTGCAAACAAATGTTTACGAATGTGACACAAAGAGAAAAAAGAGAAAAAAGAGAAAATCACAAAATTGGAATTTGTTTCACAGGTCGAATCCGTTACTTTACCTTGCTCTAAAGTAAAATATTTAAGAAGACAAAAACGTTTAAGAACATGGCATAACGAGAAGGACGCCTAAACATGAAAGAAAAGAAGAGACAAGAAGAGAGAGAATATTCCAGAAAGGGACGAGCCTTATGAATGGAAAGCGAACTACTGCTTGAACAAGATCTGAGCCAACTTGCAACAGAGTGTTGCATGCTTCAAAGAGTAGCTGGTATGCCCCATGTTAGCCAAGCAAGAGGCGAAGGCAGCTGCCAGAGCGTCGTCCACAACATCCTCATCATTGTCGGCATCAGTCAGCGGGCAGCAAATTGATTCAATGCAACGCCCGGGCAACAAAGTGTCCCAATGTGGTTAGAGCTCCCAGATGGAAGTGGAGCAGAGGCAGTCGGACTGGCTGCCGGACAGCTTGGTTGCATTTTGGTGGGTCTTGCCAGGTGGCGCGGTTCCCAGCAGCGGTTCCTCGCTAGACCCACCCCCTTGGCATCGCCCACAAGCACGCCCACTTCCACGCCCACGCGTTCGCATCCTTGGGTCTGGCCATTGCCCATTTTGGTGTGTCTTTGGGACAGCTCTGGCAGTGCTTATGTTTGCATTCCTTTTTGGCATTTTTGCACTTGAATAACTTTGAAATATGGGATTAAATCGTCTCTTACGGGATTTTCTCGATTACAGCTATCATGGCGGCGGGCAACGGGCCAGACGAACGCTGGCATGGGCCATGGTTGGAGGTCAGCTACGCGAGGGTCGCCACTGAACCTGAACTCTGCACCCATTCACACTCCCCCGCTCCCTCTCGCTCGCTTGGGCTGTCTGTCTGTCACGTCTCTCCGCTTGCCGGCTTCAGACTGAACGACAAGCTGTAAAACAAAGCTAAGCTCAGCCTCACACACACGCACACATTTTTATATATATTTGCACTGCTCACATGCATACATTCATATGCACTGCTTGGACAGCTGAGTCGCTGTTTTGTTAAGCAATGCCAAATCTACACACAAACAAATAACGAAACACACTCGCAATGACATTTTGTAGAGTAGAAGACAGCAGACTCGAGTGGGAAACAGGGATAGCACGCGAGTTGGAGAGTTGAGGAGTTGTAGAGTCGAGAGGTTGAAGCGTCGTAGAATGAGCGTGGGAGCGAGACGGCTTTAAGCTGCCAGCCGCATTGACGCACTTATTGAAACGTTAAGAGCAAAACGCAACAGCAACAACAACAAGAACAACTCGCATCAACGTTTATGCTTATGAAGCAAGCAGCAACCAATATAAAAGCTCTTCAAGCCGTTGCTGCTGCGCTGCTGCTGACAGTGACGCCGACTGCATGCTGCTGCCCGCAGAAGTAGGCAACAGTTTTTGGCACAAAAAGTTCTTTCTTCTGTGCGCTGCGGCTTGCCAACGCACCGTGGAGCAAAACTCATTAGTTGTGGGAATTAAGGAATATTTATTAATATTACTCAATATTTACAACATTTACAACATTTATATGTTATTAACAGAATTTCACTCTGAAAGCCACTGTTAGTGGACTTATTTATAACATTTGTGTCTTAATGTGAATCAAAGCAGAAAATTGAAGCGTAAAGCCAGTGTTTAGAATAACGTTCATTTTACTTTCACCTCCAATGTCAACTAATAACAGAGATTCGCTCTTTAAAGCCACTGCGAATGCAAGCGTTAATGTTAAAGTGAATGTTATGCTGCTTAAGCATGATTAAACGCACACTTTGCCACATTTCTACCATAGTCCGGTGCCTGCTGCGGACACTCTGCTTGTCCCCGTGGCCGCCTTTCGCCAACCATACCCCCTCCCCCTTCTGGCCGACTCGATGCCTGCGGCGGCAATGAAAATAAATTTCCAACAACATGACGACTATGAGGCGAGACGTGGCACAAAGTGCTACATGCAACGTTGCTGGCCACACACACACATACACTCATATGTGTGCGAGTGCATTTGCCATTTATGCGCCAAACGTTAAGTCAACACAATTTGAAATTTAGGTTTTTCTACAAAATTGTCGAGCGTCCGCAATCAGAAGCAGCTGTCGGCGACTGTTCCGCATCCTTGACTGACTTTTCCTTTACACACCATCGATTGCTTTTTTTTGTCACTCTATTCCTTTCAATTTGCAAATCGTTGGCCGCACCAATTACCGTTTGATCACTTATCCTGTCCCCCTCCCCTTTCCCCTTTCCCCTTTCCCCTTTCCCCTAACCCCTTCCCATTCCCCCTACCGCTTTTCTAACTGCCACTTCATAAACTGTTCACACTTTCCGTTTCCCTTGAAAGTCGAGCTGAGCGTCAGGCAATAATTAAGCCCAAATGCGAGTCCTCCACACACACACATACACACTCTGCTCGACTTAATGAATCTGGGTGTGTGGGTGGGTGAGGGGGGCGTACAGGCGTGGCAAAAGCCGCCACGTCAAACACTGCAAATATTTATGCCGAGCCGCGACGGCATCAAAATGCAAATGGCGCAGGAGCCTAAAACGTCGAAAGGATATGCGACAGCGACAGCGACAGCGAGGACGTGAGCAATGCGTTTCTCGCTGCTGATTGCGCCTCAGTACCCACCAGCCCCTAGCCACGCCCCTTCCCCAGCCCCCGCTTCGAGTGTTGAATTGCAAATGTGTCAATTGTCAACTTTCTGACTGCCAAACGGAATATCAGTAAGCCTTCACACACACACTCCCACACAAACAGGAGGGATGTCTGTCTAATAGTGTACATATGTGTGTCTGTGTGTGTGTGTGCGTTGTTGCTGTCGTTCCATTTATTGCAATTTCTTTGGGCACTTTTCTTATTCTTTGTCTGCAATTAACGCTGCAATTTGTTCAACAATCCCGCCCCCCTGACACGCCCCTTGTGCCATAAATCCAACCCCCATGCCACTCCCCCAGCCCCTAGAGGTTAAGGAGGTTGTCACTTGACAAGATTTGGCTTCGGTTTTGCAGCCATTTGGCAACAATTACACGACTTTTGTTTGCCACTTTTTATGCTGGCTTTGCCTGCAGATACCCTGTGAATAAGTGAGCAAGAGATGGGGTGTAGTAGGCTATTAATGCAACATAATCTATATACAATTTAAAATTGCTTTTTCCTTTTAGCTTCCACTAAGACATTTTTTGTACCCGATGGGATATTGTTGCATATATATGTAAAGAAAGTGCTCTTTGATTGACTGATTGAAGATCAATGCACAGTTCAATCAACAGAAACTCGGATACATAAAGCATGAATTAACTCAAGTATTCAATCTATATAAATATAAAATTTAGTTTTTTAAAGATGGAAGCGAAAGAAAAGATGATGAGAACTTGAATATTGGATTAGTTAATAATTTAATTAAATTTGAGATAAAAACTTACTGAAAAGTTGAATATTTACTGCAGAATGTTTTTTGCTAGTGAAACCCATTTGTACAGGATACCTCATAGTCTTGCAATTCGCTTTAACTCCAAAGTGTTTTGTGTTTTGTGTTTTGCTTATAAGTTTTTAAATCGATATACATGGCATAATGTAGTATACATACAAAATAAACAAGATGAAATGTTTTTTCCCTCCCAAATCCAAATGTACAGAGTAGCTTGTAGTCGCGCTACTACCGCGCACACACTGATATTTCTCTTCGGTATATACTCAATTCAATAACTTTAAAGAAACAAACTGAAAACTCTCTCGTCATTAATATCTATTTGTAGAGGGTAGCGAATAGTCGCGCAACTGCCACGCCCACAGTCTCTAATTTGTTTGTTTCTTGTTGTTGCGGCTGTGAACTATTGCCTCGCTATGCAAAAAGGGGAGCCCGACGAAGACGATGACAAAGCGTAGGTCATCATTTAATCAGAATTCAGTCAGATTTCTAGAACTCGCATTATGGAAGTCGAGAGCAACAACCAGTTGGATGGATTACAGTGGAGCCTCGGCCTACACGCACATGTTGCATGTTGCCACTCAGCAGAAGCTCAGCAGAACGAAAGGGGGAGAAGAAGAAGAAGAAGAAGAAAAAGAAGCCAGAGCAGAGCAAACGAAAGATTTTGAAGAGCTGATGCGAAACAAAATAAAGTACTCCTTAAATATTTACGTACCATGGATTCAATATGTGCGATGGCCCTTGCCTTTGGCCACACACACACACACACACATACATTATGGCTTATTCTCCTCTCCTTCGCCCACTTCTGGAGTGAAGTTCAATGGACGCTGGGTCTACAGATTAGACATGGCGAACAACTGGACAGCCGCACACATTTTTTATGCAAACAACAAAGAAAATAAAAGGGAGAAAGCTCAGCTGTGCTCGACTAGAAGATACCCTCTACTTTAATCTGAGTTTCAGCTCTAATTGATAGATAAAAGAGTACAAATAATTTCATAAAAAAATTAAACTCTTCATTTCAATACTTATCGATATTAAGAAAACGCAACAAGATATCGAAAAAAAATGATTGATCTATTAAGCAGAGAGTAACGAGAATACATATTCCAATTTTGAAGTCTATCGCCCTTGTAGTTCCTTGATTGAGGAGTTAATACAGACAGACAGCAAGAAGAAATTCCGGATGAGCATAGAATAATCTCCTCGCCTACCTCTCTCTGCCTGTTCCATAAATTCCAACACAATAAATATACCCCCTTTTTATCATGTCCAATGGGAGTAGGGTATAAAAAGTGAAGTGAAAATACAATAAGAATGCGAGCTGGAGATAACCCCAGCTCCAGACAAAAAGCGGAAAACGCGCTGCTAAAAACAGAAACCGAAATAAAGCCAATGGAGAGCTGAAAGCCAAATCCAAAATTGATGCAAAAAGAGAGGACAATCGCTCTATAAGAACTTCGACTCATAAGTTCTTCAGATTACTCACAAATGCATCGCACGCATTCCTTCAGAGATGTCCTTAAAGTCAAATCAGTTGCCTCTCAATACAAATCTTAAAGCTTCCATCATTAGAATTTTCATAATACGTTATGATTTGTGTTTAAGGAACCTCTATTGAAATCTCCTAAAGGAGATTTCAGGCAAATGTCTCAGGTTTCAAGTGTGGCTTAAGCTTTACGATTTAGCATATTTGCTTAATGGCCAGGAAAATAAAGTTTATACTTAACGTAAGCATATTTTGGAGTGAACTGAAGTTTACTTCAGTCACAATTACTTAAAACTTGATATGTGGAAATTTAATTCATGTTTAATTTAATTCATGTGTGAATACCTTTTCCTCGGAAATTACAAAAGCATAATACTTTAATTTAGGAATGTATATTCTCGTATGTCCTTAGCAAAATAAATCAAACATTTTTGCTTGATAACAAATCTCGTATCTCTAATCTCGATAAATATCAGTTTTTTGGACATAGCTCACAGACTAAAGGGTGTAAAGGGAGTGTACTCAGATTTTAAACATTCCCAATTTTTATATACCTTCCTCATTTTCTCCATAAATTGCAAAAATTGGTGTCAAAATGAAGAAGCGAAGCAGCTGAAAACTAAATTGCGCTCAGTAACAGCTCAGCTCGATTACAGGGTATTTGAAGTCGAGAATGACCAGACTTTGGCTTTCGTAATTGTTGTTTATTAGCAATATAAATATTGAGCTTCTGATCGACTTGCAAATAAAGCAGTTGACAATCGTAATGAGCGCTTTTTACCGATATATTCGCTCCTCAAGCCATGCTCGCAGTTCTGGCAAATAGTAACCGCTTTAAACGTGGCCAAGACGACATTTACCGTTGCAAGCAATTTACTTTGCATATGGGACAAAAAAAAAGTAGCTTAAGCCAAATAAAAACTGCGCTTGAATTTGTTCTTCGCAAATATTTATTGCAATATTCAGCATTCCCTGTGACTGACTGACTGACTGACTGAGTGACTCGGTGAGTGATTGACTGATTGACGCGGCTCTTAAATCGTTTCGCCAGTTGTCAAATGGGCTTCTCATATAACAGCTGCGGAATGCGAAAGCTCAATGGATTATATTTGCAGTTGCAGTTGTCGCTGTTGTTGTTGTTGCTGTTGCTGTTGCTGTTGCTGTTGCTGTTGCTGTCGTTGTTGTTATTGTTGTTGTTGCTGTTGCTGGCGTTGTCTGCGCATTGTGGCGGCAATAATTGTAAAAAGATTAAAGGGTATTTTAATTAAAAATTATATTTATTTGATTTAATTTTTATTGGCGCTTTTTCAAAAGCCATTTAACGCAAGCGACAAAAGCGCTTCAAGTGGCCGACTGACCAGCGCTCGTCCCTCTCTCTCTGCCCCTCATTCGCTCTTTTGTCCGTGTGTGTGTATGTGTGTGTTTGTGTCTCACATAAGTGTGAATTCAACAGCGCAAGGAAATTAATCTTAAGCCGCAGACAGCGAAAAGCCAAAAATAAATCAACAATGCAATAATTTATCAGAAAATATGTGTCCGCTGCACACGTTTTCTTCTCTCTCTCTCTCTCTCTCTCTCGCACACTGCATTGCCCTCTCGCTCGCACAAAAGTATGCAACAGTGTTTGCGTTTGAATTTGGCGCGTCAGCAGAATGAGTCAGCTGCATATATCACCGGGCTCCCAGCTCCCAGCTCTCCGGCTCTCCGGCCCTTCGGCTCCCACTCCGGCCGGAGTTTGGGCCGTGGCCGTGGCTTGTGCCAGTCGGCACTTAAGTCTCTGTAAAATCCACTGTCATGGCAACGCACACGCACACATTGACAAACAAATAAGTGTGCTTATCGAGGGTATGTACGGCTACGCGATGCCCTGTACCCTAAATCGAGCATTCTAATTTTCATCTTAGCAGCTCTTGCTGTTGCTTCTTCTTATTACACTCTAATCTTAATGAAAACTCTTCGCGTGTCCCTGTAAGTCTGTAAGCTATGCCTAGAAACAGAGTCTCTAAATCGATATTTATCGAATTTACGAAAACAGAATTAGTAAATGGGGTATATGAGTTTATTTACCTCCAATATGGAGACAGGCAGTAGGTCCATTCGCATCCCATGAGAAATATTCTGCCTGTTACATGCGCTTGCAGAGGCCAATATACCCTCTTTTACAATGGCTGCAGGGTATACAAAAACAGCATCAAAAAGCAGAGTCCCTCAGTTGCTGCTGGCCACGTTTGTGGACGCACGAAATATGAGCTAAAGCGTTGCACACGCACACACTCACACACTCACACACTCGCACACTCGCACACACTGACAGAGAGTTTCGGCTCAGGTTGGTCGCCAGCTCGTTGGCAGTTCATGAATCAGATGCCACAGAGTCAGTCGCTGCGTCCGTCTGGCAATCAACACCAGCCGAACACCCTTCACAGCAACCGGCCCTTAACACCCCCCATAACCCATTCCCAGCGCCAGCCCTTAGTAGCTGCAGCCCTTGCCACCTTCTGGGTGCAACGTGTTTGCGCATTTGGCTGGTTAAAATGTTGCTGCTTCATTATCTGGCCTCTGTGTCCAGTCCGTGCACTGCGAAATGCAATAATGTGGGCGCCTTTCGCACCTACCCTTAACCCAAATTCGAGCCCCTAACAGTCAACCCTCCGCCCTCAGCCCTCTGCCCTCAGCCCTCAGCCCTCAGCCCACGACCCTCGAACCTCGACAGTGCAATCTCTCACTTGTCGTCGTCGTCGTCGTCGTCCGTTGCACAAATTGCTTAAATTATGCAAAATATGCGCGCCAGCCAAACCAAAAGCACAATTCACACAGAGAGAGAGAGAGGGAAGGGAAAGAGGGAAAGAGATAGAGAAGGGGAGAGGAGGCACCGCCCGCACCGCTGGCCAACACGGACAAACAGTTCCAGTGTTGGCAAGTGCTGCATATTGTCACAGACATTGGCCACTGGCTAGGCTCGTTGTCAACGCACAGCTAAAACAACAACAACAACAACAACAACAACAGCAACAGCAACACTTTCAAATTCATTTTCAAATTGATGAAACTTGCGTCCGTGTGCGTCTGTGACTGTGTCTGTGTGTGTACGTATGTGTGTATGTGTGTGTGTGTGTTTGTGTCGGAGTGTGCGCCTGTCAGCGCACTTTGAAGTTGTTAAAGGGTTCGATTGGCAGCGCGTGCAATGCTCATTCACTGCCCAACCCAAGCAGAAACCTAACCCAGACCCTAACCCATGCCCTAAACCAGACCCTAAGCTAACCCATTCCCCACCCCCCATCCCCCAGCCCCCATCCCCCAGCCCCTAGCCCTG
>JBAMCK010000010.1:67500-185000 GCA_037075185.1 Drosophila pseudotalamancana | reverse complement strand
TCGCTGTCATCGTTTATCGTTGACGCAAATTAAGAATGTAGATATATTTATATATATATATATATATATATATATATACGTATTTAGAGAGTCGGGGCATAATTATACAAATTGGGAATGCAATTAAATTTAATTGTTCAATGTTGTCGGCACTCGTGAGAAGCTGGCAACTGTTTTTCCACAGCATCTCACGCTGTCTCTTATTCTTGTGCTTCTGTGTGCAAGTGTGTACGTGTGTGTGTGTGTGTGTGTGTGTGTGTGTGGCATGTGTGCGGGTGTGTGTATGTGTGTGTGCGGGTGTGTGTGTGTGTGTGTGTGTGTGCTGCTTCTGGTTGTGTTTCGGTGTTTTCTTTTGGCCCTGGCGCCCAGTCAATGAAATGTAAAAACGTTTTGAGCACGAACCTTGCCTTAACTTAACCCCCTCCCCATCCTCATCGTCCTCAATCCCCCTTCACGCCCTGCACCATCCTTCGAAGAAGTGCGCGCAAGTACCGTAAATATAAAACAAGCTGAAATTATGACTGTCGAGCGGCAGAAGGAGCTGAAGCAGCTTTCCTGCTTATGAAGATGAAGCAACTATCTCTTCAGCAGCCTATGCCACACCCCAACCCTCACTCCCTTACTACCTCTCCCTCTCCGCGTCCGTGCCACACGCCCGCCTTGCTGCAGGCTTGCAAAAAGATGTCGTTTTAATGATACATCGCCCAACGCTGGACAAAAGTGCAAATGCGGAAGAAATGAGGCGCAGGATGTGACAAAACGTGAAGGAACGAAATGACATGGAACGCAACAAAAGGAAACGAATCACATCAAACGTGACAAGCAGCTTGAGTGTGTGTGGAATACCCTTACCAAAACTCACAAATTCAATTAATGCAAAGTGAAATACTGATAAATTCTACTATATGCGGAACGGAATGAAATGGAAAGAAACAAAAAAAGTGAAACACTTCAAGTGAGACAAACAGTATATGGAATACCTTTACTTAAATTTAATTTAAATTTACTTAAAACGAAAAGGAATGAAATACGGAAATTGAGACAAACCAAGACGACTATGGAATACCCTTAATAAGAAGTTTTGCTTATATCTTGCGATTTACCAATATCATTAGTGCGACTTATTATATTGACCGATGGTAAACCTTATAGCTAGATAATAATGCGTACTTAACTGATTCAGAATATATATGAATAATTTGAAGATACATCTTACGAATAAAGCCGATTGTTCATTTAACACAAATCAGAGAAAGGTATAACGGTTCTTGATATCGATCTATACAATATATATTTGCATGCCTTTATATATATTTACATACATTTGTACCTTAAGGTAAGTTAATAAATACATTGAACAATTGGGACAATTCTTTTCTTTCCACAATTAAATTAAGTATCCGCTGACCTTCATTCAAAAAAGGGGTCAGAAGAAAGGATAGTGTATGATGGGTGGGGTAGGGGAGGGGTAGTGAGAAAGGGGTAGACATTGGACTCCGGATACGGAAGTGTGTTGCGGCCACTTCTTGAGTTGGGCAACGGGCGCAAACGAAAAGGAAAACAACCTCCCGATAAAAAAAGACAAGCAGGTGGCAATGAATGCGAAACAAGACGCAGTCGAAAATCACACTGTGCAACACAGCAATAGTTTGCAGTTGATTTACAGCAAAATAATGAAATAAGCCAATTAAAAGTGAAAGCTTTGACAAATGGCAATTAGTTTACAGTTGCACTTTGATATTTTAAAATAGCATACAAATCGGCGTAAAAGAGAAAATGTATAAAAGCTCTCTCTAAAGCTATCAAAAGATGGAAAATAGTAAAATAAAAATATTTGACTTTAAATAACAGACTATTAAGCTTGAGCTTTGTTTAAAGTAAAATTCAAAGAAGTTTTGATTTTATCTTACAACTTCATATCTTAACCAAAATGAGCTTTAAAAGCTTGTTTTCAGTTTTAATTTACTTTGCACGATTTTCCACGATTAATAAGCTTTGAAAGCTAGACTAAAATAAACTTGGCTTCAGACTTAATGAACATTGCAAGAACGATATATATATATTTATATAAAAGTAATCTCATTTCATAATTCTAAAGCTTTAATGAGCTTTCAAACCTCTTAGCTCAAGTTTCTATGCAGTTCTGTTAGAAATCAGCCTGCTACAAATAATTTAGGGTAGATTCCCACATCGAATTTACAACTATGTTTAGCAATCCAAGCGAAGTGTCAACTGTACTGAACTGTCTCGTAACTATGTTGGCCAGTGCACATTTATTTGTGGAGAGTGCAAAAAGTGTCGCCCTCTGCATTTAGTGGCCTATTCAGAGCTGACAGTTTGCTCTTATCGTCCTTTTGTTTACGAGCCGCTGCACTCTGTCAGCCCAAACCCTAGCCACGCCCCCGCCGCCCCCTTTCAGCTTCGTTTCTAGGTGAGGCAAGAGGAGTGGAAGGCGGAGGGCGTGGCAGTACATAATATCTTAATTATTTCTTTACATGTGTTTTAATTTTAAGTAAGCTGCTCGCTGCTTGCTGCTCGCTTCTCGCTTCTCTCTGCCGGCTGCCACCTGCCGCTTGGCATTTCAGTCACGTGCTGCAACTAATGCGCCACGCCCCTTTTGCCAGCCTCCAAGCTGCGATGAGTCCTGCGGCAAGGACTCCTCTGAATGCCAGACGCCAAGGTAAATGTTCGTAGTAAGTAACTAAATGTGTGCGAGTGCATTGCGGGGGGGCGTGACAGAAGGAGGCGTGGCTAAGGGGGAGAGGATGGCGGGCGAGACGCTTGGCGACTCATTTGCGGCGCACAGTGGGTCAAAAGCACACTTTCCGTGACACTAATTCAAGCGTAAATTAAATTAAATGTCAAAAAAGAACAAATACAGTGCAAACCCGAAATAATGAACAAATGCATTTCTGCTCAGCTAAACTTAACTTGTCGATATTTCTTATTATAATATTAATATTTTTGTCCTTATGGATAGTAAATAATAACAGACTTTTCCGATTTGATACTCGATTCCAATATATGCACATATATCATAGAGTATTTATGTACAACTATATTTAGAAAGTTGACAAATGCTTTATTTGGTATACTACACAATATGTAAAGATAAATACTATATTATACTCTCGAAGCTTAAGAATTTTTTATTGTATAGAGTATATCGTTTAATATAGCTTACTATACTTCATACTTATTGCTTATATACTTTATCACATAATATTGGTTTTACCTTACAATATTTGCAAGTTTTTTCATGACTCACTTATCTAGGACGATATGTATTATACATATTTCCATTTACCGGTCCGTACTCCATTTAATATACTTTACCAATATGTAGGAAGCACGTCTTAACTATATATAGTATAGTATAGTATATATCCAAGTATTCATAACGGATCCAATTGAATAGAAATACATAGAAACTTATACACTCTTCCTTCATTATAAGGACTGCAATAAATGTGAGAGTTGGAAACTTTGGTTACGATATATTGTAAACTAGAAGAGAGTAGTCCCTACTATATAATCACTTTAAGCCTAAGAGAAACATATTTTTATTCAGGAAATCGCTGATGGTTACCATAGTACAGAGGCGTCGTCATTGAAGTGGAGTGAAGGGGGATGCGGGTTTGCTTTTGGTTTGGGGGTAGTCAAGCACTTGCTGTCAAGTTTTCTCAATTACTTGGGCAGGCCGCAGTCGGCCACAATTTCTACCTTTGAACACCTTCAACTTCCTTCCCCCCTCCCCCGTCCACCGTCCCCCGTCCACCGTCACTCGTCCCTATCTCTAACTCGTACCCCCCTTTTTGGGCAAACTCCACGAAGCGACGCCTCTGGCCGACTGCGTATGCATGTTGATTAAACGAAAAAGTAGAATAGAACTATGAAATTTTAGTTGGAAGCTGCCATTTGCTGTCTCTGACTTGCACACACACACACACAAACTACCTGTGTGTGTGTGTGTGTATTAATCCAACATAATTAAGAAATTTAATTAAAGTGCAGCGCGCACTGAATGTGGAATGTGGAATGTGAAAGTATGTACAAATCGCACACACTACAAGACCTTTCCCCACCCCTACTCCGCCTTCTGCAACACTCACCCATACACCCCACCCTCCTCCTTCTCTTCCACATCTGCTGCCCTCCATCCATCTGCCAAGTTGTCCAGCAGCTGTTTCCATGGTTTTTCCCCAACTTCGGTCTTCTTCAAAATCAGCTTTACAACACTGTTTAAGTTTCTTAACACCTCAGCACAATTTCAATTGAACGGTTCATTAAAATGAACTACTAACGATAAGTTCTTTTGAACTGATTCAGTAGATCAATAAGCGACACAACTGAATAACTGACCACTTCTTTATTGTCCACGAACTGCTGAGTTAATGAACTAGTTAATAAAATGAACGACTTAGTTCACGAGTCGTAAGCCAATCACATAAGAATTCATGAACTGAAAAGTTAACGAACTAATAAATAAAATATACGATTAAGTTAATGAACTATTGCTTCATAAACTGCCAAACTAATTAACTAGTGCGAATACCAGATCTTATACTTCTCTGCATCACTCTTTAACAATTCTAATTTTCGTAATTTGTACAACTCCGAACTGGGCAAAGAGTATTACGCAGTCGGTTACATCCAACTCGATAAATATTCGTCACTTTTTGTCGGGAAACGCTGAAATTTAAAAAGTTCGCTGAAATGTTTACAGCTCAGTTTTTTAGTTTTAAGTTGAATGTTTTATGGCTCACAGTTAACTTGGCCTGGATTAAAAAAATAACGAACTCGGCAAAGAAAACAGTTAAGATGACTTAACAAATAAGCTCGTAACTTGGCAAAGTTTAATGGCCAGGTCAAGAAGCTGCTTTTAAGTGTTTTTCCTATCGTCAGTCAGCCATCAATCAATCAATCAATCAATCATTCAGTTAGCCAAATAGCAACACATTCTATCACTTGGTCAACCAGATATTGAACTGGTAAACCCGTAACTCAGTCAGTCAATCATTTAGTCAGTCGATCAGTCATTAATTACTCAGTCAGTTATTAAATCAGTTACAAAATCAATAAGTCAGTTAATCTACTAATCTCAATCAGTCAATCAGTCAGTCAATCAGATAGTAAATTTAGGACTCAGTTAATCAGTTACTCAATCAAGCAATCCTTAAGTCAGTCATCAATCAGTGCAGCTGTTCAATCATTCATCCAGTATATTCCCCAGTAATGCAGTCAATCAATCATTCAATCAGTTCGTCAGTGCCGCTGCTGTTGATTGGATTCGAAGCTGCTGCGAAAGTTCCGGCAATGCAATTTTCATGACAATTTTCAGCAACTGTCAGCCCGGTGAGTCGCATGCTGATCCAAGGGGGGTCAAAGGTCAATCCAGCGCACAGCAAATAAAAAAGTAATACTTGCACACACATGTACACACAGACACACACACATGTACGAGTGTGTAGTCGGCATTTTTGCACAAAATATGCATAAATACATAAATAAATGTCTGCTTTAAGTACAAACACACACATGCATATACACACATATGTGTATGCACACACTCATACACAAACACACACACACACACACACTCCTGCGTTCACAGTTGGTGATGCTTTTACTTGTTATACCCTGTAAGTGTGAGCAAGAGGGTAGTCACAGTAAAAAAAAGGAAATCATATAAAATATGCGTACATTTTGATTGAATGACTGATTGATGGCTTGATTGACAATCCACAATTTGAGCAAATAACTGACTAACTCTTTGACCTACTCATTGACTGGCCGACTAAGCATCTAGACCGACCAACTGATTGATTGATTGACTGACTTATTGATTGACTGATTGTCAATCTGAGTTACTAGCTGACCAAACTTCATAATTTTGAAGCTCTCATATTAAACCAGTTAAATCAATCAACTTTCGTAATGTACCTTTGCGTATATTTATTATCATTGTTGCATGACACATGCACAGGGTAACTGCTAGTCGTACTGGTTTAGTCGCACTTCACTTTTAGCTTGTTGCGGGCGTTGAACATTTTTGATTTTTGCGGTCGTTTCGATGATTCGGCGAGAGTTCCGCTTTATTTGTGTGTGTGATGTGTGTGTGTGTGATGTGTGTGTGTGTGTGTGTGTGTGTGTGTGTGTGTGTGTGTGTGTGTGTGTGTGTGTGTGTGTGTGTGTGTGTGTGTGTGTGTGTGTGTGTGCGTATGATGTGTGTGTTTTATGCTACTTGGTTGTGTTTTCTGGGCTTTTGGCACTGCATGTGTGCCAAACTGTTTGCCCGTTTGCATTAAAGTTGCGCACTTTTGTTCAACTTGTTGTTGTTGTAGTTGTTGTTATTGTTATTGTTGCTGTTGCTGTTGCTGTTGCTGCTGCTGCTGCTGCTGCCAGCGTTTCAAGTGTACAATAAACGCGGATTCTCCGCCAATATTTGTCTGCAATCATTTCGGCTCGACAGTCGCTGACTATTTTTTTTGGTGTCTGTCTAGCTGAATGCCTGCCACGCCCACTCTTTACACCACCCCCCTCCCTTGCATTGGCCACTAAACTGAGGCCATGGCAGACCAATAAAGCGTATAACGCCGAACAATAACAACAACAACAACAGCAACAACAACAGCAGCAGCAGCAACGAGTGAAGCAGCAATAAGGCCACATCAAACGCTGTCGACGACACACACACACTCTCACACAACTGTTACATGCGCAATTTTAAGCGCGTACTTTGCGTGTGTGTGTGTGTGTGTTTGTGTGCATGTGTGCGTGTGTGCGTGTCTCAATCGAGACAATTGTTGGGAACGCCGCAAGCGCTTCACACATCGCATTTATGACCCGCAGACCGTCACCTAAAACACTCGATGCTGACCCCCTAACCCCCTAACCCCCTAACCCACTGGCCCACCCCCTGCCTACCAGTCCCGCCCCTTGCCAGTGCTGCCTCTAAATTTAGCGTGTTTTCAGCTATAAGCAGCCACAATTTTCGACTATTTTTAATCGTTTTTATTCGAGTTGAATTTTTGAAAGATTTTACGAGTTATTCATTTCATCCTTAATGGATCGTACATATTCCACACTCCCCTATCCAATCTGAAGCTTTAACATATACTACCTATTCTGTATTATAACTTTTCTCTTATACTTCATCATTCACATTCCTTTATAATCGCATTCTATAACTTTTAGCCTATTCTATTGCCATCCTAGATTATTATTATCAACTGACAACATCATTATCCATTATCTTTCTTTTAGCTTCTCATCCATTTTAATTTAATATGCAAGATTTAGGTCTGACTAACTACATATATATCCATCTATATTTCTTTCTCTCCTCTTTTCCTCTTTTAAATATCTATCTATCCAACCATATATGTATTTATCCATCTGTCCATTTACTCACCGATTCACTATATCTTTCATTTATGTATAACTGTCTACCTAACCATCTTTCCTATCTTGCAATCTATTTACCCACCTACTCATTCCCTTTTCTATTTATCTATCTATCTAATCATCTACCCAACAGTCCATTCTATTTCTATCTTTTAGCTCATACAAGGCTCAGCTTATCCGTATTCTTATTTTTATGAAGGATAAGACAAAAAGATTCAAAGTTGAGTTTCGAATAGCTGGCTTTGATTGAATACATCTAAAATATTCGCACAGCGTTAAATCCTTTAGACTTTATTTAAATTTAAAGCACTTTTTAAATTCCTTAAATTTGGACAACACTGTCCTACACATTGGCTCCGTCGCCTTTCTGCCACGCCCACTTTTTCTTGTTGATTTTACGTCGCTGTTTACTTTGGTTTTGTCTCCTCACTGAATTCCCTCCCGGCGCCTCCGCCCCCTTTGCCACGCCCACTCTTTGTCGCTCTGCTTGGCCGATTTTAATGCGTCTGCCGCGTTTTGGTAACCCCCAAAGAAAAAAAGACAAGTAAACGCGTTCGAGTCGGGAGTGAACGACTAGTAAATACTCTAACTTTAGCTAAGATTAAAAAATCGATACTTTTGAAACTAATACCTATATAAACACTCAGACGGACATATGTCGGATTATATTGAAAGTTTCTTAAAGCTAACATTTGAGGACCGAAAGTTGAAATAACAAAGCTTATACAAAGCTCTTTTTATTCATAGTAAGCTTTTAAACTTTACTTTACTTTACTTCTGCTTTTTAACGCTGCGTTGCAGCTTTCAAAGTATGAAGCTTCTTAAAGCTCTGTTAAACTTAAGTTATTATATTACATTTGAGGCTCCATTATGCTTTACTTCTTTAGCAACTTATATGATTCAAAGCTCATTCGATCATTGTTGTGCCGTACCGGCTTTCTCGGTTTAGGATTAAGTTCGTCATTGTGCAGCTTTAATTGTTCGAAGTTTTTTAAAGCTCTTTTGAACTATTGTTTACTGCTCCACAAAGCTTAAGCCGCTATTTAAAAGTTCTTCCACTATTCATTTAAAATCTTCCTAAATCCAATAAATAACACTTTAAGTTTCACTGAGAAAGCTTATTAAAGCTCTGTTAAGTTTTAGCAAATTTGAGGGTATTTCAATTTGAGCTTTAAAAGAGAGAGAACATATAGATATGTGTGACTGTATGTGTGAGTGTGTGTGTGTGTGTGTGTGCGTGTATGTGTGTGACATGCTTTATTAATATTGTTGAGCTTGTTGCGGCTTCACTGTTATTGGTGTAGTTGCAAAAAGCGCAGCCTGTGCAGGGGCTGCGGCTTTCGAGGGTTAAACGGAGAAGAACAAGATGAAGAAGCAGAAGAAGAAGAGGAGCAAGAAGGCATGGGCGGTGGGAGATTGTGAAGGCAGTTTCGGCATCTCTTTAATAAAGCCAATAATAGAGTTGACCGCAAAAGCAACAGGCAAAAGAGCAGCTGCTCGCATCTGGAAGGAGTTTCAAAAAAGGCTATAAAAAAGAGAGATAGCAAAAAAAAGGCTAAAACAAAAGCGATAACTAACTAAATAAATAACATAAATTAACAAAATTTGTAGACAATTTTGTCTGCTAAGTGTAAAAGTTTGTCTATTTTTTGTTGCCTTCAGTGAAAAAAGGGGTTGAGCGAGCGATGGGGCCGGTGGAGGGGGGAGAATGAGTTTTCAGGGTTGGAGGTTGGAGGTTGGGGGTTGGTTGTTGGGGGAAGCGGTTTGTTAGCTGGTGGAAAAATGTTTACGCTTGCTGCGTCTTGTGTCGTCGTCCTCGTTGCCAAATGGTCAATGGCAATATAACCATATGGAGACCACACACATACAAACACACACACAGAGATTCACACTCGCACACACACGCACATGCAGTTGGGTCTGTGGAGCAATGTTGTGACATCAAATGTTCATGTTAACAACTTTTCTAAAACTCAATGAGCTGTTGTTTGTGTAGTTGCTTGCAGCCTTGCCACACACACACATGCACACAAAGAAAGAGAGAGAGTTACAGACAGGGGTAGGTGATAGGGGGCTAGGGGGCAGGGGGATTGGCTACACAGCCAGCCAGGCGCAAACACGTCGAGTGTTTTGTAGCAAATAATTTTGCACAAAGTTCTCGCCTTAACGATTTGAACACATGTTAACATGAGAAGTAACAACAGCAACAACAACAGCAACAACAACAACAATGTGGCAGCCAGCATAGCCTGTTAGACAGGATAACAACTAGGATAACACTTCGACATGATAATAAATATAGTTGAGCAGGCGCGCGACCACACAGAAAGACTTTCTGCTTAACAACTCGTTCGTTCGTCGCCCCCTCCCAACCCCCTTAGCAAACTGAGCCCCTAAATTTTCCCAATTAGCCAAGTGGCAAAAGCAGCATCAGCAAGGCGGGTGATACATATACCGAGAATTTGGAAGCTAATCAGCAATGGTTTAAAAGAAAATAATTAAATAACATTAATTGCTATTATTTGAAACTCATAATCATATTCACATCATTATCATTATCATTAGCATAACCATAATTATCATTATCATTATCATTATCATTATCATTATCATTATCATTATCATTATCATTATCATTATCATTATCATTATCATTATCATTATCATTATCATTATCATTATCATTATCATTATCATTATCATTATCATTATCATTATCATTATCATTATCATTATCATTATCATTATCATTATCATTATCATTATCATTATCATTATCATTATCATTATCATTATCATTATCATTATCATTATCATTATCATTATCATTATCACTTGCATTATCATTATCATTATCATTATCATTATCATTATCATTATCATTATCATTATCATTATCACTAGCATTATCATTATCATTATCATTATCATTATCATTATATAGCATTATCATTAGCATTAACAGTAGCAGTAGCACATTTATTGGTACTATCATCAACTTTTATATATGTATCATATCAACTTTCAACCCATGGATTTCGTTTAGTGTGTGTCATTAGTAGCTCATAGGAAGGCTTTGAGTTAGTTGCAAAACAATTATGGGCGTGGCTCTGGAGCTGCAAGAGGCGGAGGACCTTCACAGGGTAAACCTTTCGCCAAATGAACACACGAAAAATCTGTGTGGTGTCATTTGCTGCAGTTACTCATAACTGCGGCAGAGACTGGCGGCTGCAGTGCGAGGAGACGGGTGGGGGGAGCTTGGCCTGGTTTATATGACGGCTAATAAAACAGCTAGGCGAGTGTTCATTCGTATGCACCAAATAGAACGCCAGCGAATGCCAATTTCGCATACCAAATTCGCATGAGCATCTCCATATATATATATATATATATATATATGTGCATGTATATATATAGTACACACACACATACATATATATTTTTTACGGGACAGTTTGGGGGCGTGGTCGTAGAAAGGGGTGTCTATTGCGTATTTGGAACACGTTTAAGCAGCTGCTGCAAATGCATGAAAGGCAATAATGCAAAAAGAAGAAGCATGTGGCAAAAGGAGCAAAGGAGGACGACCAATGGAACAATAGATGCAAAGAGAAGCGTGACAAAAAAAGCGAAGAAACAATCAAAATGACAACTAAAAACGCTGCATTCGAGTGCAATCGACTTCCCAATACTCTATCCCTAATCACAAAAGTCAATTCAATTTAGTGATCAATGAATCAGTCAATCAAACATTCAATCAGTCGCTCAAGCAGTCAGCCCGTCCCACTGGAGAAAGCCTTTCCAATCAATCAATAAAACAATCAATCACTGTGTTAATCAGTTCATCAACACAAATATCTTCAAGTATATATATTTGTAATATCGTAAGATATATATAAAATAAATTAAGCCACCCACATCTAATGGTCCCCTCTGTGTGTTCAGCATCAATCACGAAATCAATCATTTGATAACTCAATGAGTTACTCTTAATATACAAACAGTATTATTTATATAGATAGTAAATACAAAGGCAAATGCAAACATCCAACTGCAATAACCATCAGGCAACAGTCAATAAATTGGTCCATCAATCAATCAATTGATCAGTCTAATCAATCAATACAGCATTATTTCTTAATTGAACTCGAATTTGAGTTGTGAATCACTTAATCAATTGATCAATCAAGCAATGAGTCAATTAGACAAAATAGAGTCACGAAAATAAAGTGAAAGTCGACATACCTTTATTTAGGGTATTTTAGAGAAGCGTAAAATGGGCTTTGGGTCTAAATTATGGGAAGTGCACATAGATTGAGTTACGACTGACGTAGCGTTTCCTTTGTGGCCATAACGATGCCCGGATCACTATTTGCAGTGGCAATCAGCCAAGTCGGATCAGGGAACGGAACAAGCAGCAGCAGCAGCAGCTGAAGTAGAAGAAGAAGCAGAAGCAGCTGTTCCCATGGGATCGGCTTAAGATGCACTTTGGGCTGCATCGCAACGCGTTAAATATTAAAAAATTGTCAAGTGGCCTGCTTATGTATGCCGAGCGATTCGATGCCAGTGTGGCCAGGTGGTTGCCAGTGTTGCCAGGGTTGCCAACTGCTGCCAAAGTGGATAAGCTGCGGCTCTAAGCTGCGACCCAACATGCCGCAGCTAGCGATTCCTATCCGTGTGTGTGCGGACGGAGGTTCAGCCCCAACACCAGCACGTGTGACGAGATTTGACAGCAGCCCGCAGCTGTGACAACCCTACCCCCCTGTTCCCACTCTACAGCTGGGCAGGGTTGAGCAGCTAAAGGCAGCCAGCACATCGTTTGCGGCATCTTTTGTCTTTACAACGAAGTCAGGATGTAAATGATGTTGGTTTGTGGCATAAGGTAGTAAAGTGTATCGGCTAGAGCAGGGGGTAGAGTAGTGGGTAGAGTTGTGGGTAGAGTAGAGGCTAGAGCAGGGGCTAGAGTAGTGAGTAGAGTAGCCGGTAGTGCAATGGGTACATTAGTGGGTAGAGTGAGGTAGGCTAGCGAGTAGGTAAATGTCTAGGATAGTTTGTAGCACATCAGCTGATGGCGTTGTCGGTGGGTCAGTGGGTAGTCAAGTGAAATGCCCATGGGTAGAGTTAAGGGTACCTCTGCATGTAGAATAGTGTGAAGGATAACGGAAAGCCTATCGGAAAGTAGAAGAAGAGTAGTGGGAAGTGCCTGTTAAGGATAAAGACATCTGGTAGTAGCATAGAAAGGATAATGTAGGGTAGCCAAGTTTATATCATACTGAGTACTGCAGAAGGACGTATACTAAGCAGACGAGTAGGTGGAGTAGGAGGAACACAGCTTAGCAACAGAGAGTCTACTACAGAAAAGGATGTAAAACGATTTTTTAGTGGGTACTGCTGGGTAGAAAAGTGTCTGGATACATCAATGAGACATATGGACTAGAGAAACGGGAAGCAGCACAGTTAGTCGTATTATTATCCTATAGGGTAGCACCCGGCGTACCCCGATAGGTTGTCCAGTAGTTAGTCTAGTGGTTAGACTCAATGCAGTTGCTACGAAGTACGTTTTGTACCTGTTTTGTGTTTTACTTTTATTTTGTCACTCAACTCTTTCGCCCACTCTCTCTCTGTCTCTCTCTCTCTCTCTCTCTCTCTCTATCTCTCTCTCTCTCTCTCTCTTTTCGTACGCTTTTATTATTATAAAATACGCATGAGTTAGTGTGCATATTTCATGGATTTCGTGTGTAAAGGGATAAAAATGCAATCAGTCGCAAAAACCAGCAAAGTGAAACAGACAAAAAAGCGCGACAGCATTCGAGAAGACAATGACAGAAAGAGAGAGAGTAAGAGTGGGAGTGGGAGTGGAGGAGAGGAAAGGAAATATGGGAGAGTGTGTGGCTCTGCCAATGCCACACCGCTACCCCTTGCCGCCTATTTATCTAGTTACACAAATTGCACTTACAACTTAATTTCCATTTGAGGACAGAGCAAAGTGTCTATCTAAAAGGCAGAAAATCCCAAATTCGAAAAATTAAAGTACATCGAGATCTCATTTGGGAAAACTTCAGGTTGAAACTTCAGGGTTTACAGGTAGCTTGGGAAGAACGATAAATAGCTCTGCTCGCTGCCTCAAACGGGTTGCTCTGACACTCAGATTAAACACTCGAAACTCGCAGCTCAATTGAGAAGTTAGTGCTCATTGTTGTTGTTGTTGTTGTCGTTGCTCGTTGCTCATTGTTGTTGTTGTTGTTGTTGTCGTCGTCGTCTTCTTCGTCTTCTGGGCTACTCCTGTGTCCTGTCTCGCCCTGCCCCCATCCCCACCATCCAACCAATGGGAATCGTCGCATCGCGTCATCTCAGCGCCGAGAAGCTTCAAGAGATCCAAAACGAGTCCGGTTTCTCCCCCCTGCGCATCGACTACCTGCTGGGTCAATACCAATCCCTGGAGCGGAACGCCGAGGGTCAAGTGCTGCGCAGCGAGCTGCTCAAGGTGCCGCCCGTAGCAGCTCATCCATTAGCGGACCGCCTGGTCGATGTGTACCTCCATCCCTCACTGGGCTTTCAACATTTCATGGACGGCTTGTCGCGCTTTCGACGGCGGGTTCCGCTCCACCATAAGCTGCAATCCCTGCTGGGCATGTACGATGCAGATGGAGACGGGTTGCTCAGTGCGAATCAGTGCGACGAGCTGATTCGGCAGCTGCCGGCGACGGCCCGAGAGTTGCGCTCCATGCGCTGGAAACTTAAGAAGCTGATGGCTGCTCAGACTCTCGAGCTAACGGTGAAGCTCGAGCCGGAGCGGGACAGGGAGCGAGACAGGGAGCGAGACAGGGAACGGGAGCAGCGGGAGCAACGAGCGCGGGATCGAGAGGGAGCGAGGCTGGAGGAACGGGAGCGACAACGGGGACGGGAACGGGAAAGGGAACGAGAAAGGGAACGGGAAAGGGAAAGGGAACTGGACCAGGAGCAGACGCTGGAACAACGGGAGCAACGAAAACGGGAACGAGAGCGGGAACAAGAGCGAAAACCGGAGCTGGATAGAGAGGAGGAGTGCGAACTGGAGTGGGAATGGGAACGGGAGCCAAAACGAGAAAGGAAAACGGAGCGGGATTGGAGAGAGGAGTTGGAGCTCGATTGGGAAAGGGAACGGGAACGGGAACGAAAAATGGAGCAGCCGGAGCGGGAAAGAGAGGGATCAGGCGAACGGGAACCAAATCGAGAACCGAAGCGAGAACGGACGCCAGAGAAGGAGGAGTATCGAAGGGGCTGCATCAACTGCGAAGATTTGGGTTACATAACAAGCGATGTGGATCTCGATCAGAGCCTCTCGCTGTGCTTCAATTAAACACAGTTGCACACACACTCCTATATGTATATGTATATATATACACACACAAACATCATGCATGAATATATTTACATATGTATTCATATAGATACGTGGATGCTGGCCAAAGATCCTTCCACCTCCTCCCCCACCCCGCGTTCCCTACGACTTTTCTTCCTTCGAGTGCCGTTTTTATACCCATCGAAAAAGGATTAACAAGGTATAATGTTTTTGTAAAAATGTATGTAAGAAGCAGAAGGAACGCCTTCTTGCGACCCAATAAAGTGCATAACGTAATATCTTTCCGTCTAACCGTATGTATGAACGCGTCGATCTCAGCATCTTTTAGAGCTGGAGAATAGACATTTCTTATGTAAGCGCTCCTTCAAAATATCGATAGCTCTTTTCGTTCGCTTGTTATCGAGATCAAGTTTTGATTTTTGAGGCCTGTCGCACACATCAAAAATAAAATATATATATATACATATATACAGCTAAAGGAAACACAAAATTTGGATACTTGGATATTTTGGCAAATTCCCCATAATTGGGAGTGGCATCACGGTATCTACTAGTCGAGCACTCTCGGCTAGAGGTTGCTTAGTTTTTCGCTGCGCATAGCTGCACGTTGGCAAACTTTTCACATAAACGCAAAAGTTAAGTCATTCCTGAAAATTGTTTCTTCAAATTTACTTGCGAGTACTTCGGCCCAGACACAGCGAGAGACAGAGACAGAGATAGTGAGCTAGAGAGAGAGAAAGAAGGAAAGGGGGAAAGAGAGGGATAGGAAGGTGCAGCAAGAGTCGCCTTCATTTGACTTGTGTTTCCTTTTTAGGCATGTGGCTGCATATCCGTGTCCGTCACACACACATTCATGCACACACACGCACACTTTGGTGCCTTGTTTAACTCTTGCGGCTCACCTGTTACCTCTTAGTCGTATATTCAAGTGTGTGTGCGTGTGTGTCTGTGTGTAACATACTGCCTTGGCAGCTCATTGGCCTTTTGGGTGTCATTCATCCCATTGAGTAATTGCCACGACGCAACTCTTTTTGAGGTCCGGCAACACTGCAAGCTGCCAGCTGCCAGCTGCTAGCTTTTGTTCTTCCACAGCAAGCGCCTTCCTAATCGATTCTCACTTTCATTTTAAGCCATTGCTCTTCTAAACTCATAACAAAACTGCATTTCAAGCTAAATTCTATATAAAAGATCGAGAATTATCGAAATTTGCATAAAGAGACAAAATTATTTTTTCCCATCATCACAATGCAGAATTTTAAAACCTTGTTTATCTTTTGATAATAAAGGTATTCAGATCAAGTAAGAAATCACCCAAAACCTCATTCCAAGTCATAGTATTCGGTTATGGAACCGGAATAAAAATAGTTTGAGGATTTCAAAATGAAGTCAAACTTTCTAAATGCATATTTAACACATTAGTGTCTCTTTCTCTCCCTGTTTTTCTCTCTGTTCCACTCCCATCTCGCGTTATTTTCCTGTTATTTCCATTTTACCTCCTATACTCGTTTCTCTCGCTCTCTCTCTTTCTTTCTCACTTTCACTTTCACTTTTGAGCTCCAATCTCGCACTAAATTAAATTTCCAACTCAATTTCGCGCCGCTAATTTTAATTTTATAAATACTCAAATATATATAAAATGCTTTTCCACCTTCCGCACACACAGACAGACACAGACACACACACACACTACACATTGCCTTCACTCCCCTCCCCATTGCAACTGCTGAATCTTCAGCTGAAGCCTTCACGTATTTTGGCATATGTCAAAATTAATTTCGTTGCGAACATTTTGACAGCTTCTCATGCAAACACTTGCCCAGGTCCATGGCCAAAAAACCAGCCTATGTCAGCATCAAAGTCCAAAAAAGAGGCTGCTGAGTGGAGCGGAAGGGGGTGGGGGAAGCCCGCTGTTTGGGCTTTGTTATTCATTGCCTCTCAGCTGAGTGGCATTGCTTTTGGTTTGCTTCTTTTTTATTTTTGCGCAGTCAGCGGGCAAACATTTTGCCACATCAATAGAAAGACACATTACGAGGCTCCAATGCGAAAAAAATCCGAGTGCACATATTGCAGACGGGTTTGACAAACCGAGGCATACCCTGTTCAGCTCTAAGTGGAATTAGTTCGATGATGATTTTGCCTCACGGCAAGCTCCGATTCTATTTAGAGAGCAATTTTCATAACGCAGTTGGGTGTAACAGACATTAATCGAACAATGGAAACTCCGCTCAACCAATATACCCAGCTTCAAGCAGCGTACAGAGTCAACCATACGAAACTCTTATCTGTCTCATTGCCTTCCTCTCTATCTTTATCCTTCTCTCTCTCTCTCCCTCTCTCTCTCTCTCTCTCTCTCTCTCTCTCTCTTTTTCTCTCTCTCCTGCTTTTCGCATTTGCTGTGGCATCATTGCTTTAATATGGAAAATCATGGCGGAAAAAAAGCGTCCGATTTTCCATGATGTCATGCAGCAAGCAAAGCTCTACCACAGACCCCACCCCACACCACCCCATCCCTAAAGAAAAAAAAAGGGAGGAAGCTTAGAAAGAAGAAATTACCCAAATTAAGAGCACATTTTCTGATTGGTAGACCCAGCTGCTGCCCCGTCCACTGCCTTCCTTTTGTATGTGAAAATTAATGAAATTAAATTGACTTCGTTTTAATGGTTCGAGTCTTGACCCCAAGGCAAGGTGACGTACCACCCGAACCACCTGCCAAACCACTTTCCCTTTTCACACATTCGGCATGTCGATTGAAGAGTCCCTAAATCCATATCAGTGAGACCAGATCTTGAGATAGAAATGCGCGCGTGTCAATCACGATCTATCGCTTACCAACAACTATCAACCTAACCATAACATTTAACAGTTCTCTATTGAATATTCCACTAAGCTCTACACGAAGTTTAGAAGAAATAGAGAATTATAATGGACAATTGCGAAGATTCAGTTTAGAGTCTTGAACAATTCGTTCATATTATTCACTAGTTCTTTACTTTAGCAACTCTCATTCGTTATTCCATTTTTTACCTGAAATTCACTTTTTGAACCTTGCTAGAAAATCATTGTGAAAAATCAGGCTTGAAAAAAATGTACGCTTTCAACACAGAAGAGGAAAAAAATGAAATCTTTATGGAGGATGGCTCACTAGTCGCTACCCCTCCTCCAGGTGGGGAAGGAGTAGGTGTTAAAAGGGGGCGTGGCTAACTTTTGGATATTTTGTTGCTTTGTGTGTGTTTTAGCCTGTTTTCACTTTGGACATCGCGTTAATACGTCTGAAATTGTTTGGTGATGGAATCTCGAACGTGATGTGAATATCCAGAATTAATTGCAAAGGAAGTGAGAGGAAAGGAGGGTGAGCGGATGAGGGGGAGGAGGTCGATGTGGATGTCCAGAGCTGAGAAGCAGAGGTTAAAGTTGGATTTGCTCCATTGGAAATTCAATGCCAAAGTCCAAATCAAAGATAAAAACCATTCAGCGAATCGATGAACAACAATAACAACAACAACAACAAAATTAGCAAGAATCGGATGTGTGAGCAGTGGCGTAGACGGTAATCATTGTGAGTGGGGCAGGGGGGGTTTCCTGAGAGAGTCGATGAGTTCTAATCTTACATTCCATCAACCTGGTGTTCCTTTGTGTCTCTATTTGAGCACTGTTCAATGGAGTTTCCCAAAGTTCTGTTTTAACTTTATTAAAATCTTTCGTTTATATTTTGCGTGTTTTTTCCCTTCGTCGAGTTTGTATTTTAATTAATATTTAAATGATAATAATAATGATGTTGATGATGATAATGATAATGATAATGATAATGATAATGATAATGATAATGATAATGATAATGATGATGATGATGATGATGATAATGATAATGATAATGCTAATGATAATGATAATGGTAATGGTAATGATAATGATAATGATAATGGTAATGCTAATGATAATGATAATGATAATGATAATGATAATGATAATGATAATGATAATGATAATGATAATGATAATGATAATGATAATGATAATGATAATGATAATGATAATGATAATGATAATGATAATGGTAATGGTAATGATAATGATAATGATAATGATAATTATAATGGTAATGGTAATGCTAATGATAATGATAATGATAATTATGATGATGATGATAATGATAATGATAATGATAATGATAATGATAATGATAATGATGATGATGATGATGATGATAATGATAATGATAATGATAATGATAATGATAATGATAATGATAATGATAATGATAATGATAATGATAATGATAATGACAATGATAATGATAATGATAATAATGAGTAATAGTAATGATAATGGTAATGATAATAATTAGGATTATGATTGTGCTAATGACTATGATTATGAATAATTTATGAAAATAAAAAAAAAAAATTTTTGAATGATTTAATATTTCAGCGCTGTATACAGGGCATCTGGTACTCTAATACACTCGACTAAAAAACGTTTAGTTTAGTTTTATTTCTAAATGTGCTTTTTACGGTTTTTTGATGGCAAAGCCCGCATCAGTTGCATTGTCAGTTGATTTGCCTACCAGTCAGTCAACAGTCACATAAAGGCGAGAGAGAGATAGAGATAGAGAGTCAGTGAGCGCTCGCGTTGTTGCAATTACACGAATTCCCCATTCACCGTTAAGAGGTTGTCCAACAAAGATTTTTCTTAGAAAAGCGCCGCGGCAAAGGCAGCGACAGCGACAGTGGCAGCGGCAGCAGCAGCAGCGAGGAGGCATTCCAAACTAAATTACAAACAAAAATGTTGCTTGCAACATGAAAACCAAAGCGGAAACCGCAGCAGCAACTGAAAATGTACGCAGAAAAAAACCTAGAAAAATCAAAAGAAAACCAAAAACAAAACTTTACGAAAAATCATTAATTTAACGAAGATTAAATACGCTCTTAAATTTAAATCTTCTCAATTTAGATAAGGAAACTATAATTAAGAAAATTCAATTAAGAGCTTAATCAATTAATACTATGTATATATTTTTATTTTTCTGATTATTAGTAATATTATGGGCATTAAATTATACTACTTTTTAATCTCATCTTAAGTTTCTAACCGATTCCTTGGAATCTTTTCTTTATAAAGATTTATCTATTAAGTATGATATACAAAGATGATTTTATATGCTTTACTTTATTCAATTACAATATTTTACACATTTTATGACAACTGACAGAAACCTTTTGTTAGGGTATTCAAAGAGGCCAAAAATAAAGAAAGCAACTCAAAATGAAAACGAAATGCAGCAAAGGGGCAGAGGCAGAGGCGAAAGTAAAGGCAGAAGCAGAGGCAGAGGCAGAGACGAATGCAGCAGCGAGTGACTGACTTGGCGGCGGCGTCTCCGAGTCGCCAGTCACACACACATACACCCGCACATGCAATTTGGTATGTGTGTGTGCGTGTGTGTGTGTTTCCCAAGAAACCTTTGTTGCATTATTGCCGCAATTTGCAGAAGTGGTGACGTGAGAGCCATCAGAGCCACGAGAATATTGGCCCGCAGCACACACACACACAGAGAAAGAGAAAGAGAAAGAGAAAGAGAAAGAGAGAGAAGAAGAGAGCCGCTGCTCTGTCAAGGTTGCCAGACAGGCAACAAATAACAACTAAGTTGGCAATTTGGAGTCGCGCAAACCGAAAGCCGAAAGAACAGCAAAAAAATTGTAGTTCAAGTAGAAGCACTGAAGAAGAATAAGAAGAAGCAACAGCAACAAATGCGCAGCTCATCTCTAAAAGTGTTTTTGTTTTTTTCTTTTTGGCTAAGGTGAGGGCAATGAGTGTAGAAGGGCAAAGGGGGATGGGGGAGCCTGAGACTGGACACTTCATAAATAAAGAAGAGGGCAACGCACCTGAAAATCAGTAAAAAATCAAATATTGATAAGCTCTCTGTTGTTCTTTAGTCATCTGGCAACACTAGCACAGTTATCGATAACAGACAATTACAAGAAGGTAAATGTAATTATATTTCAAGTTATTAAATGTAATCGATTTGCATCCAAAAGATTAAGAGATGAGAAATTGATTATTTTGTTAGTTTGAATCTACTGACAACACTGTCAAAGTTATCGATAACAGGCACTTACCAAAAAAAGGGATAATATAATTATATTTGAGGTTGTAAGAGGAAATCAATAAGCATGCAAAACGATATTTTTTTAATTTTCAATAAAGCCATCAATATCATAGTTATCGATAACAGCTCTAAATAAACAGTTGTAAAAATGATACTTACAAAGCTCAATATATTATTATGAGCTCAATCAAACAAAACTTAATTAACATGTTTTATTTTTATCGACTTACAAGACTAGCACATTAATCGATAGCAGCTTCACAGTGCACATTACCAAAAACAGAAACAAATTCGTATTTAAAGGCAAACAAGAGTTGATTCATTTGTTTATTTTGTTTAGGCAACGGCAACGGCATCGGTAATGGTAACGGTAACGGTAACGGGAACTGGCGCAGTTATCGATAACAGATGAAAAGTACCAATTACAAAAATCAACAATTGCCGAAAGCAAACAACAGAATTTACCCCATTATTAGAGCAAAAGGAAAAAAAGTAAAACAACAAATAGGGAAACGAAATCAAAACAAAAGTTACCAAGAAATGGATCCGCATTGCAGGGCGGTTCCCCCTTAACCCACTTTCGAAAGGGCATTTGTCGAAGTCGTCACGAACCGATTGTCCAAACGGAGCAGCTCATGTGCATTTGCATGCCACGTGTACAGTAAACACACCTTAAGGCGGTACGAAAAAAAGGAAATTTAATTACAATTGTGCTTGCACCTGTTATCGCTCAATGTATTATCTATTGACAAGACCCGTTATGAACTAGCGTGCTATTAATTTTTATTGATAACTTCCATTAATTTATTTATATTTTATTATTAACTATTTATGTAAACGTAACCAACCAACTAATCTTAAGCAAGGAAGAAGAGCTGCAGATAATGAAAATTGTCAATCGATTAATTATTAATTGATTATCACTCACTGATATTTAACTTATCGAACAATTGCTTTAGCAAGTGCTCACTGTGCCAAGAAGTGCTTCAAGTGCTGGCTACAAATTTGTAGCATACTTTTGCGGGCAGCTGGCGGCCAATTGGCAGCCGAGTGTCCAGTCCGGAGTCAATTGTTGTTGCCCCCTCCACCCTTCAACTTGAGAGCCAAGACAACAGAAAGGTGGAGGGGGAGAGGGAGTGGAGGGATCAGACAGAGGGGTGGCGGGGGTCAAGTTAACTGCAGCTGAGGCCGCAGCACTTGAACTAAGCCAGCAAAAAAAAGGAAGAGAAGTTTGCGAGTTGCCAAAACAAGGCCAAGTTGTGACGCAAACAACAAGACGAACACGAAGAAGAGGAAAAGCCAGAGCAATAATATGAAATAAATTCCAATAGAGGTTACTAGAGAGAGGGGTGAGTTAACGGGTAACGGTACAAATCCGTACAAATTGAATAAGAACTCAATCTTGGCTACTGTCAAAACAACTTTTCTCCTGCCTTTTCTTTTCATACAAGGGGCCGGAGTCCTGGCAACCGGACACCGCAGCACGAGGCGGAAAGATAAAAAACATGGAAGAGGCACTAAAAAAAAAAAGCGAAACACTCACACACACACACACAGATAGCGGAAGAGCTCCATATATTGAAGGGAATTGAATTGAAATGCTCCGGCAATTGTTTGTGTATCATTATAGTCATCATCAATGTGCTCATCGGCTCGCCAACTGACCCGATACATATATATATATATATATATAGCTATATGTATATGTCTATATACATATATATGTATCTCTATATGTATGCTCGCTCTTAAAAGTCTGTGTCTTATTTTTATGACTTTGCTTTGCTTGCGCGCAATTTAAAGTCGACTTTACTGTTGCTTAAGAAAGTATGGCTGTTCGATAAAAACATTTATCGATAAGTCTAAGTCTTATTACATGAAATGCAGAAATTAGCAAAACTGATTAAACGGATCGTTGATGACAATTTTATTAATTTCTTATTGATCAACATTTATCGATTACCAATGTAAATTATTTTTCACGTGTAAGGAAAACCATAAGAGTTAAAGAAATCTTATCTGAAGGAGAATATTTGTATACAGAATCCTTAGATTTATTGATAAGTTTACAAGGTATCTTTAAGTCGAACGTTCTCAACTCAAACCTAATATGTTGATCTTTATTGTAGTACGTAAGTAAAAATATTAATCTTGAATAATCTCTGTAAGCAACATTACTTAAAGTTAAGGGCGATTACAAGGTATCTTTAAGTCTAAGACTCACTCAATCTGTTCAGTAGTTTAGGTGGCATTAGCATCGATTACTTTCTTTCTTCTTTTTTATCGACCACCCCCTTCCTCTGCCCCTCATCCACTCACCACTGGGTATACATCAGATGCCACGCCCACTCTATTGAGTGGTCATCTTCCAATATTTCTGATGTCCATAGAATTCCAATTAGCAACGTTTAGCTAAATGATTGATTGACTTTACGAGTCGGGCAAAACGGAATGCAGACCCAAACCTCGATTTCATATCTTTGTGTGTGTGCGAGTGTATGGATGTGTGTCAACGTGTATGTGTATGTGTATGTGCATGTGTGTCAACATGCTTGTACATCTTTAAGCCCCCATTAAATGAACAACAATGATCAATTGTCAATTAGTTTAACTCAATAGTGAAATGTTGTCAATTATTAAAAACATTTCAATTTTGATATCAAAATATTAATTGCAAAAAAATACAATAAATAAAAATACATTTTTTATTTTTTTATTTTCCGCTTGCTGTCAAATCAATCTAACGGGATTTAGTTGCATATTGTCAGTGTTGCGAAATGATACAGGCATAGAATGCGTTAAATAAGTAAAACAACAAAAAATAGTTTTAATATATTTATTTATACATTTTTTATTTGTTTTTTATATATATAAATTGTATTGGCTTACAACACTAAATGCGGCATTTTAAGTACCAACAGTTATCGATAAATATAAAAGTATAATCGCTTATTGATCATTTGGTCCAAGTGTGGCTTCAGATGAGCTCCGAGTCATTTTACAACACTTATTAGCTATCGATAAACTTAAAGTGCGACCTTATAAGTTTGGATGCATCCATGATTGTTGATATATCGACAAATATTTTCTGTTGTATTTCACTACTAATCACTAATATTACTAACTATTTGTTGTTATCGATAAATCATAGAAATCCTCTTGTATCCATCACGAATTTAAGTCTCATTTTTCAATTCATTCACCAATAATAATTACTTAGTATAAATATAATCTTCTTGGTAAATACCAATGATTAAACTCTATCTCACATCTACCCCTATCTACTCTATAACTGTCAACTGTTATCGATAAATTGCATTTGCCACTACTTTGAGCAACCACAATGAGAGTATGTGCATGTGTGTGTGTGTGTGGATGTGTGTTGGCGAGTTGTCAAGTTATGTCAGGCGATCAATTGGTCAGCATTGGCTTCGACTGTCGCCACGCCCACCGCCCACCGCCAACCGCCCACTGCCCACTCGTCGCCCACTTGCCACGCCCCTTCTCGACTGCCGCCAATGGCCGCTGCACTATTAATTATCATGTTAAAATGTAATTAATTAAAGATGTCGTCAACGCAGCGTCGGAGTCGACGTCCGCACATAACTTTCAATGAAAAGTTCATAAATTACGTAATACCAAAAACGAAATTACAAACGCCATCAACGACGACAGCAACAACAACAAAAACAACAGCGACGGAACAACAACAAATGCCACCTGATAACAAATCAAACGAAATTTTTGCTTTGCCTATCGACAAACGTCGACAGCGACGCCAACGTCGCAGCTGGCGACAGCAAGGCCCCCGCACAGTGGGCCGCATGTAACTTATTTGCCTCAAGATTAATATTTACGAAAGTACTTATTGCATTTACAGGGTATGGCGTCTCGACTTCCACTTCCAAAATTTACAGGGTATTCCATGTATATTCTTCCTTACAAAATTATGAAATAAAAGTCTTCGTTTTGGTTTGATTGTTGTAATATAAAACATTATAAAACGTAAAGATCAGGTGGACAATATACAGGTAAAGCCGTGAGTATTGTTTTACATAGCTGCTAGAATTGTGGATAAAGCTTACGAATTTAAGTATTTCTTTGTGCGGCATGTAGTTTGGGCATATGCAAGTAAACATGGATTCGGTCTTGTTTGCAGTGTAGTTTTAGTATTATTTTGAATTTTCTTAATAGCAATTCTATAGAGTAGTGTAAAATTTGATGGCTAAAACAAATTGATGGCTAGAAGAGTAGGAACTATTTTTCGTCTGTGTTATTTTTCGTATACTAATTTTTTGTTGTGTAAGCGGCTCTTTTTTATTTCTAAGTATATATTTTTGATGTATAGGTAATATTTTGTTCTTTTCTTTTTAACTTTTGTTGCCTAAGCGAGTTATTTTTTTTTTGTTTTTTCATTGGTAGTTTTGCAGTCTTTTGTTCGGTTGTTCTATAGTTTGGTTTTGGTAAAAAATATAAATGTATTTTTTTTTGTATTTCTGCAGTATTATACGTAGTTAGTAATTGGTATTTAGTATTTAGTATTTTGGGTTTTGGTTACGGTTGCTTGCTTTTTCTGGCGGTCGTTAGTTTCTTGCAGTATTTTTTGGCTTGTGCTAACGGCTCATCGTTTAAGTTGTCCTTATTTTGGTGTTTTTTGCTCTGCTGTGGATTATTTGTCATGTTTCCAAGGAAATCTCGTTTGTTCTGTTTACGTGGTATTTTTGTCGTTCTTGTTGTTGCAGGGCTGGTGAACTGATTGGGATTACCAAAGACCCGACGAATATCCGCCGGGCGGCACCCGATTATTTGTATTTGGATGCATGGGTTGTCCACCCATCTGGTTGGGCGGTTGTATAAAGTCGGTCGCACCCGGCTTGTAGCCCTCCCCGGTAACTGGGTTTCCCTCTAAGCGTTGAATAAATACCGGGGAAAGTTGCAAGTTAGGTATCATAGAATTTTAGGGTGTCTTCCAAATCGAATATACGCCACCAGAAACCCATACAATGGGGTATTTTTCGGCCTACTAAAGGGTGTTCTGGATTCGCATAAAGTACCTTACCTCGATTCTTTTGCTTCTTTGGCTTCAGACCGCCGACTCCATCACCATTAAGACCCGACCCGGTAATCGGATTGCGTGAATAGAAGTTGTCCTTGTTCTCGAGCTTGATGCACGGCACGTGCGACTGCTCAACGTAATCGCCGCAGATTCCCAGAGGCTCCTTTAGGTCTGGCTCCGGGTCCATGTTGTTGAGCGAGTACGGACGTTCTGGATTGGTGCTCGAGTCGCGGCGGCTCTGTAGATAAACGTCATGTTTGTCCGATTCGACGAACGTACAGTTGTCGTCCGGCACGGGCCCAACTTCGTTATCGGCGCAAGGCAGATCAATATCCAAAACATCGGGTGGACGTTCCGGCTCATCGCTGGGAATGGCTGACGATGAGCAAGCCGGATCACGCTCGAAATCGAGCGGTTCGTGAACCTCGTGGGCCTTGGCTGTAGAGAATTAGAATGGGCTCAGCTTTGTTTAAAATCGTTTGTCTACCGTTCTCCTAAGAACCGATCCCCAAGGCCCTCTTGAATAGAGGAGGATGGGTAGACCCTCCCACTTAGTTAAACAATCATATTTCTTTGATACTTACTGCTCATAGTGGGTGGACTTGTCAGTTATACAACAAATTAATATTTTTATTTAAAAATATTCTGATGTGTTTTTATATACATAAAAGTATTGTTACCGGTTGACTTTTACAAAATATATATAAAGCACGAACACTTTTTTTAGGATTTTTTTTTTGGTTTTTTTTGGTTGTGTTCAGCTCTGTTACTGAACTTAAACTGAATAGAATGCGAACAAGGTGTTGGAACCTTGGAAAAATAATAAGAGTTACGATTCGGAGCCTACTAAAAGCTATTCTAGTAAATTGTGGGTGTTAAAGTACGTGTTAAATGACTGACAAAAAACAAGTACATAAATACTAAAAAATGTTTATTAAAATTAACCTATGAATAAAGTATTCGAGAATATACAAGAAATATATAAGAATTTTCTTAAGAAATTAATCAATGGTTAAAATGAACAAAATCTGAAGAGAAATTGTGTAAAGAAATTTGTAGCACATATTTAAGCGCTGGGCACACTGTGCGCTGCTCAATTGATGCGTATGTGCGTGTGTATGTGTGTGTGAGTGCGTGTATTCTTTGGCATGACCCGCATAATCCGCATGTAAAACAAATTAATAAATAAATAATAAATAATAAATGTGCGTAATAATAATGACTAAAGAAATATCAGAAACAATAAATTTTATTTGAGTAGTCGCCAAAGCCGCCGACAAATGCCAAAAACAAAGGCAACAATTATTAATGGAAATGGGGAGGGGGTGGATCAGAGAGAGAAGAAGGGAGGGGGCGTGGCGTGGAGTGGAGTGGAGTGGGGTTGACTTCATGTCATAAACGTTTATAAATTTGTTGTCTGCGCGTAAATAAAATTCGCAACAATATTAAAACTGATGCGCGGGTGTAACTGTGAATGGTTTGGGAAGGGGCCGAAGGGGCGGGACAGCTCTTTAAAATAATTTATCGCATGCAATATTCACGCACGCACACACGCTCGCTTTTTAGCTTTTGCTTTTGTGCCGCTTCTTTAGCCTCTCGCACGTTTTCACGCACATTTGTAAGCAAGTCAGGGAATCGCTTGCCCAATTAAATGCGTTGAAGCACACATGCACACAGCCATACACACACACACACGCACACGCACGCACTCTCACTCTCGCATAACTGTTATCGCAAAAGCTAATTCTCGAAAGTCAAAACACTCGCATTTTCGCTCTTAACAGCCAAATAAACAGCGCAGAACCCTCCACTTATCCTTTCCTCCTCCTCCCCCTCCTCCTCCTCCTCCTTCTCCACTTTCTTCATTTAGCAATAGTACTGCAATTAAAAATGTGGCACATACGCACCTTTGCGAAAAATATCACTAAAGCGACTTTAAAATAACAAAACAAAGTGCATAAGTACCGTTTAATTCAGTACAGTGGGCGTAATTCGCAATTAAGATGAGCATTTTTTATAAGATGACTTTATATAAGAGAAGGTACTCTCTCTTCCTCCTATTATAGTTGTCACATATAATAAAAATATGAAAGCTGCATATGTATGTATGTATGTATGTATATTATAGAAGTCAAATACTTCAATTTAATTATTTTTATTTAACTATTCATATTAATATTTTTATCATTTTTAAAATTGTATCGTCCACATCGTTCTCTTTGTTAAGCTCTCCCATCTCATCGTTAACTCAGCTAAACAAAGAGATCAGCCGATTTTGGGAGAGGGCGCAGTGCTTGATCCACAAAATAAGCAAAGTTACTGTGAATGGTGCTCTGTAGTGCTGGAGCTGTGGCTGTGGCTGTGGCTGTGGCTGTAGCTGGAGCTGTGCCTGCCGCGGGCATCAGGTGCCTCAATTGCAGCTGTCGCCTTGTCGCTGTTGCTGCAGCTGTCGCTTTGTCGCAGCGTCTCGCACTCTCGCTGTAATAGCTTTGCTTTAGCTGGCAGCTGCGCTGCTTTTGTGAAATCATTTGACATGTCAACGTCTCAGGCGACGCACAGTCGAACGTAGATCCCTTTCCAATGCCAACAGAATTCGCATGCTCTCTCACTCTAGCGCACATCAAGTCACCGCATAATGGTTAAGGTGTAAGCGGGTGCATTGCCCGTTTATCAAACGCTATTCGAATATGTTGTTGTTGTTGCTGTTGCTGTTGCTGTTGCTGTTGCTGTTGCTGCTGCCGTTATTCTGTGCCTTCTCCTCTCGCTTTTCGCTGCCGCTGCTGCTAGTTTTACAGTTAAAGTCGAGCAAGAAAAAGCGCAAATCAGCCACAATTGCCTGTGACAGACGCAAGCTTTTTCCCTTTGTGCGGATGTGTGTGTGTGAAATACTTTGTGGCTGTGTCAGTGTGTTGGTGTATGTGTGGGAATGTGTGCGTGTGTGTCTTTGACATTATTTGTGCTGCAAGCTGACAGATTTTCGTTACGGCAGCATTAAATTGAATTTTGACATTTCTTTGCATATATGTATGTATGTATATGTGACTTAGATACACACATACACATGCACACACACCGACCTACACATGTGCGCGTGTATTTTGTCGCATTTGAACTGAGCCACTGGCAAAACTTAAGAATATCCCCTTCCCCCCCGCTCTTTCTCTCTCTCTCTCTCTCTTGCTTCCTCTTCACTTTTGACCAAGTCGCTTTGTGAGTTTGGCTTCCACTCTGCACATAAATTTAAGAACTGACTAATTTAATTGTAAATTATGATTGATTCGATTAATTAGAGCATAACAAAGCTTAAAAACTTTATTATTGACTAAGAAAAGATTATTTATACATCACTTCACTTAAGCACAGGTACATTAAAATAATTTTTTTCTTTTTTTAAATCTCTGTTTCCATTAAAAAAAAAAACTGATTTTTATACCCTGTCCGTATGTATAACGCGTCGTTTAAAGAAACTACAAGAGCTACGACTTGAAATTTGATTATCGATAACTTTTTCCGTTTGCTTGTCATCGATAACTCGAGCTGGACGTAGAGTATCTAATAGTTTTCGCTTTGCTTGTTAGTAGTGAAAAAATCCCATAGCTATTATCTGTTGTGAGATGGACAGTTGTCCCTAATAGAATTTAAAACCCCTTCACTGTTCTTGATGTTCCGTATTTTAAGTTCTGGGAAAGAGTTCGACACAAAATTTGAATCAAAATTCATAAAACCAAAATGCACACATGCAAAATTTGTGCTTTAGTGCGCAAAATTTCAATTTTTGTTGATTGAAGAGCCAAAATTTGTCTGTGTGCGTGTGTGTGTGTGTGTGTGTGTATCATACACAAACACATTTGAGTGTATGTGTTTGTGTATGATTAACGCCCCATCGAACCGACTCGGACTTTGATGGCCAGAAGTCGTCTAGAAGCAGCTCTGCCTCAATAACATTTCCTCCGGTGCACCTTGAAAATTAATTTCTCACGTTTCACGTACAATTTGTATGACCGGAAGCGTTTTCAATGCGACGCTGCCTGACTTCGGCCGGAGTCCTCTTTGAGTCCTCTGTGTGTCCTGCCTGCTGGCTGCAATCCTTAGCCAATCCACCTACATAAGTCCCAGTCTCCCATACATCCAATTTCTGTACAGATGGCTGCTCGCTAATGAAGGTTTCATATTGCTTTTGCTCCTGCCGCTCTTGTTATACCCTGTAACATGAGACACCACAATGGGTATGATGAACAAGTCTTCAGCTTCGAGTTAAAGATTTATAGTCAGCTGTGCCTCTTTATAGCCTACATTGCGAGTAAGGGGTATGTGATAGTCAATCACTTAGGTAGCTGTGAAGTTTTTTTTAGCCCTCCATTAAGTTTAGAACCTACATAAGCTTATTTTACACTATATTTTGATATAATAGGTATCTATAGTCTATCAGTTATAAGAAGTTAATTACTTTTTACTCATCCGTACAACCAAAGATTAAGTTTAACATCTATTGACATCTGCTCCAGCCCATATTCGTACACATTTCTCACATATGGTATCTTGTAGTCCATCACACAAACAACTTTCACATGTTTCTACATTTCTGATTTTAATAGTAATATTAATGCTATTTGACTTCATACACACTCTTCAATGCCACTATAGGGTATCTGGTAGTTCATAATTTACATTTTAAAGATTTCTATGCTGGTGCCCGTATAAATTTCGGTACACGAAGCTTAACTTTTAATTTCCCCCGTCTTGCTCAACTTAAATATTACTTGATATGTCGTAGTTCATCAGTTATGAATTCAGCACAGTTTTTGAATTTTACCGAGCTTCTGACTGAATATATAACTCTCAACCCCTACTCTTATTCATTTTACTTGTCTTGTATGTCACAGGGTATATCTTAGTCCGTCAGTTACCCTGGAACTTAGTTTTGGAGCTTTAGTGGAGACCACAAATCGCCGCACGTAGTCAACGAGTCCAATTCCGCATTTGGATCCGACTGGTCGAAAAGGCCACGCACCAAAATGCATTTGTGTGTGCGTACACACACGCACACAAATATACACACATGCATTGTTGTGTATTGGACAAAGCGTGTAAAGTGATACATATATACCCTGCGACCAGAAAGACCACAAATGGGGTATGTACATACATACATATATTTATTTATTTCGTATATTTTATTAAATTACTTCATTTTGGAAGCTATATCTAGTTACTTAGTTTTGAATGTGTATAAAATACACAATAAAAATATCCTAAATGTATAGGGTATCAACTAGTCGTGTTCTTGTTCTATCAGCAATTAGTCTAAGCCATGTATGTATGTATATATATACTACATGCACTTTAAATTGAAATTACTAAACTCAACGCAGACAAAATTTGATTTATGAGAAGCGCACAGAAAGGCGTTTTGATAAGCCAATAAAAATGTAGTCAAACTGCATATTAAACTATTTTATGATTACAAATGCTCACAATTGAGACTCAATTTAGGATAAATTATAGGTATTGTATAGCCTTGCGAGTAGTTCCACTCTACAGGGTAGCTCTCAGTCGTGCAGCTTCTAGCAAAGCCTTCGCAACTTCTTATTGTTGCGGTTTGTGTTTAGTTATTAGACGTTATTAGCTTGTGGCCAGGCTTTGTTGCCGACAACTTAAGTCGGACCACGCCCCTTTTCCCTCCCCAGCCCCCTCATGAATGCGGCCTTTGGTGGACGCCACTGTTTCAGAGTTGTCATGCGTGCGCGCTTTAATTGCTGAGGATTATGTGTCTTAATTTTATGATTGCTTCTTTAATCAAAGACCTAACTGCACGCCAATTATGTCCAGACCGTGCTAATTGTTTCGCCATCTCTCTCATTCACACACACTCCCCCTCTCTTTCTGTTGCCCTCTCTTTGTGGCTAATCGATGCGCGTTATTTGCGATTAGTCGAGCCAAATGAACCACGTAGTCATAGAAGAGGGAATAGAGAGGGAAGAGGGAATGGGACCGAAAGATAGAAGGGAAGAGGGCTAGAGAGAGAGGAAGAGAGTTAGAGGTTGAGAGGGCATTACATCTTGGCTATATCATTTGTCTTATGGAGTGTAACAAAGCAAACCCCCGCCCAACCGCGCGACCTGCTTACCCGCTTACGCCCACCTCCGTGGCTGCCTCCATTTCTGTTGTTTTCGACTCACATAATGAATGCGTGCTTAGCCATAATAAAATGTAGCGGCATTTTCCAACAAGCCGCAAAAACATGGCCAACAACAAATACCGAACAACCTCTCCCTCTGCCTCATACACTAAGCGAAAATTCCCACACAGAACATACCCAAAATAACACTTCAAAAATGATAAATAAAATCAAAAGTAAAATTGAGTAATTTTAAGGGATGAAAACATTAAACTAAATAAATTCGTAAACATTTTTAATGAGTTGAGAATATAAAAATTAAGAAAAATTATTTAAGAATTGAGAACTACCTTAAGTACTTAAAGATAGGGGATAAGGGCAAGAAATCACTCAGTCGAATATTCGCTGCCTCTCATTTTTTATCTGTGAGAAACTATTGTCATTAAATGTTTCTCTTTCTCATTTTCACAACAGGAAGAGATTACGCATGGAGCTGACTCTTTTTACAGGGTATATTCTTATTGAGCATACTTTTAGTTTCTCTTTTTCTGTTCAAGTCTCTTACTTATTGTGACTATTTCTCTCTCCCCCTCTCTCCCAATCTCTCTCTCTCTCTCTCTCTCTCTCTCTCTCTCTCTCTCTCTCTTTTCTCTCTTTCTCTCTCTCTCTCTCTCTCTTTCTTACCTCTGTCTCTATCCCTCAATGAATATTTCCTTTCTCTCGCTTTTTGCCGTTTTTTGCAAAAACGAATCTGAACTAAAATCCACCCAAAGTTTTATTTAAGTAATCAAACATTTTGTTGCCGTGTACCTGGCTGCAACCAAAGCTGGTCCGTAGGCCACCCGCAAGTTGTTGTTGTTGTTCTTGTTATTTTTTGTTGTTGTTGTTGTTGTGGCAAACAATGCAATAAAACATTTTGCAATGCGGACCTCATGCGGCAATCAGTTTTGCAACAGTGCAACATGTGGCGCTAGGTTGGGATCGCAAACCAACCAAAATCCGTAAGCTGCTCACACAACCCCCCCATCTCCTCTCGCTTACCAGCACCTGAACTAGGTAAGACTACACGCTCCCCCCGCCCGCCTGCAGAACTTGTCTAGTCATGCTTGAAAAAGTTGTAAATAAATAATATGCAAGCACTTGTTCGTGGCAAATGAATGCAGCGAAAGGCAAATGAAAGACTCTTTAGCAAATACCCTGCAAATGCTTTCCTTTGCCTTAAGTTTAATTAACCTTCAAGTTGAATTAGGTTAACGTCCTATTTGTTGAGGTAATGTTTTATTAAGTGCTGTTATGTTGAGTTCATTTAATTTGAGGTTAGGTTAGGTCAATTTATTGAATTTAATTCATATTTTCGAGGTTACGTTAAGGTTTTAATATGATTAAATTTTAGTTATCATAAGTTATTTAGGGCTTTGACGAATTTAGTGTGGTTTTGTTTGATTAAATGCGGTTATATTGAGTTCATTTCGCTTGAGGTTAGGTTATGTCCGATGAAATGCGGTTATATTTAATTATGGAGGTTTTGTTAGACTAGCATTAAATGAGGTTACATTTGATTGCTTGTTATGAGATATACTACAATTTTAAAATGAAGTGTATTCAAAATCAATAACTTTGACATGCCAAGACTTATCGACAACAGATTAGTCCTTGAATTGATCGTTTTTAAGATAAAGTTAAGTATTAAATTTAAATTCGATATCTTTGACATGTTAACAGTTATCGATAACATAATTGCCGCTGCTTGAGTGTTACAAAAGCCTGCAAAGTAACACAAATCAAGAAAAATGTGGAAAGTTTCTTATATTGCATTTCGATTTCTTTGAACCTTAAGTGGGAACTACAAACCGAACTTGGAGTACTTCATAAAAAATATACCATTCACTGTTTTATAGCCCACTTTTCGAGGAGTCAAGCGATATTCATAAATGTTTTCTATGTATATATATATATATATATATATATATATATATATATATATATATAATATTATATATATATTTAGAATATATATGTATATATAAATATATTTATTTTTTTTATGTTTATGTTGTGCGACTTAACTAATTAAAACTTTAATGCATTCGTCTGCGATGTCAGAATCGTTTTTTTTTGCGGATGGTAAATAATTTTATGATAATTTCATCGAGGGAAGCTTCAAAGAGTTTCCAATGACAACGTTTGCCCTTTTTTAGCTTGATTTTTAGCTTTTTATTTTAGCTTAGCTTTGTCTTTTATTCAACTCAATTGCAAATGGAATGTTTTTTTCGCAAATTCTTAGAAGAACAAGAAGTGGTGGGCGGGGTGGGGGTGTAGTAAAGGAGAGGGTGGCAAGTTAAAGGTCGGGTCGGGTCGGGTCTGGTCGGGTCAGTGAGTTTTTGGCTTATCGCTTGATTGTAAAGAAAGTTGAAAGCCTTTTAGGCGATATTCGAGTGCAATTTGTCGAGAAGGAAGCTTCGAGTGGGAGTCATTAAGTTTATTAAGTGCCATGGTAAGATAAACTAAATGAGTGCATGCCAAATGGAAAACGCAAAGCAATTTGCAAGCCCTCTCCTCCTATCCCTTTCCTTCCCTACCATCTACGCCTATGCAAATGCCACCTTATGGACGGCTCCCCTTTATGGAAAAGTTTTTGCCAGGCAAAGTACACGGAAACAAGTGGAAAAGAGATAACAAACAATGTGCGGCTGCGGCTGCCGAGAAAATTGCCGTTGCAGCTGCAAAACTTCTCGGTGGACCGCAAAGATTATCGCTATCAGTCAGAGCGAAAGAGACAGCTAGAGAAGAAGGGAGAGTCATAGATAAAGACAGTGCGCCGTGACCGCATAAAAATACTTTTTCAAGTGTTCACTTTATCGCATTTATATATAGAATATATATATATTGATATGTACACACATTTCCTTATCAGCTGCAAAATAACAAAATTCTTATGCTGACCAATAAAACAAAGCTTATCGCGTTAATCCAATTAACACAATTCCCATATTACTCTAAAAACAACAAATTTTCTTTCAAAATGTAACATTTATTTTATTAAAAAGCCAGTTTTTCATATTTTTTTCAAATTCAAATTCAAATTCAAATGTAAGCAATGGCATTTCGATTTATCGCAGGCACACATTCAATTACAGACTGCTACGTCACTGCTTGGTATGGCAGTCACTGTTATCGATATGAAATATGAACATCTGTTTTGCTTTGTTTTGCCTTTAGTACGGAGCACACAACTGTTGATGTGCGTGTAAATTAAATTACTAAATATGCTCGACCACTGCTTAACAATTTTGCCAGCTGTGTGCGTGTGCTGCGTACCAGCTTGGATGGCAGCGACGCCTATTTAGCTTGGCGCAGCGTCAAGTGCAAAGCAATTCACTTTCTGCTGCCGCCAGCGACGCGGGCGTCGTTCAAGTCCGAGTTGTCCGCTATAATTTGTAGTTGTTTGTTTTCGTTATTCGTTTATAAAAACAGTTACTCAGTACGTGTTTTTATTTACTTTTGTTTTCGTTGTGGCCTCTTGCCTTGTTAAGTTTGTTGCTTCAATAACATGTCGCAAAATTGTAATAGCAGTAAAAGCGTGCGACAGTTAGTTCAGTTCACTAACTGCCGCTTGGTGCGCGACCATCAGCTGATAGCCGACGATCTGTGGGTGCGAGACGGCAAGATCATCAATCCGGAGCCGGTTTTCTACGATGAGAGGGCTACGGCGCATCGACGCGTCGACTGCGGCGGTGCGATCATCGCGCCCGGCTACATCGATTTACAAATTAATGGTAAAGAACGGCTAAATGGCTAAACGGTTAAAGGTCACCCGAAATTTCACTTTTAATTGCGCTGCCAAGGTCACATATTTGTAAGCAATCTAATCGCTTAGTTGCCCCACTGTGCTGCTGTAAACACGAGTGCAATCATAAACACACAAAGCGTTAGAGCAGTGCAGCTAAAGACAGAGACGAAGGACTCGGCTACATACATATGTAGATTTGCAAATGAGCAACGGTAAACAACAGTTAAAGGGCAGCTGAAATTTCGATTTCAATGTGTTGCCAAGGTCGCATATTTGTGAGCATAATCTTTGGTGTAAATCTAATCGTCAAGTTACCCCACTGTACGATAAACACACACAAGATTGCAATCAAAAAGCGTTAGAGCAGCGCGGCTAGAGACAGAGATAGCTGCAAAGCCACTCATTCACAATTCGCAAACACGATCAGTCTAACGCCCTCTCTTTCTCACCTGCAGGCGGCTACGGAGTAGACTTCTCCTACGACAAGGACACTATTGAGGCAGGTGTGCAAAAGGTCGCCACGGGTCTCGTGCGCAACGGCGTTACCTCGTTCTGTCCTACGCTGGTGACGTCACCGAATGACAGCTACCACACGATATTACCGCGCATTCCGGACCGCGTCGAAGGCGGAGCCGGAATCCTAGGTGTGCACGCCGAAGGACCTTTTATCAATCCCCAAAAGAAGGGCGCCCATCCGGTCAACTGCATTCAGACGATTGACAATGTATGTTAATGTTTTGCAAATAAGTGAATGGGGTGTATTGGTTATTCGACAAACTTTGCAACGGGCAAGAGAAAACTTGGACCAGCCCATTTAGTATTTATATTCTCGATAAGAATACAATATTTCCTCGTTTGTCACGTTTTGTACACAAATGAAACATTTTGCTTCGATACTTTACCGAAATATAGATAAAATGGATTTAAGGACTCATTTTTTTAGGCATAACTCTGACTACAAAAGCTCTGGCTTTTGTCTTGCGTAATAACAATTTTGGATCCTTCCCTCCATTTTCCCCAAAATTAAACTTATCTCCCTTCCTTTCTCTAAGACGTTGCTTTCTGCTTTTAGGGTTTGGAGACGCTACGTTCGACCTACGGCCAGCTGGATCGGATCAAGATCATAACCATAGCGCCGGAGCAGGTGAAAGATGCGGGCGTGATCGATCAGCTGGTTGCGGCAGGCATCACCGTATCTCTGGGCCATTCTATGGCCAGCTTGAGCGATGGAGAACGGGCTGTTCAACATGGAGCTTCACTGATTACGCACCTGTTCAATGCCATGCTGCCATTCCATCATCGTGATCCCGGCTTGGTGGGATTGCTGGCATCCGATGCGATACCAGCTGGACGAACTGTTTACTTTGGCATCATTTCCGACGGCGTTCATACACATTCCGCCGCTCTGCGCATCGCCTATCGGACACATCCCGCAGGTCTCATTTTGGTCACGGATGCGATTTCGGCCCTGGGCCTGGAGGATGGCGTCCATCATATTGGCCAGCTACCGCTGGAGGTGAGGCAGGGAAAAGCCTTCATAGCCGGCACGGAAACCCTTTGCGGCAGCATTGCACCAATGGATGAGTGCGTGCGCATCTTCCAGCGTGCGACAGGTGAGTCCTTTCCCCCTAATCCATGCTGACCCTGCTCTAAATTCGTCTTGCGCTTCCGCAGGCTGCTCCCGAGTGTACGCCATAGAAGCGGCCACTTTGCATCCGGCTCGCTGTTTGGGAATTGAGAGACAAAAAGGTACTTTGGACTTTGATTCGGATGCTGATTTCATAATTCTCAACGATGGACTTCAGGTGCAGTCTACCTGGATAGCTGGCGTCTGTGTCCATCAGTGCAACAACTAGATAGTTTACCCCACCCCTCCCCATCCCCCTCAGCCAACCACACCATCAAAACATTGAATGTTTTATTGTTGTTCGATTTTTGTTTTTTTTTATTGGATTAGATGACGCTTTAAATTGTTCTTTATATTTAATCATTAAATCATTTGGTGTGGACAACTACGCTAAATCCATATACATTTACAAATAATAAGCATTACAAAAAAAAGTATTTAATATTTATATAGACACACATATGTAGTATGCATGTATGCGTGGGAGGTGCACTGGCCAAGGATAAGAAAAAAATTCTCTCCCATTGGCCAATTGTTAATTTAGCGTTTGTTTGTTATATTTTTCACTTTCTGCAATCATAATTACATTTAAACATACAGTACGATATCATCATAATAATGTGTGTTCAGCTCGTTTCCAACCTTACTTAATTTCCCATTCTTCTTACTACCTTATCTTCTGCTTCTTCTAATCAATAACAAAACAAAATGCAAGTTGAAGCTAAGCTAACTAACGGTTAAACGCAAAGCAGGCAGCCAATTAAAACGAAGTCCGAAAAGTATTTTAGCAATGCATACATGTCTGTGGGTGTGTGTGTGTCTGCATGAAGATGTATGTATATGTATACAAAAAAATGTAGTTACATGTGTGTGTTTAAGTTTTCAGCATAAAAGAGAAATTGCAAAAACGCGTACATAAATAGTTGGTATTTTAAATGTTTTTTGTTGTTGTAGTATTTAAGTAATTACCATATACATATACAAATACAATATCAAATGTAATGCAGTATGTGCCTAGTGTGTGTGTGTGTAAAGGAGAGAGAGAGAGAGTTTAAGTCGCATGTGCGTCCGTTTCAGTTCCGTCTGTTCCACGTTACGCTAAATGCAAAATGCAGAATGCAGTTAAATTTGTTGATTTTGTTTATCAATTTGCAGCTATCGCTGTTTCGTTTTCCACTTGGTTCGTTTCGTTGTGCGTTTACAAACGTACGCTGAGTTGTTTTTTTTTTTCGTTTTGTTCTTTTGTAAATTTCTTCCAAATAACATACATTATAAAACTTTAGGTAGGTTATTTCATGGTTGTTACTGCTATTAGTGTCTGTGTGTGTGTGTGTGTGTGTGTGTGTCTGCATGTCCAAGGTTGTTTGCTGTGTGTGTAACAGTTACATTTTTAACAGTTATTGCCAGCCGCCTCTTTTAGGGGTTATGACACTTGTTAGTTTTGCTTAAGTTGGTTTTATTTTTTGCGCAGCATAGGAAATGTCATTTGTGGAAGCGAGACAGGATGCGCATGAGTACCATTAAGGCTTGAGGGTTGCCACCCAGTAGAAAACGCATTTTTTATTGTTTTATTTTAGATGTTTTTTTTTTTGTTCATATAGTAATATTAAAGGACCTATAAAAAAGTTACAAAAGAAACACACACACATACTCGCACGCACACACCAAAGAAAATCACTAGGGTTTTGCCAAATGTGTTATACATATATATTCATATATATATTTATGTATGTCTGTATATATAAATATATATATATATGATATCGATATATATATATATATATATATATATATATATATATATATGTATGTGTATGTGTATGCATGCATGAATGTACTGCATGTATGTATGTATATATATATATATATATATATATATATATATATATATATATATATATATATATATATATATATATATATATATATATATATATATATATATATATATATATGTATGTATGTATGCATGTAGATCACAAAACCAACCGTGAACGTTAAACTAACAGGTGTCATAACCCCCATTACGCACAACATTTGTTATAGGCGCCCGGGGCCTTATCGCTATTGCCGCGATCGATGACAACCCTTTCGGGATTCTCGGCCGATTCGCGACCCGATGTTTTATCTAATATGGCCTCGGCAAGTTCACAAAATGCCCGCTCAATGTTAATATTTGATTTGGCGGATGTTTCCATAAAACGTATACCATGCTCCCGGGCAATCTAAAATACAGAAAGGGAGAGCGAGAGAGAAAGTTTGTTGTATGTGTGAGTGTAAGTCGAAGCAATTGAGTTTGTGTTTTATTTACCGCTTCGCCACGCTCTTTGCTGACCACTCGCTTGTCCGACATATCGCACTTGTTGCCCAATATCATCTTTTCCACATCCTCATTTGCATGCTACACAGAGAAAGAGAGCGGGAGAGAGTGTTAGAGAGGAAGTCGCAGGGCAATTGATGGGTTTCTTACCTCGTCAATATTTCGTAACCATTTGACTATGTTCTCAAAACTTTTCTCATTTGTTATATCATAGACAAGCATTATGCCCATCGCACCACGATAGTAGGATGTGGTTATTGTGTGAAATCTCTCCTGGCCGGCAGTATCCCATATTTGTAGTTTAATTTTTTTGCCCCTGAGTTCGACTGTTTTGATTTTGAAATCAATTCCTGCAATGTAAACAACAAACAACAAATTAAAAATCATCAAATATAGAGTAATAGAAAAAATTAAGATCGTTTTGCTAGCATTTTCCAAATACAATTATGACGTCACTTGTTTGACTTGTTTATCGTTTATCGTGTTAGTTTTTGATAACAATTTATTTAGTTCGAATTTGAAGAATACGTTGCCTGGTACGTGAATCATAACACACACTTACACATGCTTAGCGTTGTGTGTGTATGTAAACGTACTTATATGCGTCACTTTTGTTTAATCCAGTTTAGCAGTACAGTGCATTAAAAATAACTACACAGTGGTTAGCCAGAAACAACAACAACAACATTAGGTAAAAAATATAACAGCGATGCGCCTTATGCGGGCATTGAATACGATTCATCAAGTCCAAAGGCTATCGCATCCGGCCTTTTCGTTAAAAACCATGTAAAGGCCACGGGGAGCGTACATGCATGCACATGCACATATATATGCATGCATTATTTACTTAGTGTGGTGGGGAACAAGGTTTATTACTGTATTAAGACAATGCCACGCCCAAAATGCACTCACAAGTGGCCGTGTCCTTGTTGTTTTTGGGCGCCGCCTACAACATACACAAGATTGGAAATGGACAATGCCGCTTACCAACACACACATGCAGTAAGCCAGCAACTCTGCAGGTACTTGCATGCAAACACACATGTAGTTACATACATATGCACATGTAGACATAGTGTGTCTGATTGTGTGACTGAAGACTGCGCCATTTGCTTACCTATGGTCGATATAAATGTTGATGTGAATGCATCGTCCGAAAAACGGAATAGTATACAGGTCTTTCCAACGCCGGAGTCGCCAATCAGCAGGAGTTTAAAAAGTAAATCGTACGTTTTCTTTGCCATTTTACGTTACGGCACTAGCACAGTCGCTCACACACACACACACGCACGTACGCACACGCACAAACACTCACAGTCACTAACACACGCTCGAGTCACAGTCACAGGTTCTATGTAGAACAAAGCACATACACACACCCAAAAAAAAACAAAGTGGACACAACAATTATGTATGTATATTTTTTTGCGTTTGCGTGCGTTTGCTTTATGATGTATTTGCTGTTATTGGCGCGCAACTTAATTGGCAATCAAATTGCTACAGAACTTTAATACGTTTAAGCACTTTATTTTTCTACGCAATGCAATTGTTGCTGTTGCTTAAAGTGTGACCGCAGCGTTAAACGTGAAAAATAACCACTCTTTGTTCGCATGTTTGGTATATGTGCAAATGCAACTCTGCTGAGCACGCGACCTACATCAACTTTTTTTTACTTGCTTTGCATTAACTTTTCGCTTCGTTTTTTGTCTTAAAACGTATATAGAAAATTATGTTGCTATCAGCTGGTTGGTTTATACACTATCAAGGCACTCCACTATCATATTTATATGTTTGAGTCTGACCAGTATTTTTTTTTTGCGCACTACTTTCACTAAGCAGTTCAGCTGGCTAACGTTACCCAGCACTTAAACCGCGACATACATATAAACAAGGGTACACAATAAATAAATATAAAGTGTAATTGTTTTTTTTGTACATAGAATTGGTTGTACGAAACAATGGACTTGGACTGGCAAAACAGTCTGACGGAGATCAAGGATCGGGGCCAATATCTGTTGCACTCCGAGAAATGGGCCGATTGCCGCTTCCTCGTTGGCACGCCGCCAAATCAACGAATTATCGCTGGACATAAGCTGCTCCTGGCGATGGCGTCGCCAGTATTCGAGCGGATGTTCTTTGGCAATCTACCGGATAAGACGGACCCCATTATCATACCCGATGTGCAACCGGAGGCATTTGAGGCGATGCTCGAGTACATCTATACGGATCGGATTACGATCGGCTCCTTTGACAAGGCGTGCGAGCTTTGCTACGTGGCAAAGAAATATATGCTGCCGCATGTGGTGACCCGCTGCACCCACTTCCTGTGGGCTGATCTCAGTCCGAAGAACGCGTGCCGGGCCTATGAATTTGCCAAGCTATTCGATGAGCCGCGCCTGATGCAAAGCAGCATGGATCTGATTGCTGCCAATACTCGTGAAGTGCTCTCCGATCCGAGTTTCCTGGACATCGAGGTGTCCACGCTGATGGCCATACTAGATCAGCATCGCTTAAATATTGACTCGGAGCTGGATTTGTTCAATTGCCTCTTGAAATTTGCGAGCGAACGCGGAATTTTGAATGAGAACGACAACGAGGATGTGCCCAGCGGCAGTGTCATCAAATCCACCGCCTGTCCGGAGCACTCAGATGCATCTGCCAACGATCTGGTCGAGGAGATCAAAATGGAGCCCGATGTGGCGGCGATGGTGCAGCACATGCATCAGGACGAGGACGTCGATAGCTATAAGCATGTCAGCGAGCAGCCAACGGCCAGCGGCTCACCCTGCAGCTCGCCCATAAATGCGTCCAGCTCCTCCTCCTCGAATGCGAATGTCAATTGTGTGGCGGCGATCAATGACGATGTCGTTATCATTGATAGCGACGCCTCCGGCAATGCCAACGATGAAATGAACGCCGCCGAAGCGGCAGCCAATATGATCAACATGATGGATGCACAGCGGACAATTATGGACGGCGCCATGCTCCGGCAGGCTGTCAAGAAGATACGTTTCCTCACCATGACTCCGCAACAGTTTGCCGAGGGACCGGCACGATCCAAGCTGCTGCAACAGCATGAGGCATTGGCCATTCTGATCAAGATTTCGAGTCCCACGCTGAACGATTGCAACATGCCGGAAGGATTCTGCGTGTCGCGCAGCACGCGCAACTTTTACGAGTCGGCCCATCGACAGCGAGAGCTGAACTCCTCGTACCGCCACGCCTCAGGATGCAGCAGCAGCACCAACAATCCCAATCCCAATGTCAGCTGCACACTCCAACGCACCAACCAGCCGCTCTTCACCAGGCAGCGGATCAGCGTGCCGCTCAATCTGGGCGCCGGGGGCGGAAGCGTGGATCACGTGCCCATTAACGCGGGCTTCAGCTTTGGCGATGAGCGTCTGGCTCTGCCCAACAATCCGGCTGCCAATGGCGCCTTTGGCGATGCCTACGAGGGTGCTCCTCCCCCTGCCGCCGCCGCTGCAGCTGTTCCGCCCAACAACGACAACGACGTCATCGTCGCCAGTAACTCACATCACGACATGGCCCGCTCCTACTGCATGCGCTCGATCTCTCGCCAGTTCGACTATCGCAATCCAAGCGTCACAGACAGCGGAGTCACCTTTCAGGTATTCTTTATCCCTTATTTAAAATTTAGAACTAAGTTAAACGCAAAGTTTTCACTTTACTTACCACTTGGAAAGGTGAAAGTCCTGTTCGTAAATCCTTGAAAGCTGTAGTCCATCTCTTTAAGGACTTGACATACATCAGTGCAAAATAAGAGAAACATTTTAATTATATAGAAACTTCGAGGATATACAAGATATGCTCGAAAAACTAAACGTATTATCGATAACAAGCAAGTGAAAACAGTTATCGATTATCTGAAACAAACTCGATCTGCGTGTGCTATAGGAGAACCTTCATGTAAAATTGCAAGTCTCTAGCTTTTAAAAATGCTAAGATCGACGCGTTCGTACATACGGACAGTCGGACGGATGGACAGTATGGTATTAAAATAAAAATGCTTGCTACTCCTTCGATTCTACTAAAATACTAACGGTTTATATCTGTCTTTGCCTTGACTTAAGCTATTTTATGAAATCCACCTCCACGAGTGAAATATAGGTGGAATTCAGAATATAAAAAAATGAATTGAACATAACCAGCTAGTGTTACCGTGAACAATATTTAAGCACAACATAGATGGATCCGTATTGACATGCTTTCCTGTCTTGCCTTGCAGGTGGACACCAACATTTGGATACTAGGCGTACAGGTGCCGACGCAGGTCCTTTGCGGGGAGCTAATGAATTCGGCTGGCTTCGCGGAGCGGTACACCGAGGTGCTCTACGCACACATACAGGATATGCACGGGTCGAGGATCACGTATACGCACTGTACGGCACGTGTGCGTTACGATTCACATTTGGATATCACATTCGATCGACCCGTCTACATCTATCGCAATCAGATCTACAAGATCTATGTGGTATTCAATAAGATGGGATGGTACCCGATGTATTCGTGTGTGCCGGACAAGGTTAGCCAGCGGGTGAAGTTCATGTTTAATGTGGGCAATCCGACGGAGTCTGTCCGGGACGGATTGATCTATGCGATCATATTCTCGACGCCGCAGGATCATGCGCGTCATCTAATCGATTGATCGATATGCAAAATTGATCTGCAAATTTCGATGTGATAGATTTTTGTTTACACTTTTTCATTCATTTTATTTGCTTTTTCTTGGGATAGCACAGTGAAGCCTGCCACTGATGGTTATTTCTTAGATTTTTTAGCCAGCTTCTGCTTTATTAAATAAAAATATACAAATTCTCAATTTTTAAGCATTTTTTTCCTGTCTAGGCTTAAGACTTGCACTTTTTTGGTTGGAAGGAATGTTTTTAGAGTATACGAATCGGTACACTTTAGCATATATTCGGATAGCGGAGGTTACCAGTTAAAAGTGAAGTTGCTTATACAATTTTGATATTTATGAGATGTATTATATTTTCTATATACACAATATGATCAAAATAGCATATAGCTATCGGTTAAAAAAGGGATAATATGTATCTATAGAACATAACTTCTATGGGAACAATCGGCTGTAATTAAACCTACATTTTTTACGTTATAAAAACTAAAATATTTCAAATTTTTAAATCTTAATCGTTTTTTTTTTTTTATTTAACACAAATCTAATTAAAAATTAAAATAAGAAACGATCTATTCAACCCTTTTTAAACAAATTGTCTACCACATCATATTCGATGAGATTCCGAAATAAAACAAGAATTTAAAGATTTTTTCAAAAATATTACAATAAATAAATTTACACTTTATTGTATTTAGAGCTCATTTTGAAAACAACAAAAAAAATATACAAATGACGATTAACAATATGTAAATTGAGGGAGAGAAACACAAATAGTTATCGATAATTATTGCAATATTTGATGCTAGGAAATGGGGTGCGAAGTGCGAGCGGGATAGCCAGATAGCAGGTGCGTAAACATAGTGTAAGAGAGGGAGAAGGCAGAAAGCAATAGACGAATAGAGCGAGAGCGTGAGCGTGAGCGAGAGCGAGATAGCTGCTGTGAGGTTTGAGCGCGACTCCGGCAGCGTTTTTACATACAATATGTACAGTTGAGTGTGAGCTGTATTTGTTATAACTGTTCTTTGAGCGTTTGGCGTGAAAAAACGGTCACACTATTTGCCATAATTGGCACAACCGCCGCTGGCATATTCGGGCTCCTCGCAGGTGAGCGTGTGCTCGTCGAACACCTTATCCTCGCCGCAGCTGATCAAACGGGGATATCCCTCCACACAGGTGATCAAGCGATGGCAATCGCCCTGCACGGGAAACCGGGGAAAGGGCCAAAAGCGCGCAGCCACCGAATTGGGATCCACTTTCGTGGGACACTTGAAGCCAACAACAGCTGCAAATATAGATGGGGATTAGATATTGGGGCTATGATTATTGGCTGTCGCTCACCCTCGGGATTGCAATGGTCGAGCAGCTGATCGGGCCAGTTGCATCCGTGGATGCGTTCGTCGTAGGCAAGGCCCGCATCGCAATCCTGTTCATGGGGCTCGCCGTGGGCGCATTTGATGTACGTTGTCGAGCACTCCTTGGATACGGCGTACAGTCCGAACTGGTACTCGCAGCCGGGTGTTGAAATGGGTGTGGCTGAGGACGAGGGAAGGCAACAGTTAGTTATCTGATACGGAATTTAGCTTCTTCTTTTGCTCGACACTCACGATCCCAGTGACGACCTTTGCAATCGACGGCCCAGTTGTAGTTGCAATGATTGTGCACCGCTCCTTTGCCATCGAAGAGAAGTCCGTTCTCGCAGGTCTCCAGGGTGAGGGTTCCATTGGTGCAGAGGAAGAACTGGTCGCAGTTCTCGGTGTGGGCGTAGGCCTGAACGCCGTGCTTCTCGGGACATTCGGGTGAGCCAACGGCCAGAGCTTGTCCTGTAGAAGGGATTTTGAAAAGTGAGTTATTGTTATTGTTCTATATCAATTTATGGATTACTTATTGCTATCGAACTACCTAATGGGTAACTATCCTATTAGCTTCAAATTATTAAATGTTATCGTTATCGTTATAGCACAACTTATCGTTCAACCATGTACTATCGATTTTATGATAATTATTGATCATACTTATATGCGGATAACTTATTGCTATCGAATTACCTAATGGGTAACTATCCTATTAGCCTGAAATTATTATATGTTATCTATATCGTTATCGTTATAGAACAACTTATCGTTCCATATACTATCGATTTTATGATAATTATTGATCATACTTATATGCATATGCATATAAAATATGTATTGTTATCGTTATCGTTTTATTGTCATATTATCAAGTAAATGCTCGAGCGCTTGTGCTTACTAAAGTGATCGATAAAGCTAAGCACATTAACATCGATAACTTCAGTTATGAGTTCATCGGGTTAAACAAAACAATATTTTGTATATATTTATTCATATTGTTATGGATTTGGATATAACTTAAAATTATCGTTAATCGTTATCGATAACATTATCCTTACTTAAACACTAGAATTATTGTGGTAACAAAATCAAAATTACATCAACTGTGTTTGGGTTTTATTATCGATATCAATTTGGGAAAGTTTACGATAAATTTGAATTATGTGCATTAATTTGAATTTATGTGCATCCAGCTTGTTTTTGCTTTTAGCTATCGTGTTCGTTATCGGTATCGAACTGATGGCTGTTATCATTATCGCCGACGCAGCAATTCAGCAATTTGCCGCAATGGGAAGTGTCGTCAACATTTGCTTTTCCCACCCATGCCAATGGCCATTATTAAACTTGAAACGCGCATTTCCTTCCTTTAACGGGTTTGTTTTTCGTCGCGTGTAGCTATCAGTGTTGCAAGTGCAACTGTGTTGCCAGTGCAAGTGTTGCAAGTGCATGTGTGAGTGTCAGTCAGTGCAAGTGACAGGCCTCCTCCTTTTCTCTATTCCTCCCTCTCATCTGTCGGCTTTCGAGCATCTTCGCCGGCGATGATGTAATCGGGCAACAGGTTAAAAAACCACCAGACGCATTTGCAACTCTTTTTTATTTGTTTGCTTTGTGTGCATTTGCTTAACACTACTAAACATTTCCGGCAATTACTTTTCCAACACTTATCGATTATTTGTCTAAAAAGGCGTTTTTCCACACATTTTGCAAACTTGGAAGTTTTTCCACACATTTCGCAAACAAAAAAGTTTTTTTTTAAATATATGTTTTTTTTACTTATTAACTGAAAGTCAATTCAACCTTTTGAATACTCGAAACTCGTTGGGCCGGCAGCATTTGATAGGTGTTGTTTTTTTTTATTATTTTTTTCCTTTTAGATCTAGATTTTATAATATGAAATGTGATTGGCTTTAATTATGAACTGGTTTGACGGGCCAAGTTCTGCTTTGACTTTGATAGAATTTAAATGTTTGGCATTTGTTTTAATTAGGAGACCATACGTCTGTTTCTTTTGTATAATACACGAGTACACTGCCCGAAATGAATGGGCTAAAAGTCTAGATTGGCATCTAATACTAAAACATTTTTGAGGCTTTAAGGTTTTTGACTCTCTATAAAGTATATTCACTGCTAAAAATGAAAGTGTACCTCTTTTCTTAATATTTTTGTGCTGTGTATTTAGCTTATTGTATACAAAATATTATATTATAGTTACTGTCATTAAACTTGTATAATGTACAATTTCTAATACATTCTTTTTTCAGTGTAGATTTTAAATGCAAAATAGATCCATTAATGTTTATAACATCAGTTTTCATTCCAGCTACTTTTGTATGTATTTTTAAAGTATTTTGCAATATTAATTAATTTCCTGCAGTCTGTTTAAATTTTAAACTATTAAGTTTCGAAGGCTGATTATAAAAATCAATTCATACGATTAAAGCTTAAATTTAGCTCTTTGTAAGTTTTTATTGGCAGCCTGCCCCAAATGTCCTTTTTTTAGTGTAGATAATTTTTTTTTTTTTGTTTTCTTGACAAAGAAAGAAAGCAAGGAAACAAGTTAACTCGATTTACATTTCTCTCAGTGTAAACGGGCTATTAGCTGCAGTACGTAGGTTGGTTCAGCAGTCAGACTGACTCAATAAAAGCAAAAGTAATAAACGATCGGCTATTTGTACTCGATCTGCATGCCAAATGAGTTAATAGTAGGTATATGTAATGGGGCGTATTTAGCCCCCTAGACTGTTCAGGGTTAAACGTCTGTGAGGTGCTGCTGCTGGTTGCAGCGAATTGGAGCAGAAAGCGGCGAGAGGGCAATTTGAAACTAATCTTTGGCGCAGCCTTCGACCAAAGACAAATAAACTGGATTTTGGTCTAGCGTAGAACCAAACAAAAAAAATTATAATAAAAATAAAGGGGCCATTCGATTCAATATTCAATGCGATTGCGTTTGGTATTTATTTGATATTTGAAAGTAAAAGCTCGAACAAAACCAAGCCCAGCAACACGCAATGGAAGGTTGCGCTAATGCCAATACTCGTACGAGCATTCCCGCAAGCCCGCATTCCAGCTAAAGAGCTTGCGCATTCCAAAAATAACAGTAACAAAATGGCTGCCACTTACCGTACGCAATGAATGCCAGGATCAGGACACAGCTAACTTGCGCGCGTTGCATGTTTGCGGCGAATTCGAGACTAACGGAAATGCAAGCAGCGACAACAACGACAACAACAACGAAAAATGGCAAGCAGTCAAAAAAAAATTGTATAAAAATAAATAACAACAACAACAACGGCAATGGCAACGGCGACGTTTCAATTTGAATTCAACAGCGCGACACTTAAATTTCCGCTGCACGTTTTAACGGTTACGCGTTCCAAACTCAACTGAAAAGATTTATACCGCGCTCAAGAAGAAGAAGCAGCAGCAACAGAAGTAACAGCAGCAGCAGCAGCAGCAGCAGCAGCGCCGGCAGCAGCAGCGACAGCGGCGACAGAAACAAAAGTTTTGCAAAGCTTTTTGTTGTTGTTTGCTGGATTTTTTGTATTTTTGGCTTTTGCGCGCGTTTCGTATTTGAATTTAGTGAGGAGTGTGGGCGGGAAGGGAGGTGGGGGTGGTTGAGAGAAAGATAGAGAGAGAGGGAGAGCGAGAGAGAGAGAGAGAGGGGAGAGAGGGTTGGTTACCAGCACTGGCCAAAAAGGGGTCGACAGGGGCAGAGGCTATGCGGGCGCAAGTACATGTGCAGACACTTGGGCAAGTCCAGATACATATGTGTGCGTGTGTGTATGCCCATGTGTGTGTGTATGTTGTCACAGCAAACGCGCGCGCGCAACGTTTGATCGAACGAATTTGGTACAAATACAAAATGCAAAACGTGATTTGGGCTTTTGTTGTTGTTATTGTTGCCAACATGTGTGATTGAAAGTAAAAGGTAAAGCTCGAGCAGCCCGTAAGCTTCATTCATTGATTGCATTCGGCTCGCCTCGGGCTCGAGTTTGTTTTTGTCTGCATTGTGTTTGCGCTCGTGCCCGCTGCTTTCGTTCGTATGGTTGTTCGTCTGTTCGTTCGTCTTGGCGATTACCGTTACATTTTTAACTATTGCAACACTGCTTGCTGCGGCTACTGTTGTTGTTATTGCTGTTGTTGGCTGTGTGGCCAGGCACTCAGAGGCGATTGCGTAACCAACTCAGCCCGAAAGCTGCGCTGCCTGATGCCTTCAGCTCGCTGCACTTCGCTTTGCAGTCGAGTATTCCCGTTATGTTGTTCTGTTCGCCACATTATTATAATTATTTACAACATTAATATTGAGATGCAAGTTAATTAAGTAACTTTGTTATATTTAGTTTTTTTAAAAATCATTAGCTTGAATCAATGGGAGAAAACACGCTTTAATTAAAATCAAATTAAACACATTAATAAAAAGTTTCGTACACTTCCTTAACAAAGGTATATTAATTTTTTTTTAAAGTGGCAACCATGTGGAAAAAAACTGAATCTTTTCTTTCCAAGGCTGCCACTAAGTAAAAATGTTGAGTACCTAGAACAAGATAGAAGTGTACCGAAATATACAAAAATTCTAATTATTTGAAGGTAAAAGAGAGAGTTTTAAATGGGAAATAATGTTTTATTTTACACATAATAATAATAATAATAATAATTATAATAAAAATGCAGAAAATGTTGATTATTGCACATAAAAACTATAACAAGTCTTCGTACAAGCAAATGTACCATTATGTACCTTTGTTTGTACCATTGCCTTAATAACGAAACAGCTGAGGAAATTATTGTGTTATACGTATGACACTTTTGAATGGAAATTTCAAGCATTCAGAAATATTTAGGCTAAGATTATAGATTATATATATTAACAGAAAATGAATTATAGTTTTTTTATTATTTACTTTCTATCATTTATTTCATTTATAGTTTTTTTTAAATTTCGATTAAAATATATATAAAAGAGTATCTAACAAACTGTATGACGTAAAGTGCAGTTCAGTAATTTTAGCCCGTTATTGGCCAAATGCAATTAACGGTTATTGTGTTTCTTGGTTGATGAAGGGTTACAGCTCGTTCGTCTGAACATTTCACAATGGGATGCGAATAGACAGGAGGAGGGGGAGTAAAAGGTGAAGGAAGAAGGTGGAAGGGGGATATCGATGTTAGTTTTAAGACAAATCGATTTGCCCTCGATTTAGCTGACTAAACCGTAATTTACGTAAATAACAGTATAAATAAAAAACACAATTGGCATAATTTTAAGTCTTGTTATTTAATCGAATGAGTTGGCAAATGGAAATGAGTGTTGTTGTTGTTGTTGTTGTAGTTGGGTTTTCGATTACACTTGGATGGGAGATAAAATTAGCCGTAAATTAGAGAAATAAGTGACAAAGGGAAAACAAACAAGAGAAAAAGTTTACTCAAGATTTAAGTAAAAGAAAAGAAGAAAAATAGACAAAGTAAAATGAAAGATACGGATATCATATAAGCTATAGTACATAAATATAATATAAATAGTTTAGTCAAAAAATCAGTGTAGTATTCTAGATTGAGATAGAAATATAGCTTTAAAATCATTATAGAAATTGAAAGTAAATAATATGAAGTTTAAAGAATTTCAGATAGGTTAACTTTGATTATAAGTAAGTTGGAAACTTAGCTACAAGAGTTTTTTAAAGTTCAGTTAAGATGAGTTCAACAAAAACTTATTAAAAAAAGTGTAAGAGAAACCAATATGCGGAAAATTAACTTTTAAGACCAGATAGGATAAGTCTAACAGATTCTGGCTATTAGTCCACAAGTTACCAATTTTTAAGACTAGTTCAGTTTAAGTAAGTTAAAGAGTAGAAAAAAAATTTTCTGTTTTCTAGAAAAGTGGAAAGAATAAGAAAATATCCCCAGAAATTGTAATTAAATAAAAACTGAAGTATAGGATATACTCGTAAATATGTAAAGTATATAAATAAAATAAAAAAAAAAAAAACAAGCTAATAGGTTTATAAAACATAGAGAGATATTCCAAAAAGTCAATATTGTAAGTTAAAAAAGAAAGGAAAAAAGTTCTGAAGAAAATAGAAAAGTGAAGCCCAAAAAACAGATGAAAAGGGAAAAATATTAGAAATATAAAAATAATAAAGTTGATGGTATTATAAAAAGTATAACAGTTTGTATTTGATAAATAGATACATTAGTTAGGGTCATAGAAAGGTAGAAAAGAATAGATTAAAGGATAGTTTATAGAAAAGTTTATTCAATTTTTATTTTTTATATTTTTTGTGTTGTTTGGAAAAAAAGAGGAAATATTTACACAACGAAAGAACAGTTAAAGAGCACAGCAAGACAGTTAAGTACGTGAAAAGGGAGAGAAAGGATAGAGTGAGAGATACAGAGAGAATATAAAGGAAAAGAACAGTGCAGTCAGAAAGTAACGAGTAGTGTAGGTAAAAAGTGACGAGTAGTGAGTAAAATGTAACGAGTAATGAGTAGCGAGTAACGGGAAGTGTTTTTATACACTTTTAGGAATAGGCTAGAAACTACTTTTGTTTTAACTGACTACAACGCGCGTCCGGCGAAAGCCTACGGCTCCTACTCCGGCTCTGTCCAGCTGTCCGTCTGTCCAAGTGTAAATGTGTGTGCACATGTGTGTGTGTCTGTGCCTGTGTGTATGTGTGTGTTTTGGGGGTATCTCTGCAGTAGACGCGCGCAAGATTGGGCGTATTTTGATTTGTTTGTGTTTGAGTTTGTGTTTGTATCGGCGGGTGACACGCTGCCCATTGGCTGGCCTAATCATCGCTGGTGTCCTTGTACCAGTTCTCGCAACCGGGCACATTCTCGGGAGCGTCGCACATCTCGGTGTCGTCATTGTAGACCTCGCCCAGCTGGCAGCCCAAGTCCCTGGGATCGTCACCGTTCAGGCACACATAGAACTTCTGGCAGTCTGTGGGATGTGGATATTTGGGGTGGGTTACCACCTGGCCGCGCGAGTCCATCTTGGGTTGGTCTTTGGGGCAGGAGAAGCCGCTCTCTGATTTTCCTGCAGAGACGGTGAGGGAAAGAGAAAGATAACGAGGCTGTGAGTAATCTTCAATTGATCTGCTTTAGGGTTGTACTCACTCTCCTGGTCATCGCAGCCCTCACGCTTGGCCGTATCCGGCCAGACGCAGGTGCCGGAGTACTCATCGAAGTGGAGTCCAACAGTGCACTTCATCTCCAGAGCATCGCCGTTAATGCAGTTGTAGAAGATGTTGCAGACGCTCGCCTCCGGATGGGCAAAGAAACCGTTCTTTCGCGGACAATATTTCGTCGAGCTGGGCTCCTCTGTGCGAAGGAAAGGATGATATAGCAATTGATAAAGGAACCCACTTTCTGTCTGTCTGGAATGAATTTGACTTACGCAGCAGCGTGCGATCCTCGCAGTCCACATTGAAGGGCTGATCACATTTGTTGATCTTGCGGTTAAGAGGATCGAAGACGAGGCCATCCGCACAGAGCTTTGCCTTGGGCGTACCGTTCTCGCACTCGTAATATTTGTCGCACTGCTCCTCGTCGGCGAATTGTCCATTTGGCTTTGGGCACTCGAAGCTGCCAGCAGCGCCTGAGAGAGACAGAGAGGGAAAGAGAGGAGGGAGTTTATTAAACTTGCTCTGCTTTCACCAAGACCTGAGTTTCCTGCTTTTCGCTAAGTGTAACAAACAAAGTAACAAAGTGCAAATAACAAACGAGCCATAGATCGATTGATCGACGCATTTGGATATTTCTTGACTTATTTGTTTTTCCTGTTTGCGGTTGCATAATCGAACGCGCAGCCCAGTCCCAGTTTGCAGTTATAGTTAACAGTTGCCAGTTGCCAGTTGCCAGCTAGTTCCAGTTCCAGTTTTTTTCCAGGCCCAACACGCCAGCCGGTTTATCGATTACTTGTTTGCAACCTTCCCCACCCACTGCCCCCTCCCCACATTAACTGTCCTCGTCACACACCCATTTGACGAATGTGAATAACGCGACATTTAAGCGTAGCTTAAATGTCAGACAGGGTCGACCCATGGCATATAAGAAATCGCAGCGCAATAAATCTAACCAATTGCAAGCGAGCAAACAGTCTAGTACCGCTATCTAACGGACATTAGCCGCGTGCGCAGCGTAAAGAGAAGAGAGCCACTTAACGGACAACTATACACACCCAGCTGCCAACACACACATGCGCAACCAATGTCAAAGTGTTTAGCACCAAGTTGCCAATTCGGCTCAACATTTTTTTCTCTAAATTTTTATTATTTTTTTTTTTTGTATTAAAATGAATGCAGGTTTATCACTCACTTGTCGCCGCCACACAAAGCGTCACAGCAATGGCACATAAAAATAATTTCATTTTGTTTTCTTTTATTTTTGTTGTTACAACTAAGATTTAAAAAAATATATGTTTTTCTGCTCCTTCTGGGCAGGAGTATAAAAAAAAGAATGCTTTTTTACGGGCAACTAAATCGCGACTTAAGCGTGCGATGGTTAAACTTAAACTAACAACGGAACGCCAAAGAGGCGCACTTTTCAAGACTTTTTTACCGGTAACGCGCGGCGCTAGCAGCGCTGTCGACGCTCAACGTTGCGGCGTTGCGACGTTGCCGACGATGCTTGGGCGCAGGCGCAGGCGGACGCCAAAGCTAGCCTGGGGGATGGCTGAGTCGACGGCAGCGCTGCTTTCTGCAGCAGCAGCGAAGAAAGGCAAGGCAAAGCTGTAATGAAGCAAGTATGTAAATACATGCGCACGTACACGTACACGCATTTATGCATATGTTCGTGTGTGTGTGTGTGTGTGTATTCAATTTGTATGTGCCTGAGAAAAAAGAGGTAACAAAAACAAAAACAAAGACAAAAAACAAAATTCATATGCGCCAACGTTTTAACCGAAACTTTGCCGGGTTAACGACGCGCATGCAAATGCTTGACAATTTACAGCAATAAAACCACAAAAATAACCAAAAAGCCAGTTAAAAAGAAAAGAAGCAGACGAGGCGATAACAACGCAACGCAAAATGAGTTTAAAATTGAAGACAAAACCACAAAACCTTTCAAATCACAGCAATAACAACACTGCACCTACATACATACATGTATGTATACACACACATATATATATATATATATATGTATATATATATTTATACACTAATGTATGTGTGAGTATCTGCGTGCATGATCAAGTGGCAACACTTGTAAATGCAATCTGAAAACGTCATCAGCCTTTCGCTGCAGCTGGCAGACTTGCCAGATGGCAGGACACTTGCCTTGAGGATACGCTACAGATAAAACGCGGATAACTGTGTCAAGCTATTCGAATAATATGAATAGCAAATATACATAATATACGCATATACATGTATATATGTAAATACGACTATGCTAAATATGACGCACACGCAATGCCCCGAAAAAAAAAAAAACCCGTTGTCCTTGGGCAGCCGGCAAAACAACACGAGTATGGTAAAAAAAAAAAAAAACAAAAACAAAATAAATAAAATCCGATATGAAAACAGGCTGACCCAACCTATAAAGCAGTTAGCAACTAGTTAAAGTTAATTAAAAATAACAAAAAAAGAAAAAAAAGCTAACTTTTACTCTCGTTCGTCTAAAATGCCAGTCTGGCAACTTCGACCAGCTTCTAAGAAACCAAAGCAGCAGTTAAAACAACAACAACTACTACATTTAAACAGCAATTAATTTGCAAAATATGCGCGTATTGGATTGTGGATGTCATTATAAAGCGTTTCCCTAATACATACTGTATATATGTATGTATATGCATACTACCTATATCTATGAATATGTACATATACCAATGTACATACATATATCTGTGTATAAATGCTAACAGCTTTTGCAATTAGCGAAACTGAAAAACTGTTGGAAAAGAGGCTAAAAACCGCTTCAAAGTTTGGCAACATCACAGCAACTTTTGTTGTTTTTACAACTGGCAGATGCGCTGATTTATCATGAACAACATCATTATCATTATCAGCTTCAGGCTGAAAGATTTTGTAATTCAAGGTTTTGTGTTGGTTATTTTTTCTTTCCTTTGGTTAAATGAAAAAGAAAAAGCTTCAACTTTACCAAAAAATAAAAATAAAACCAAACTAGCATAACACGTCTTCGTTAACAGATACCCTGTAATCAAGGCGATCTTCCCATTTAAACACACTCATACAAAATGTAAATTCTAAATATAAATATAAGTTAAATATGACTGAAATGAAGTACAGAGCTTAACTCTGAATACTAAATTCGTTTACCCTGTAACAATGCAAATGCATTGAGATCTTCGAATAATGAAACAGTGTAAATGCTCAAAAATAACTTAAACTAGTGTATACACCCCTTTACTCTCGACTTCACAGGGTATCGAAATGAGGCTGCGATTCAATCAGTGAATGTTATTGGAGGGAATTACGAAATCGATGCATATGCAATTTATAGGCTATCAAGTTTTTGTTTTTCATAATCAAGATGCGCCAACCCAAATAAAAGCTAAAAGAAGAAGCTAAAGAAGAAGCAGAAGATGATGACAGTAAAATAAAATCAAACTTTTTATAGACATATGCATAAACAAATGTATTAATGTAACATTTTTAAAGGCAGGGCTCGCAGTCAAAAGTGAACGAACCGCCAACTATGTCAAAGTCATTGTGTGTGTGTGAGTGTATAGGTGTATCTGTGTTTGTGTGTGTGTGTGTGTGTGGGTGTGTGGGTGCCAATAAGTTAGCTGGCAATACGTCTCATTCACATGGCAATTGTTGCCACCAGGTCAGCAAAACAATTAACAGGTAATTATGGAGAGAGAAGCACAAAAGCCAGTCGCTTAATATGCCAATTGCACACAGCCCACCGTTTACCGTTATGTTCGCTGCATGACAATCGAATAAAATGACAATTGAATTCAACAAATTCTCGTTGGCTTTCTATTTCCATTTAGCCATTTACTGTTGATGGATTCTTATAATTTCACTTGACGGCCAAATGTGTATTGCATTAATTAATGCCAGGGAGCGCCATTTTCTTTTATTCAGGCAATCCAAACATTACAACTCACATTAACAAGTTTTTAAATTTGGCGCACTTGTAGGCCCTGCCAGAATTCCATTTCGCTATAAAGTCCAGTGCTGCCACACTTGAATTAACATAAAATGTGGCAGGTGCTGCCACATCATTTAAATTGTATGCAATGCTGCTGAAACTTATCGACTAGTTAGTGTGTTTAATTTGTGAAGAACGGTCACACTATCTTCATTCGCAAAACATTGCAGTCGCATTTTCAATTGGAATAATTTGTTATTTTTGTTGCAATTGGAAAATTATTAAATAGTCCAAGAATAACATAAAAAGGTGCGCTAAACAAAAAAAAATCGTGTTGAATTTTAAGTGCTGTGGGCTGTGATTGTTTTAATTAAGGCGTTGCAGAGATTGGGTACACGAACGAAAAGTGGAAAACGACGTCACAACGACGACTGCGCTGCCACTGCCACAGTTACTGCGGCTGCTGCTGCGCCGCCGTCATCAAATCTTGTGGCTGCCATTTGACTATTGATTTTTTTTGTGTGTCCGCTGAAAGTTATGTCGGCTGTTTAATTGTGCAGTTAAGCTTGTAACAAACAATATAATTTGCATACGCACATACACACTCACAAGCGCAACGCACGCCTTATCCCAACACAGTTAACTTTTGGTCAGTTATTGTTGTTGTTGAGGTGACATCATCGAGCAGCTGCGCTTACCAATATTGGTTACAATTGAATTGGCCTATAACTGATTCATTGTGCATTCTCCTTCATTGTATTTTTTCTTGCAGCTAGCATTACTTAAACTGCTTTCGAACTGCACTTGTTGTAGTTGTAGTCGTTGTTGTTGTTGTTGCTGTTGTGAAGTGCAAAGTCAATCGAACAACCAGCGCCCCGCCCCCTCACGCACAGCAGCTGTTAAAATAGACGAGCGTTGCCACACCTCACAAAATGGATCGCAAGGCTGAGCTGGAGCGCAAGAAGGCCAAATTGGCGGCACTGCGCGAGGAGAAGGATCGTCGCCGTCGCGAGAAGGAAATCAAAGACATGGAAGAGGCAGCCGGTCGGATCGGCACCGGCACCGGTATTGACAAGGATCAGCGCAAGTCCGTTACATATACATAAATACAAATACATATCTTAATTTAATGCATTTTTGCAGGGATTTAGATGAAATGCTTTCCTCGCTGGGCGTTGCGCCCGTCTCTGAGGTTTTGTCCTCGCTTTCTTCAGCCAATTCGCTGACATCTGATAATTCCACTACACAAACGCCCGATGTTAGCTTGCAGGCCAATGTCAACGGACAGGGGTAGATATATATATATATTTGCATAAATATATAATATTTATGAGCAATTGCAGCGAGTTTTACAGCTTTTGAGATACGACAAAGAAACACATTTTGTTTAATCTGCAAATGTTCACATATATATATATATATATATATATATTATAATGAAATTTAAGTTAATCTCTTATTCCTTATAACAGCGCCGGCAAGAAGCAACCTTTAAATCTGAGCGTTTACAATGTGCAGGCCACAAACATTCCACCAAAAGAGACGCTCGTTTATACGAAACAAACACAAACCACAAGCACCGGCGGACACGAACGTGATGGTGCGTATGCCCTATATGAAGCTTATATAAAAAAATATATATAGTGCCCTTTACTTAATCCATAACTTTTTCATATATATATATATATATATATATATATATATATATATATATGGCTTTTGTGTAAACACTTTCCATAGTTTGTTCTCTTAAAACTTTTTGATTGAATTATTTCTCTAGTATATATCAATATATATATATATGTTTGTCTAACTCAAATGCTTTACCTAAACTACAGTATGTACTCGCTTAAATACCAATTACCAGTTACCAATTATGCTTTAAGATTTTTACCAACCCTACCTTTTGCCTAAGCCCAATTATTTGTTGTTATTGTAATTGTGTTGCGCTTGAAATGCCAAAAACTTGGTTTCAATATAGTTGTATAATTATGCATACATATAGGGAGCAAGCATTATAATTAACATAAGTGAAATTAAATAACAAATACAGTTCTTTCTTGCCACTCATCGCCTCTGTCAGGATATATGGAGGATTGGTGGCGTCCACGTAAAGGTATTAAACATAGTTTTAAGCAGCCAACAAACAAGCACACAATTCATTATGGTAACCACCTATAAGAAACTTCACTTTCTCTCTTTCAATATATATATATGATATGCTTAGATATATACATACATGCTCTCGTTCTTTTTCTCTCGAATCACTGAATTTCCTTCATAATTTCTTTAATTAATTATTTAAAAGTATTTTTAGTTGAATTTTGTAAACGCTGCTTATGTTTTTTTTTTGTTTTGTTTTTTTTTTTTTTTAATTTTTTTGTATTGTATTTGTATTTTGTTTTGTATTTTAGGCAATTTGTTTGAGCGCAATTTAATAATTTGTCTATTTACATTTTCTTCCCCCTTTTTTATCTGTTCTTGGTACGCACGCAAAAAAAACTGCAGCTCATGCTACGGATTATTATGGTGAGTAGTTGTTTAGTTTTCTATGTCAAACTATCTAATCTAATTTCCCAACCAAGAAACCCCAAGTAGAAGCTATATATTGCCTAACTCTCTCTCGGTCACTCTCTCTCTTAATGTCCCTGTCTCTCTTGCTCGCTCTATTTCTATCTCTCTCTCTTGCTCGCTCACTATATGTAGCTCTCGTTTAGTTTTGTGTGTATGTAGTTTCTATCCATAGTGCCTGATATTAAGCATACTTAATTAGTTATTTTAAATGCTCGGGAAATTGCTTTTTAAGACCTTCTCGGTATTATAATTCCACCCAAACTATATTTCTATTACAATTTTGCAATTTTATTGAGATATATACATATATTTTTATTTCATGTGTATCCTAGCTTAAACGATCCTTAAATCAGATTCAGTTTGTATCAGCCTTAAAGTATTATATACAATATCTAAACGAACATATATCAGATTGTTCAAACTCCACCCAATTTATAAGTTTTTTTTTTTTTTTTATTTCAATTAAGTAGTTTTTTTTATAATTAATATTATTATTAAATTATTCTTATCCGATTAGCAAATACGAAATCGCATTTAATTTTTGCGTACTACCGTATAACAGTTTATCTGCTATACGCTTGTTTTAATCTTCTATATTTTCGTTTTTTTAGCATAAAGCTTATTAATAAAGAGTTTAGCCAACTTTTCCTACGCAAGTATCGAGTATATATATAGTTAAATATATATATACCCATTGATTGTAAACTTAAGTCTAAAAAAACAAAATGTAAACCACAAATATACAAATATACACACCCACACACACGCAAAGAACACGAATGCATGTAAAAAAAAAAGCACTCAGAAATATCATGTACTGTATAATATACTATATGCTATAAACATATATACTTGGACTTAGTATTTACATCAGTTATAAAACTTAACATTGTATTTTAATTTATAAATGTCGCCGATTTCCGTCGACTTATGTGCTAATTTTATTATCGAAAAAAGATCATGATTTATGTTTTTTATACCACAGATGTCTCATAACCTAAAAAAGAAACATACACGTCTCAAAACATATATATTCCATATAATCGGTTGCTTTTATCGTTGTGTTTATCATCTTTTTTTACAATGCCTTTTGTTACATTCACGAAAAAAACCAACAATTTGAAGGGCGGTACGTTAAGATCAACTTATGATCTATTTTTTTTTGTTCAATGAAAAAAAAAACCTGAGAAAAAACTAAAATGAGCAACTATAATGTGTATATGTACAATATATTTTGTTTCTTTATATTTCTTCAAGATGAATACAATCTTAATCCGGGTTTAGAGTGGGAGGATGAATTCACAGGTAGGTACATCCCAAACAAAAGGCAAAAACAGTGACTGGGAATCGTGACATGAAGCAAAATAGGAACGGTACAAATTCTTACTGCAACGCAAAACGAAAAAAAAAGAAACGAAAAGCAAATCAAATTTATATTAAAGTAAAGTTAATATTTATAAAACAAAATTAACTTCGCGCTGGCTGACACATACACACACACACACACACAGACCCACACACACAGCTATATATACTATCTCCCTCTCTCTCTTTCGTGCTCTTTGTCTCTATTACCGTTACATGCTGTACAGTTAATAAACTCCCTGCCTGCCTGCATGACCTAGCATCATATTGAGAAACATTAAAACAAAAAAAAAACAAAATCTTCCATTTTGTGTGTGCTTAACCTCAAATTCAACTTAACCTCCAATCATTTTATTCATCTATGCTAACTCCGTGTGACTAACTCTTGGTATATCCAAATTTTTCTAACATCAAGACCTAAAAATTAGGCAAGCTTCAATATATTTATAATTACATATTTCTTTGTGGGGAAACAAAAATTTACGGTAGCTGCGAATTGTCTCGCTGTTTTGGTCCTTGTCTCTCTACTCCTTTTCTTGCATAAGCTCTCGCTGAGCGCTGACAATTACACACAAACACACACACACACTCAAGCAACTGTAAGGCCTTCCTTATCCCTCTCTCTCTCTCTGTCTCTTTGTCGATCACTCTCTTCACAAGCACAGCAAGCGAAGCGCGTATTAGGCGGCTCTCTTATATGTACCGTTAAGTGTGTTTAACTGTTAACCCGCAGCACACACTATCAAAAGCGACCTCTGTCGGTTGTATATGTTAAATGTTTATAAAAAAAAAAACCAAAGAAAATTATATGGAAAATTAAATATATATATATATATGTAATATATAACTAGCATAAATATATAATTTTAAGAGCAAAAATTTATAAACTGGGTGGAGAATCAAAACAACAACAATTGATCAAATAATTAATGATACAAATTAGCAAAGCAAGCAAGTGTCCATAGAGTGTAAAACGAAATACGTAATCGATAATAATATTACCTCAAATTTGCCTCTTATATCTATATTTCTTTCTCTCTCTCTCTATCTTTCTCTCTTATGCTGCCACATTGCATACATACGTGCATATACATATATATAAATATATATATATATATATATACATACATATACACATACATACTTACATATTAACGGCGTATGAGATAATAGGAAGTTGTACATTTTTCAATTTTTTACAATATATTTTTATTTACTTTTTTTTATTAATTGGCTTTGTGTATTAAGTTGTACGGTGTCCAGCGTGAAGCACAACTAACAGCATCTATACATATACACTCACACACACGTACACGCACGCACCTTGTGCCATATGAAACTCGTGGGACAAATCATATCTGCTCCTTAATAAAACAATAAAACTGCGTGCGTGCATGCATGCGTGCGTGCGTGCATGCATGCGTGCGTGCGTGCATGCGTGCGTGCGTGCGTGCGTGTGTGTGTCTGTCTGTTTGTTTCTCTCATGCACCTCTTCTCTCTACCTCTCCTCCACCCTTTCTCGATCATTTACTCCCACACACAGCTGTGCGGAGGCAACATAAAGCACATGAGAATTTTAACTGTGCGCTCTCTTTCGCGCTTTTCCAACATTGTGCGGCACTTTCACAATCCAAACACACACACACATACATACACTGAACCCTGTAAAAAGCCAAAAAAAAAAAATAAATAAATAAAAACAAGTTGAAAAGAAATAACAAATTTTGCAAGCAAGACGAAGGCAACATGCAAAAGTAACTTAATGTAAAAAAGAAACGCCACGTTTAACCGTTAAAGCGCTCGTTAAAAGCAAAATGCAGCTTAATCCAAAACCAAAACAAAAAGAGGAAAAGAATACCATAAAAAAAAAAAAAACAAATACAAGTAGAATTGTTCCTGTTCTGTCGATTGTCATGTTCCTTTAGCTGTGTTAGTTTTATACATTAAACAGTGCTTGCATTTGATGCCCAAGGAGACGACGAAGAGAGCTCGCTTCCCCATCTGGATCATGGCTTTAGTTCCAAGCTGCCGCCTGGTTACCTCACGCACGGACTACCCACAGTCAAGGATGTGGCCCCGGCCATAACACCGCTCGAGCAAAAGAAGGAGCAGGAGGAGAAGAAAGAGGGTAAGTGACAAACTGATCAACAGCTAGAGATGTGGTGTTGTACTTTTCAAGAGATTGTCGTGTCACGACTAGAACACTCTTACCTGTTGATTGCACACCCATAAGTTAAAAGCTTAAACCATTTAGAGATGGCAGCGCAACTGATTGCGAATTTCGTTAAATTAATTTGTTTAAATTGCAGTCAAGGAACTATCGGAGGAACAGAAGCAAATGATCATCTTATCGGAAGACTTTCAGAGGTTTGTATTGCGTGCGGGACGTGTTGTTGAGCGCGCTCTCTCAGAGAACGTGGACATCTACACGGACTACATTGGATGCGGCGACAATGAGGAGGCCAACGATGAGCGTTCCAATGCTCGTCTATCGCTGAATCGTGTATTCTATGATGAGCGCTGGTCAAAGAATCGCTGTATTACAAGCATGGATTGGTCGACCCACTTTCCAGAGCTGGTTGTCGCCTCCTATCACAACAATGAGGAGAGTCCCAACGAGCCCGACGGCGTGGTTATGGTCTGGAATACGAAATTTAAGAAGTCAACGCCCGAGGATGTATTCCATTGTCAGAGCGCCGTGATGTCCACCTGCTTTGCCAAATTCAATCCCAACTTAATACTCGGCGGCACATATTCAGGCCAGATTGTTCTTTGGGACAATCGTGTCCAGAAACGCACTCCCATACAGCGTACACCACTGAGCGCTGCCGCCCACACACATCCTGTGTATTGTTTGCAAATGGTCGGGACACAGAATGCCCACAATGTCATCTCCATATCGTCGGATGGCAAGCTGTGCTCGTGGTCATTGGATATGCTGTCGCAGCCGCAGGATACGCTCGAGCTGCAGCAGCGCCAGTCGAAGGCAATCGCTATCACATCCATGGCCTTTCCGGCTAATGAGATCAACAGCCTTGTGATGGGCAGCGAGGATGGCTATGTCTATTCGGCATCGCGTCACGGTCTGCGCTCCGGCGTAAATGAGGTGTTTGAAAGGCATTTGGGTCCCATTACGGGCATTTCGACCCACTACAATCAATCGTCACCGGACTTTGGTCATCTGTTCCTAACGTCGTCGATAGATTGGACCATTAAGTTGTGGTCCTTGAAGGTGAGTAGACACAGATATGACCACGATGAATTTGATTTGCATTATCATTTTCGTTGATCAGGATACAAAACCGCTTTACTCCTTCGAAGATAATTCCGATTACGTTATGGATGTCGCCTGGTCACCCGTTCATCCCGCCCTATTTGCTGCTGTCGATGGTAGCGGTCGCCTTGATTTATGGAATCTCAATCAGGATACCGAAGTACCAACAGCATCAATTGTCGTCGATGGTGCCCCAGCGCTCAATCGCGTCTCCTGGACACCGTCCGGCCTCCATGTCACCATCGGCGATGAATCCGGCAAGCTTTATGTTTACGATGTCGCCGAGCATTTGGCGCTGCCATCGCGCGATGAATGGTCGCGATTCAATGCGACCCTCAACGAGCTCAAGATGAATCAGAACGATGAGGTCTAAGCAACAGGCATTAGTTCATTTATATATATATATATATATTTATGTATATACCTATATTTATACATACATATATATATTTATAGATATATACATATAAAGCGTTTCGTTGCAACAAACAAAAAATCGTTATAATGCATCGCCCAAAGTTGGGAAAATATTTATTTTACATATATACAAGAATTGATATGCTTTAATTTACCATAATTAAACAGTTCTAATTAACAAATTTCACATTACCGCCCAAATTCCACAATTAGGAGCTTAAAAGCTCGCCGCTGCTTCAATCCCACAAATTCGTCAGTTCAAGTGAAAGTTCATCAAATGAAACTACACTGGACAACAAAATACACAAAACACACAAATTTGCGATACATATATATAATGAATGCGATTTGAGTTAATCATACGAAACGTTTTATCCCGATTTGGTATTTTTTGTAATTTATTTGATATACATACATATTAATAATATGTTTAGAACTGATTGCGTTTCGTTTGCTTTTCTGTTTTCAACCCACGAGCAATGTAAAAACAAATGAAATTCAAAGAAATGGCAAACAAAACTTATGTGTGCTTCTTAATATAATATACACACAAGAAAAAAACAAACACAAACAATGATATTTATATATATATAACATGTGAGGCGTAAAAGTTGAGAATTAGACGAGTGACAAATTGTATTTGAATTGTATATTTAAAAGAAAAACTCAAAAGCAACAACAATAAAGATTAACTAAACGAGATTAAATAAATTTATCTATTCATTGCATCTTATTTGTCTGTCTGCATGACTCATTCATATGGAATGAGTACTGTGTAAGCAAGTGCATTGCAACTTGAATACCAAAGCCGTACTTTAAGCGAAATTGAAAGCTCTCCAATAAAAAGCTTTGTCCACAGACTAGTCGAAATTTTTTGTGCTTGCGTCAGTAGCAAACGGTTAAGACAAGCGACAAGTGCAAGACGACGCAGCAAAGCAAACGTAAACGCAAGGGAGATCAAAATCAAAAGCAAACGCCAAAACCTAACGAAGCATTTCAATTGCAGCTACAATAACAAATAGGCAGCCGCTTAAACTCAACGAGACTGCGTCACAGCAAAGCATTTTAATTGCAGGCAGAACACTAAACAGAGGCAGCAGCAAAAACTTGACGAGCTTGCTTTAAATTTTTGCGAATTAGCAATAAAAAGCAACCCAAAATGGAATACAAGGTATGTACTTAGTATGCTATTGAATCGATACTTTGTTTGGGGCTAAAAACAAATTGGTGACTCATCACAAGTATAGGCGGAGCCCTGCGTTGTAGCGCGCAACCCCTTCGATGCGGCCAGCGACAGCCAGGAGCTGCGTGCCGCGATGCGCGGTTTCGGCACCGACGAGCAGCAAATAATAGAGGTGCTGACCACACGCAACAATGCACAGCGTCAGTTAATCAGCGCCGCCTATGCGTCAGAGTTCGAAAGAGATCTGATTGATGATCTCAAAGGGGAACTGGGTGGAAAATTTGAGGATGTGATTGTGGCTCTTATGATGCCGCCGTTGGACTACTTGTGCGATCAGCTTCACGCTGCAATGGCCGGCATTGGCACCGAGGAGGCGACACTTGTCGAAATCCTCTGCACCAAGTCCAACGAGGAGATGAAACAAATCGTGGACACCTATGAGGAGAAATATGGACGCCCTTTGGCCGAGCAAATGTGCAGCGAAACCTCAGGCTTCTTTCGGCGTCTGCTTACGTTGATTGTCACCGGAGTGCGTGATCCGCTTAATACGCCGGTGGATGCGGCACAGGCCAAGGACCAGGCAGCACAATTGTATTCCGCCGGTGAGGCAAAACTGGGCACCGACGAGGAGGTTTTCAATCGCATCATGTCCCATGCGAGCTTCCCGCAACTGCGGCTCGTGTTCGATGAGTACAAGGAGCTCACTGGCCAGACCATCGAGCAGGCCATCAAGCACGAAATGGCCAATGAACTGCACGAGGCAATGATGGCCATAGGTTTGTTAAAAAGATTAAATGAAATTCGATCAAATTCTCTCAAGGATTAGCTGCTAATCTCGCTCTCTCTCTCTCTCTCAGTTGAGTGCGTGCAGTCTCCGGCTGCATTCTTCGCCAATCGCTTGTATAAGGCCATGAATGGTGCCGGCACGGATGATGCCACGTTAATCCGGATCATTGTCAGTCGCTCGGAGATCGATTTGGCCACCATTAAGGAAGAATTCGAACGCATGTATAATCGCACGCTCCACAGTGCCGTCGAGGTACGTGTTGCCAATCCCACTTTTAGTTGTTGATTTACAATATTTTTAATGTAATGCATTTCCAACTTTTGCTTTTTTTTTGTATCCCCGTATTCCAATTTGCTTATTCATGTTGTTGTTGTTCTTGTTGTTGTCTTTGGTGCTAGGACGTAAGTATTGCCAACTGCTAGAGGTCTTCAAAAAAGTTTCTGATCGGTTTTGGTATACCTAAACAGTTAACTTTACATATGGGCAATTCCAGAAAACAAACGAAACGAAAATATTTCCAAAAATGTGTTTTCTTCCAAATTTTTAACCTTGATTTCGTGTTAGTAACTCTACTATTATGGTTTGTGGTTTATGGTATATGGTTAGATAGCTTTATATATAATACCTTGCTAGATGATATGTCTAATCAGGTCTGCAGTTACCTACTCAAACCGGTAATTGAATCCCAGACACCAGAGTTTTAGCCTAGTCTAATCTTGACTATAAGATTTAAAGATATGCCCTGCAAAACATCAACCAATTCTTCCTCAAGGAACTTATTATATAATAGTTCGATTCAAAGCAAAATTATGTAAAATATCTATACGAAAACTTATTTTTCGAATAATTTTTCTTAAATTTCTATAAATCATAAAACCTCAGAGATATCGTTCTGAGATTTTAAAGATATATGACGATAGCGCTTTGATCCCAGCGATTGGGATGATAGCTATATTTAATCAGTTGAATATAGGAATTAGATATCCTTTTCGGGTTTTGGTACTCTTTTTTTTTTTTTTTTTTTGGAACATCACAAATTTCAAAATAATTGTTTTTATTTTTATAATTATAGGATATTTTTTTTATATGTGATAAAGGGAAATCAATCCATTTTGTATTTCACTCTCACATTCACAATTAAAAAATAAGCCGAAGAATGTTAAAAATTACATTAAGAATAAAACTAAATTTTAAGTAGATTCTCTTGATTAAATATCTGCCTGGAAATGCCCATATATATAGTTCGATTCATGAACTTAGCCATGTATCTAATGTATAAAATAAACCCCCTTTTTATATCTTGTTACAGTCGGAAACATCGGGCGATTACAAACGGGCCTTAACCGCGCTGCTGGGCGGCGCTTAACTTGGCTTAAAAGGTGGCTCTCCAATGAAATTCAATTATTAATAATATTATTTATAATGAACTTAAATGAATTTAGATTTAGAGACACGCGCTTTGATGTCTGCACAATACATTTACGCATACATATATATAAATAATTAAATACATATATATGCGTATATAGATATAACAAAATTAATGGATACATGCAATTTTAACTTAAACATTTAAACAATCGATTTGTGGCCTAATTAATGCACTGACTGACTGAATGGTGGGCGGCAAAGGGGGCGTGGCGGAATAAATATGTGCCCAAAATATAAGAAACCAAAGAAAATATATAGAAAGAACAGACAACTACTTAAAGTACAACTTGTGCAGCTCCTTGGTCTTGACGGTTAGGAAATTTTGCATTTCATCCGCATTTGTCCAAAAGCTGGTTGAGGACTGCAGCAAAAAGAAAAAAGAAGAAGAGGTTTGTTAGTACGTTGACTAAAGTGTCGATAGGTTGGGTTTACCTGCAGCTCTGAGCAAGGCGCCTCACGATGTATATACTCCTTAAGTATATAGTCATTCTCGATCTCGCAGTGGTAACGCGTATCGTGCATGCGGATGAGAACGTCGTCGATGCGAAGAAATTGACGAAGCAGCACGAAAAAACCGGAGGGCATGACGCGCTACGGAAATAAGGTTAACAGGTTAATTAATAGAGGACAGAAAATATAAGTCAGTCTGCCTATTGGCTATAATCTGTTGCAAGTTTTATCTATATAGACACCTAAACATAGCTAATTGGCTGTTAGTCTGGAGTATCAGACAGCTTACATCAACGATCTAGAAACTCAAAAGTATATACATCTTAAGCAGGTCTATAAGGACTGATTGTAAAAACTAATCTGAAATATAACAGAGTTAAACATCTACTGCAGTGTGTGTCCTGATAAATCCCAAATACGGCAAATAGTCGGCTACTCACAATGCGAACGCTCATTACGGAAATTCCATGATCGTGGAGCTCATCCTCATAGAGCGTGAGATCGTGATAGAAGAGGATATTCTCGCGCTGCATTAGCTTCATTTTATTGAGCGTGTGGTTTGTGGACTCAGCACGAAACTTATCATTAAGTGTGCCCTGATATGTGGAGGTGAATGTCCAGTCGAAGGGTTTGTATTTTTGTTCCATATTCTGCTCGGAGCTGCAAAGATTCCAAATTGAATTCAATTGCATCGAAGAAAAGCAAAAGAAAAGAAAAAGAAAAGAAGTCGATTCGTTACCGAGTCTCGCGCCATTCCTGGGCGCAGGCCACCTCGTCTACGCCCTGTTTGCCATTGGCCACCAGAGCAAGTGCATCCATAGGCTTGAATTCCATTAAAGCGCCATCTTTGTGCTGCAGCACCAATTTGTTTTTGTGGAACACCATGTCCGGCAGATGGGGTAGCTCCAGCGAATGCTGATAGTGGCAGAGCTCACACCGATTTTCGTCGTCCTTATCGCAGCACTTGTCGCTGCCCAAGTGACACATACTCTTTAATATGTGCGACTTCTCATAGCTGATGGTCCAATCGTTGAAGCGAATGGACTCGCAGTCTACCGGCAAACGATGCATAGCGCACTGCAATAGAAATGCGTGGATATAGCTGAATATTGATGGCATTAATCAGCTGTAGCTGCGCTTCTTACTTACGTCACTTGCCATAGCTATTCCGGTGGTTTAGAGTACAATTGTATTTCAAAAAATAATACACATATGCAGATGAATCGCGAATTATGCGGCAGTGCAGCTCTGTAAATTTCTATCGATTTTTTCTTATTCCTTGCAAAATTTGTCATCGATATATTGTAAAAATATTTGCAAGTGTAATTAACAAATGGATTTTTATGCTTATACGAAACTCTAAACTAAGAAATTAACTATTTGTTTTTTTGTTTTGTTTTTGTTTATTTGGTTATAATTATATTTATATATTTAGGAAAATATAATTTATTTTCCACTGCAACTACACATGTTAAAAAATATCGATTATTCGCCGCTGGCAACGTTTGTTTTGTCATCTCTAAAGAGTAGCGGCAAATGTTTTGTTTTTGTCAGATATTCCATTTCCAAATGTTGCTATAAATTTACAAATTTTGTGCATATTTACTTAAAATTCTCAAAACTAAACGTACGCAAATAACGTTCAATTGCAAATTAGCCACATATTATCGTTATGATTGCATTAAAACGCCTGCCACGTTTTTGTTTGTTGCGCGCTCTTGGGCCCAAGCCTAAGTTCTCCACTTACACGGCCCCCAGGATGTGCAAGGCGCAAATAACTGCCGAGGAAGTCCGCGGCCTGACCGATGCCCTTAAGAATGGGCTCCGCGCCCTGGGTCAGCCGACCAGCGCCACGCATCCGCATATGATCAGGCCACACGAATTGGTGCCCGGAGTGGAGCCGACTGAATTTCAGGCACGGCGCACACAGCTTATGGAAGGATTGCAGGCCTATGCGGAAAGTTTTGGTAACGAATTCAATGGACGCGCCTCCAAGTCACACATGGTATGAACATCTGGTTGCTACTAATTGCACTAATTGATTGCCATGTAAATCTTTAGCTGGTCATTGGAGCGGCTTGCAAAAAGTATATGAGCGGGAAGATACCCTATGTGTTCCGTCAGAGCTCTGATTTTTATTATTTAACTGGTTGCTTGGAGCCGGATTCGGTGCTTCTGCTGACCATCAATGATGTAGGTGTAGTCCAGTCAACCCTATTCATGCGGCCCAAGGATCCGCACGCCGAACTGTGGGATGGACCACGCACTGGTCCCGATTACGCTGTCCAGCTCTTTGGCGTTCAGGAGGCATTACCCATTGACAGTTTCCACCAAACGCTGATCACACGTTTTGCCAAATTAAAGCCACACTTATGGTTCGATCTGAAGCATTCGGAGCTGACCAATGTGACTGATGCGATGCTCCAAGTGTGCAACAACGAACGCACCCAACTATTGCCCGTCTACACGTTCGTAGAGAATATGCGACTTATCAAATCGCCCGCCGAGATGCAGCTCATGCGTCGCACCTGTTCGATAGCATCGAATGCATTCAACGAGGTCATGGCTGAGACACGTCCAGGCCAGTCGGAGCACCAGCTATATGCTGCTATAGACTTTAAGTGCCGCATGCGAAGCGCCAGCTATTTGGCCTACCCACCTGTTGTGGCTGCTGGACGAAATGCAACCATTATACACTATGTGAACAACACACAGCTTCTGCAGCCGCAGGAGCTGCTGCTAATGGATGCCGGTTGCGAATATGGAGGCTATACGAGCGACATAACCCGCACCTGGCCTGTTAGCGGACAATTTACGGAGCCGCAGCGCACCCTTTACGACATGATGGAGCAGCTGCAGAAGGAGACGATTGGTGGGCTATCAAACCAATATATACATCTGTATACTGATTTTCAATCTTTAATGTATTTGTAGAGCTGATTATGCAACCAGGCGGCGAGACACTGGATCAACTGTTCGAAACGACATGCTTTAAGCTGGGAAAGTATCTGCAAGAGATTGGATTGGTTGGTAAGCATTTAACCGATCACAAGGAGCTGGCGACGCAGGGCTACAAATTCTGTCCACATCATGTGTCCCATTACTTGGGCATGGATGTGCACGATACGCCCAACGTGCCGCGCAATACACAAATCCAACCGGGAATGGTGTTCACTGTAGAGCCGGGCATCTACATTGATGAGAAGCGGACAGATGTCCCAGTTGAATTTCGTGGCATTGGCATACGGATTGAGGATGACATACTGATCAATGAACAGGGCCAAGTGGAGGTGTTAACCGCCGGCTGTGTCAAGGAGCGACGCGCACTGGAAGACCTCTTTAAATAGTAAGCCTGGGCAACGGGCTGCCCAAAATTCCTAGTCATAATTAGTTTTTTAGCACATATATATACATATATATATATACTTTTTTTTTTGATAGCGTATGTAATCAGATTACGCGTATAACTCCGATTGTCAAGTGCCACTGTACATAACTATATAGAAAGTAGAAAGAATACATTTATTTGTTGAAGTTCGTAAATAAAAAAAAAAACAGATCAACTGAAATCCTTTAGAGTTTGGCAAACACCGGCTTCTCATCCTTGGTGAGCTGCGCGGCGACCGCCTGGGCAAAGTCCTCCGACTGTAGATTCAGTTTGTTGATGATGCGCTAAAAGGCGAAAAAAAGATCAATATACATATATATATACACACGTCGTGTGGTCTGGACACTCACTATGTGATCGAGTCCCTGCTGATTTGTGTGTTCCAAGGAATAGACCATGTTCTCCTTGGTCGTCTGCACGGCGATTGGACTCTTGCCGGCAATATCCTCAGCCAGCGTTAAGGCGCCAACAAGCAGCGAGTCCTTGTCGGGAAATACGCGACTGATCAGACCGCAGCGCTCGGCCTCGGCGGCCTCGAAGCGGCGGCCAGTGAAGCAGAGCTCGCGTGCTAGCGACTGGCTGCCAATTGCCTTGGGCAGGCGCTGTAGCGAACCCACATCGGCGGCCATGCCCACATCCACCTCCTTGACTTGGAAGAAGGCATCCTGGGTGCTGTAGCGTATGTCCGCAGCGGTTATCAAATCAACGCCGGCGCCAATGCACGCCTGATGAACCGCCATGATGACGGGCTTGGAGCAAAGTTCGACAGCAGTTATCGAATCCTGATACAGCTTAATGGTGCGCTCAAGGATAACGCCTTTGCGTGCCACATCATCGCAGTCAGCCAGCTGCTGTCCCATGTTCATCAAGGAACTCAAATCGATGCCGGCACAGAAATGTTTGCCTGCTGCAGATAAAACAATGGCTCGGCAATCAGGGTTGATGGCCAGCGCTTCGAAGCAGTCTTTGATCTCGCTTGGGAGACAGAGATTAACAAAGTTGTTATAGATATTTATTTGTATGTGCTTACAGCCACATTTCCCTGTTGATGGCATTTAGCTGCTTCGGCCGATTCAGCTCCACATGAAAGACGAAGGGTTTGGGTGAGCTGATGGCCAGCGTTTTAAACTGTGAGGCCACCTCGGAGGCAGCCTGTGCACTGCTGTTGTTGCGATAAGGCTGCATCACTGGTGGGGTAAATGGTTTAAGGTTTAAGAGAACTTTTCAACTTCTGCTGGCCATTCAATTCCACATACAGATTCGGACTTTGTACCGGTCGATTAGACTCGGGTTTAATAAACCGAATTTCAAGTGCAACGCTTATCCAAATCAAGCATTATTAGCTGGCCACACTTACCAGCTACTCGTGGCGTCAATCTTAACATATTTGCAAATCTCGGTAGTGACATATTTTCGGATAAAGTAAATACTTTTTGAAAAGCTGCTTTTTATTTCTTGGGGCGCTTTTCGATATCTGTTGGAAAGCAATCCGTTGGGCTATCGATAATGCAGAATCTTTGAGCGATACTTGATGGAACAAATGTACCAAATTGGTACACAATTTATTCAACGGCACAATGGCGGAATGAAACATTCTTATTGCTTTCTTATAAGATTATAACAATCATTTTAATGCAAATGTTCAAAAGCCACTTCTTGGTGTGACATGTATGGCACTTTAACGCTTGAAAAAATAACAGTTGCGACTATCGATAGCTCCGCTGCAGAAATCAGCGTAGAGATTTTTCGTCTTTAGAACGGTTATAAATGGCACATCGACATATGCATTTCGCGATAGCCGCTGTTTTGACGTTCGCGCTGCACAACTAACTTTGTCCAATTATCTGAGCCAGATACGGCTATTTAGATTAGCACACACGCACACATTAACGTAGCGTAGACAATATGAGCGAATCGGTTGATGTACTTGTCTTTGGCTCGGCCATCATAGATTTTGTCTGGTGAGTGTATGTTGGAGGCTTCAAATGCATCACCTTTAATCTATTTGCTAACCCAGCTATACACCACGTCTACCCAAGCCGGGCGAAACGGTGCACGGTCACAAGTTCCAGACAGGATTCGGTGGCAAGGGCGCCAATCAATGTGTAGCTGCCGCTCGACTAGGGTCCAGTACTGCCCTCATTGCCAAACTGGGAGCGGATACCTTAGGCAATGACTATCTAAGCCATCTGAAAAGCGAAAAGGTCAACGTAGATCATGTGGAGCAGATGGAAGGTCAAGTGACGGGCATCGCACAAATCGCTGTGTCCGAAGGCGGTGAAAACAACATCATCATTGTAGTGGGTGCCAACAATTTGCTCAGCATCAGCGATGTGAAGAACGCGGAACAGCTTTTCGCACAGGCCAAAGTGCTCGTTTGCCAGCTAGAGACGCCCATCGAAGCAACGGTGGAGGCACTGCGTCAATTCCGTGGTATATCCATTCTAAACGCGGCCCCAGCGCTGGAAAACACGCCTAAGGAGCTGCTGGAGCTCTCCAGCATTTTGTGCATCAACGAGACAGAGGCCGCGGTTATGACCGGCGTGATAGCCATCAAGAGCATTGAGTATATACTTATATATGCTATATATCTATTTTTATAAATACATATTTGATGCTTTTACAGCGAGTCATACACAGCACTGGGCCGCCTGTTGGCGATGGGCGCCAATTCGGTGATCATAACGCTTGGCAAGTTAGGTGCCGTCTGCGTATCAAAGGAGTCGCCCCGGACTTTTGAGCTTGTGCCTGCACCAATTGTGCCGACGGAGCGGGTGTTAGACACAACTGGCGCCGGAGATGCATTTATTGGCGCCTTGGCCAACAGCTTGTCGTGCCATTCCGAAAGACTACTAAAAAATCACATATCGTTTGCCTGCGAAGTGGCTGCCAAGTCGGTGCAGATGCGGGGCACACAGTCAAGCTTTCCACATGCTTGAGAAAGAGAGAAAAGTTGTTGAAGAGCAATAAATCAAATGTTTTATACTAACACCAAAGTTGCAGTTGTCCTGCTTTTTCGTGACACGATCAGTAATGTTTTAACACGAATCATGTTTAAGTTTGAGTTTTGAAAAGAAAATCTTTAATTTTTAAAGATTTTTTTTTTGCCTGACACGCGCCCATCTCTAACACCTCCCACATTCCTTATACGGATGTAAAGAATTTTGAATTCATTGTTTTTAGTACAATATTTAATCCGCTTTCTGTTTGTTAACGTAGGTATAAAAAAGAGAAATTAACTGTTAAAACTGCATAACGCTCAATTTTGGTCAATTTACATAGACGAAATTTTAAATTTTTGTAAATGCAATTTGCATTGTGTATTCGGCTGTCGGTGAGCGTTTGCGTGTGTGTTGACAAACGAATTTCTCCACTAAAAGAGTTGTTTATGCGTTGTGATCATCATTTCTTGCCCGACTTCTTGATACCACCGCCCACAAGGGGTCCCTTTTTGGCAGCCTGCTGTTTGGCGGCATCAAGCGCCTTTTGTTGTTCCTTTTGTTTCTGCTTGAATGCCATATCATCTTCGTCTAGATCTTTGCCTTCTTTCTTGGGTGCCTTTAGTGGCTTCTTTTTACCGCCCTCACGACCACTCATCTTCTGTAGTTGAATATATAAATTAAAATTATATTTCTATACCGAGAGCTTAGCAAAATAGTCACGCACTCGCACGTTTTCCCAACTTTTCTATTCAGTGTTTGATAGTGACAAGAAAATACTGAATGTCAAAAGATCTCTATATAGTGTTATCGATTTCTGTTGCTTTTCAACTCTGGGTGGAAATTTGTATTCAATTGTACCGATAGTTTTAATTGCAAACCATATAACTAATTACGCAAATGAACACACTTGGAATCGTAACCGAAAAAAAGTATTTGTAATCCGTATAACTTAACAATATTCTACTATATTTGAATAGTACCAAACCTTATAAAACTATACACCTAATTATATCGCACTTAATATTTTATTAATCGATTAGTACCCACCTATCGATTTCTTACTCAATTTGATTTCCTCGATAATTTAGCTCAGTGTTCACGTTTTACGAACACTTCACGAATTGCGTTCGTTAAGTGAGCACGCGGCTAATTTCGACGCCAAGTGGGAGATTCTATTCTGCAAAAGAAGTTTTTATTCTGTGGCTTTTGTAAGAAGTTTAATAACTAAAAGGTATTGTGCTATTCTTTTTTACAATTCTAATTTTTTTTATGCTGCAAACTATTTAAAAAAGAAAGATAAACGGACAGTGCATCCATTTCAAATTTGCCATTGATTTTTTCTTCACGTTCACCTTGTACTAGATTTTAGTTATGTAATGTGCTAATTTTTTTTATGTGTCGGTGTTGTACTTCATATTTCGGCTTCCGAATCTAACTATACATTGTAGTTAGGCGTCGCGTCGCGGCGCCAGTAGAATATGTATAATTTATATATATTTTTTTTTATAAAAATGGCTTTAACGGTGCTTACATAACCACAAAATAATTCGCAGGCGCAAGCAACGCTACACTTAATTGAAGGCTGCAAAGATTCAGCAACTAATATAAGTCGCAAGGTAAAGCTGTCGTCAGTGTCCGTGTCTGTGTCCTCTTTATTTTCTATGCACCCACACACCTGCAATGTGTGTTAAGAACGCTCACGAGTTCTAACCTAAAAAAAAATTCGCAAGAAAAGTTGAAAGCAAGCAGAAAAAAAAACGGTGCCACACAAGCAAACTGCCGCGCACACACATGCCCGCATACACTCGTACACAAATTGCGACAGCTGCATTTCTAATGGATCCAATTGAATATCCACTTTGAACATGTGTGTGCAGAATTTTCACTATTTTTTCTTTTTATTGTTAAAGTGTGACAATAGCGGCTAGAAAAGCGGCACACATACAAAAGTACAATAACATTCATACGAATTCCATGTGCTTGTCGTTCTCTCTCACTCGCTCGTACAGTTCATCATTTACACGCGCAAGTTCGCAGCGATTGCTGTATGTGTGTGTGTCTTTGTATTTTTCTTCTTTTTTATTTTTGCACATTTTGTTTCTTGAGTTTCTAAAAGCAAATTTTTTTTAACAATGATTTTTGTACCATCAAAATGTATACTTTTACATTTTACCTGCTTACAAAGGCCAAAACCGGTTGCCTGGCAGCCACAATTATGAACGGCAGCAGATGCTGCTGCTGCTGAGCCGTCTGCTTCTCGCCGTGACGTCAGCAGATCAAACGCGTCATGTAAATATGCCGCATGTGATTTTTGTATTTATTTTGCACCCTTTGTATTGCCTTTCAGACTCCATTTTGTATTTGGTGTTTTCTGACGGATGCCGATCGGCGATAACATAGTTTAATGTCTTAGCTTGTATTCGAATAGTTATTGTTGTCAACGTCTATAAATTGCGAATTCTGATATTCTTGTGTCTTGCCTTACAGTTGACAACTGTTACAATATTTAAGTAATAAACAAATCCACCCTCGCTTCGCTGATGCGTCAGCATTAAAAGTTGTGGAAATTTTATGCACAAGTTGCTGATCGCGAATAATTGGTTATGCGACGCCCGTCTGGCAACGCCGGACGTAAAATAAATAAAACTTCAATTTACATGTTGTATTTTGTAGCCCATTTCAATGTTTTTGCTGCAGAGCCAGCACACTTGAACCGATTTATTTAAAATAGCCACAATTGAGATTTAGGCCGCTGCATTTTTGGCGCGCTGCCAGTCAATGTGGCTTTCAATCATTAAATTGTACGCGTCCAGCGTACATTTCTTTTTATATAATTGTCGGCGATAACGAGACCTTGAAAGTTGCTTACATAAAAGAGCAGTATAAGTAGCGGCATTTAATCTAATCGCAGTACGCACAATTCTATTACGCCTGGCTTCCGCCAGCAAAAGGCCGTGTGACGTCGCATTTAAGAGAGTGTTTAAGACTGATGTGTAGAGATAGAAAAAAAAAGAGAGAGAGAGAGAGTGCAAAGAGAGCTCGGCACATGCGTCAGATTTTCCACAAGTCACATGCTACGCTGTAGAAGCGGGCGTGAACGCTGCTGATGGTGTAGTGTAAAAGTTTACATTTTTGGCAAGCGTTCAGCTTTTTTTTTTTTTGTTGGTGAACGCGTTGCAAACCTCGAAAGGGGTAAATGAAAAACAATTGTATAAAATACGTTTCTCTTGTTTTTATTCCTTTGTTTTGTTCCAATATTTATACCATTAGAATATCTATTTTGTATCTAAATTTGTCTTTCTTACACTTCCTTTTCCTATCAGCGTCTAGCGAATAACTCTATGTCTACTGATTATCAGCAAGCTAAGAGTGTTATGCAATGCGCTTGGCATTGAAATTTTGCTGTCACTGCTACTCACCTCACACAGGCACATGCACTGCTATACATATATGTGAACGAGATAATAGCTACTGATCAGCTCTCTTGCTCTACTGATCATTTACTGTGTTGGTGTTTGCTTTTGCGTACACGTGCAATATATATTTGAATGTATGGGTAGTCTCTGTTGCCAACTGTCTCTCAATATATTGTGCTTAAAACGCCTACCGTTATGCGTCGCTGCTCACTCTTGCTCTCTCACAACTGTTGCGCCGCGACTGCAACGCATGAGCAGCTGAACTTGACTCTGCCGCTGTTGGCAGAGGCATCAGCACAGGCTAGCTCGCCGCCTTTGCTGTTCATATCGTTCACAAGCAATTTAGTTGCCGTCCGGTGCAGACCTTTGATTTCGAAAGGAATAAAGATAAATTAATTTTTTTTTCGGTGCTGTGATAATAAAACAAACAAATTGTACGTATTACATATTAATAAGCACTTTAAGTGCACAAATATAAATCAACTTGAACAGCAACATTAATAACAATACCTTAGCACAGTAGTACAAATAATAAAACGCTAGCATTGGTGATTTTTTTTTTTTTTGGATTTAGTTGCCTTCAATGAGGCAACAAAAATTATTTTTTTTTATGTTACATAAACGTGCGAAAGACTAAAGCAGTCAATTAATATTGTGCAATAGCAAATGAAAAATAACTTATGTTTACATTTTAATGTGAATAAAAACTAAAAACAATTTTTTTTTTTCTTGTGAAGAAAAAAAACAGTTATGCAATCAACATTGAATGAAAAGGGGTGATAGCCCCCTTTTAGTTTACCAGCAAAGTTCAAAGCAATAAACAAAAAGCCGTGCCTATTCGTCTCTCTTAATTTACTGCCTTAAACTTATTTGTAGTTAAACTATTATTGCATCACGGTCACGCGTGCTCTTTGCAAAAACCTCTTTCAATCAGCAGTGGTGAATTTTAACATCTAATGGCCTCTGGAGATTAGATAACAGGACTACGCTTTTTACAGTTGTTTGCGGCTGCCTTCATCACCGCCCACGGCCAACAATAAAATTCTCTTCAACAGACTCTCTTAAATGACATTTGTGTCTCTTTAGCTGTGTGCCAGGTGGTTACATAAAAACAGTTTTCGTCAATGAAATTGGCCTAGACTCGGCTGCTTGGCCGAATGCTTGACAGTCGGTGGCTGCTAATTTAATTTTGTGCCACATTTGAAACAAAAAAAAAAGAAGCAAATAACACTGAATAAGTTTTAGCTCTGCCAGCTGCTGTTTTTTCTACACTTGAAATCTAAATTTAACAAGACAACAGCATGAAAAGAAAGCACTCTCTCTCTCACTCTCTCTTTGGCACTTTGGTCAATGTCAGTTGCGAGCGAACATTGGCATTAATACATGGTAGCTAGCTATCCTCTTTACACCAGTTGGAATTGGTTGCTACAGCAGGTATTCTCTAAGCATTTTAGTTGAGTTAAAAGAGCTGTTATACAAGCGATTAAATTATGCAATCTGGGCACACAAACACAAACATGTGTTCATTGCCAAATTTTGCTACAATATGTAGAAGTGCCACGTAACTGCTGAGGACTCTTTATAAGTTGGTTTTTTTCTCTTTTTTCTTGTTTCCCATTTATTGTGCACTTTGTACTCTTTAAATTGACAGTAGCCGTTTAGTAGTCTTTATTATTACCGGTTCAAACAGATCTCGGTCAGAAACGACGCTGCAACTTAACACGTGGCAGTTGGGGGTTTACAATACAAAAACTGATTCATGAGCAGAAATAAAAAACCACTTATACCAGCACACACACATGTGTATACAATAAAAGCGTCCCAATACATTTGCATTAGCAATTGTAAAGCCGCTTGGCAACGACAACGGCACTGATGTCAGTCGTGCTTGTGAATATGTTTTGTATCTAATTAACATTCATCGGTATACACGCTGACATAAAAATACTGTTATTTGTGTATCTATCTAAAGTACTGATATATAAGACAGCAATTGTCTGTCCATAAGTATTACTAGTCTTTTCGTATACTGCCAGCCTACTGCTGGTTATATTTTATGTAACACATGTATTTTGTTTTCATGATTAACCCTACCATTTGCATGTATACAAAATATAATCTAGTTATAAGTAATCATTCTTTTAATCCATTTTGTACTTACACGTATCTGATTTGTTTTGCATCTTTGCACAAAACGCCGCGCGAAGCTGCTGCACTAGCAAAAAGCTTATCGAACTTGCAGTGCCTATCGATTGAAAACTGCATGCAAAAGTATTGGATACTTTGCAACTGGAATCGATTGATTGGTAACTGCGCGGTATCGATTGCTCGAGCTAATAAGGCGCCTAACGTTATCGCTTTTCATTAATGCATGTTTTACTTTAAACATTTTTCACTTGGTTTTGGTGGCTACCAAATTTGTTTGTAAATATAACAATTGTGTATAAAGTGAAATGTGCTTCATAAATAATCCAAAGCAAGAACGCAAGATCATAATCATAAAAGAGCATAACCTCCTATGACGACTGACTTAAATGGCAGAAGATGAAGACAAGAATGATGAAGATAGTGAAAATGGCTTAAAAACTATTTTGTAATGTTTTTGGAAATTTTGCGTATTGTGTTTATAGCAAAATGGGCAAGGATTTTGATGCTGTTGGATTCGTCAAGGACTTCGCTGCCGGAGGTATCTCCGCAGCTGTCTCAAAGACTGCCGTCGCACCCATCGAGCGTGTGAAACTGCTCCTGCAGGTTCAGCACATCTCGAAACAAATCAGCCCCGATCAGCAATACAAGGGTATGGTTGATTGCTTTATCCGCATTCCAAAGGAACAAGGTTTTGCTTCATACTGGCGCGGTAACATGGCCAACGTTATTAGGTATTTCCCAACTCAGGCTCTGAACTTTGCCTTCAAGGACAAGTACAAGCAGGTAAGAAAGTGATAACATATAAAGAATCATTAAGTTCGATTTGCTATAACCACCTACCTTACCATCTTCATCGTGTAGGTCTTCTTGGGTGGTGTTGACAAGAACACCCAGTTCTGGCGTTACTTCATGGGCAACTTGGCCTCTGGTGGTGCCGCTGGTGCTACTTCTCTGTGCTTCGTCTACCCATTGGATTTCGCACGTACTCGGTAAGTTTGATATTATTATTATCAGAATTAAATATGCATATTTAAATTTGTGCTCTTGCGTTTTTAGCTTGGCTGCTGATACTGGCAAGGGTGGCGCTCGTGAATTCACCGGTCTGGGCAACTGCTTGACCAAGATCTTCAAGAGTGACGGTATTGTTGGCTTGTACCGCGGCTTTGGCGTCTCTGTCCAGGGCATCATTATCTATCGTGCTGCATACTTTGGCTTCTACGATACTGCCCGCGGCATGTTGCCCGATCCAAAGAACACACCCATTTACATTAGCTGGGCCATTGCACAGGTTGTTACAACTGTTGCTGGTATTGTGTCCTATCCATTCGATACTGTGCGTCGTCGCATGATGATGCAGTCTGGCCGCAAGGCAACCGAGATCATCTACAAGAACACACTGCACTGCTGGGCAACCATTGCCAAGCAGGAAGGCAGCGGTGCCTTCTTCAAGGGCGCCTTCTCCAACGTTCTCAGAGGCACTGGCGGCGCTTTCGTCCTTGTGTTGTACGATGAGATCAAGAAGTTCTTGTAAATTAAATTATTAAATTATTCAAAAACAAACAAACAACAACAAAACACTACCAGCTAATTATATTAAACAATGAAAAATCCAACAACAACAGCGCGAAACATCAGCAATAATCCAATATAATTATGAAATTATATTATATATAATAACTGGAATATAATTTAATTGCACTTGCAAAAATAGTAAACACTTGGCCAGACAACAACAACATCCAACAGTAAGAAGAGCAAAAGGAGACGAAACGGATATTAGAGACGACAACAGCCAAATTTGTAGCCACAAACACTCAAAACGGAAAAAAAACAACACCCAAACAACAATATCAGACGAACATTCTAGACATATATATTATTTATAAGCTAGCTATTCTTGTTAAGTTGGACAGGTGCGATTGTGGCAGAGCATGCGGCTTTTGTGTCGCCGATCGAAAATCCTTTTGCCGATCGATAATGTCTAATCATATATGTATTTCTATATATGGAGTGCGCAATACAAAAGAAATAACACCAACAATTTCTTTAGCCTCTGCAGTAACAACAAACCAACAAAAAATCAACCTTTCGGTTGGTTAAAAATATAAAAATTGATAAAAATAGTAAACAATTGTGTTTTATTCTTGTGCCTCCTCTTTGTTTCCTACTGCTATCATTTATAATGGTGCGGGACGAGAGGAAGTACTGTGGAAGATTGAAAATTGACAATTGAGTTCCGATTAAATTAGCGCGAGGAGGGGCAAAAAGTGTTTTGTGTAATTCACCATTTTATTTAAGATTCATCACTGTACTTAATACACCAGGATGCGTCGGTAAGTCGGGTGAAATTCGAGTGATTTAAGCAAATTCACTGAAACGCGCGAAAATCTGATAAAAGCTGTTAAATTTAAAGAAAAAAAAATAAAAAAGTAAATAACTCGGTTTTGTCGGGTAAGAACAGATCCAGGTAGGTTTTTCGACATGTATTCTAAGTAGGCTTAACTTTATACGTGTTGGTTGTTCAATTACATTTCAAAATTTGCCCTTGTTGCACGGAGCTGTTTTTATTCTCAACTCAACTATTTCGGAAAAACTTATTAAAAAAAAAAAAAAACAAAAAATATTTTAACGTTTTATTTTCTTCGGACTTTATATTAAAAAAATAAATATAATTAGCGCAGATAAAACTGGACAGAGGCGAAATAGAAAGGAAAGCGCGATAAAGAACATAAAGGAGTTGAAATAAATTTGACACAATGGGTGATGAAGGTGGCGGCATGAGACCGGGAGGCGACCTCAAATCCTTCCTCATTGATTTTATGATGGGTGGCGTATCGGCAGCAATTGCCAAAACCGCTGTGGCCCCCATCGAGCGCGTCAAGCTGATTCTCCAGGTGCAGGAGGTATCGAAGCAGATACAATCCGATAAACGATACAAGGGAATCATCGATTGCTTCGTGCGCATACCTCGCGAGCAGGGCTTTGCTTCACTCTGGCGCGGCAATTTGGCCAATGTGATTCGGTACTTTCCAACACAGGCCCTGAATTTCGCCTTCAAGGATGTGTACAAGTCGGTGAGTGTGGCAAGCTTGTAGCAAAATTGAAATCCGCGATTCGATGGTATTTTCGTTCTGATGTCAATTTTAGGTGTTTTTGGGCGGCGTTGATAAAAAGAAACAATTTTGGCGCCATTTCATGGGAAATTTGGCATCTGGTGGAGCTGCCGGTGCCACTTCATTGTGCTTTGTCTATCCCTTGGACTTTGCACGTACGCGGTAAGTTAAAAGCTATAGGACTGAAAATCAGCGTCAGCAGTATTTTTGTGGCGTTGCCACTTGATTCAATTCAGTTTTTTCTTTGTACGTTTCTTATTTTCAAAATCTGCATACACAATCGATTGCGCGGTAAGTCGATAACAAAACCATTTTAATTTAAAATTCAAATATTGGTAACCTCCAATATTATATATGAAAAAAGGCTGCTGTGTGGTTTTGCCATGCTGAAACGCCAAGATAGTGCCTAAATTTGTGTGTCGCTTTACCAACTTTTCAAATATTTCTTACCGTTACCATTTTGCAGTTTGGCCGCCGATGTTGGCCAAGGAGGGCAGCGCGAGTTTACAGGCTTGATCGACTGCCTGAAGAAGGTTGTTAAATCGGATGGAGTTATTGGGCTATATCGCGGTTTTATTGTATCCGTGCAGGGCATCGTTATTTATCGTGCCGCTTACTTTGGCTTCTACGACACGTGCCGCGATCACTTGCCAAATCCAAAGAACACGCCCTTCTACGTCAGCTGGGGCATCGCCCAGGTGGTCACCACAATTGCGGGAATCGCGTCCTATCCGTTCGACACAGTCCGTCGTCGCATGATGATGCAGTCGGGCCTCAAGAAGTCGGAGATGGTCTACAAGAATACCGCCCACTGTTGGGTGGTGATTGCCAAGCAGGAGGGCATTGCCGCGTTCTTCAAGGGTGCCTTCTCGAACATAATCCGCGGCACCGGCGGAGCCCTCGTCCTTGCCATTTACGACGAATTCAAGAAGTACGTATAAATGAAAAATCAGACCTAGACCTTCTCTCAACGACTGCCCGCGAATCGCCCGTCCCACTTGCCCTCTTTCGACCCAACGAGTGCGAGAGAGAGGTGCATGGCGTTCCAATGTGAATTACCAGACGAAACACACATGAATATATATATATATATAAATATATATATATGTATATATATGTATGTTTATATATATATATATAAAGCAACCAGGACATTCGAATTAATCAAATTATCAAAACTGATGAATATGACCCTTAACACCGTCACAGTGCAAATGTCACTGTTTATTTCTTTTTTTTTTTTTTGTGTAACTTTTTTTCAAAAATTAACCAAAAATTGACAGTAAAAGAATTATAATAAAAGTTAATTAATATCGCGCAGCGAAATTTTTGCCGCGCCGAAAGCTCTGCTGCAACCTAGGTTATTTACAAATTCCCTTTCAAATTTCCATGTGCATTTTTTTTAAAAAGCAACAAATTAAACTAGTCACTGCCATTGGCAGTGCCTTTGTGGCTGTATTTAACTTTAAATTAATACCAATTAAATAAATTGTAATTTCGACATGAAGCGAAAGTTTTTTACTTATGGGTGTGAAACTTGGCTACCCAGCACTCAACAGCAATGTTTAAATGGATCGTGTCGGCAGCTTATAATAGTCAAGTTGCCAACCAATTATCATGGTAACTCTCAAATGTATAAGTGATGAATCCAATCGTTCAATTAGATCAACATCCACAACGTTAGTTAAGTTTCCAACCAAATGGATTGAGTCGTCAGGTCTGATCAGCACCCGCAATGTTAGTTAAGTTGCCCACCAGGAATAAGTAAAACGCATTTTGTTTATACAGTTACGAAGTACGAATAATTTATTGAACTTATTTTTTGTATATTTGTTGTTTGTTGCCTTGTGTGTGTTGAACTTAAATGTTAGCAGGCGTTTAAGCTAAAGTAAGTATTAAAATAACATTAATAACAAATCAAGTCGCACGCGGTAAGCAGGCCGAGAAGGCGACGAACTGAACCAGAACTGAACTGAACTGAACGGAGCGAACTGAGCATTCATTCGTTGTTTGTCGTTAGATTTAAATGAACAAAACAATGAAATATAACAAAAGGCGATATACATATGTAATAATAATAATAATAATAATAATAATAAAAAAAAAAAAATTAAACAACTTTTCGAACGAATTGCACTTAAATTGTAAACTACGCTACGTTGGCTTTCGTGGTGGGTGCACTGCTTGCTGTTTTTCTATGTTTTGGGTGCGCATGACTATAGAACTGTTGGGTATCGAATCGGATCAAAACAGATCGCTGCTCGGCTATGCTTCTGACTGACTGACTGACTTCCTGAATTTAGTGCGTGGCTCCCGACCTATGCGCCAAAAACAAGAAGTATGTGCCCGCCGCATAGGCCAAGAAATTGAAAAGTCCAAAGACGCCAGCTGCAATATTCGCACTATGTCCCACATCACTCAGTGGGGACCAAGAGGACAACTGCACAATGAATCCAATGAAGTAGAGCAGCGTCAACACGGCGGTCGTTAGCAGTTCCTGTGCGAAGGAAAGAGATCGAAAAAGTTAACGACAAGGAGGCAGTGTGACCAGCACTCCCACTTACGGAAAATATCCAATTGACGGCCACGTTAAGCGCCTCACGTATACCCAGCAAATAAGCCGGAATCAGCAGGAAGGTAATTATGAAGGAGAACACAACAACAAAGAGAAAGAAGCTTGTTGCTGGAATCAATGCGGGCGAGGCGCATGCCATACAAATGATGCCTAATATCTGAAAAATAGAAATAAAAAATAACACATTTGAATCATTCATATACATATGTATATTGTAGCGCACAGAAGAGGAAGAAGAAGAATTCTCGATCTCAATTGGCATTTAATGGATTGTTTTTAGGTGACATCACACGTCACCTTAAGCAATTGAACAATGGCAACCATTTAATTGCCTCTTGCATAGACAGAGACATAAATACTAAATTACTAAATCGTTGAGCTGAGGACCAGCAAAATACCGACTGCGCAATGCTCTGTTTACAGTTCATTGACTAAGTAAATAAGAACTGGCTGCATGCAAACCATACCTAGGGAAGGAATGGCTGTAGTTAAGCTACATATATGAGGCCCACACATTCATATTCGATTATTCCGACAGGGTCAAGAATATGCATTGAAGTATGTGAGTAAGAATCTGATATATTCACATACAGTTCGTGAACCGTAAATATGTATGTAAGTACGGCAACGCTGCATTTTGTCGGTCAGCTCGTGAGTTGTATGCGTGTGTGTGTCTGTCTGTACGTGTGTGGGCGCCGATGACACAGATTTCGATGACATGCCCATTTCGGTTAGTGATTTGCTTCTTTTTTTTTTTTGTTGTTGCTTGCAATTAAATAGCAATGAGCATTAGGCGGCAGTCATACAGGTGTGCGCACGCAGCTTTCTGTGCTGGTGCTTAAAACAAAAGACAGACGAAAAGTGAAAGCTGAAAGTTGCAAATTTTGCCAAAGGCGACCCGTTAGCAGCAGCGGCTGCGCAGCGACTGAAGTCAACAGGTTCTTGTTTATGTTATTGTTTGTCTTTCGCTTGTGTTTTACTTTTTTTCCGCCACTTAACACAGACACACACACACATGCACAGAAATGATGTGTGTGAGCTTACGATTGCGTGAAGTAAAAGCGCCCCCTGGCGCGCAAAGTTGATTGAACTGCAATCTGTTTGCAGCCTGCAGCTTGCACTTGACCACAGACATTTTTGTTTAACTTTTCATTTATATTTATGCTCAAATGACAAACTGTGGCAACTCTGCGCATAGATGTGGCTATTAAATTTTGCGTCATCGCGATTCGAAAATAGATTTAAAACATGATATATTCAATATGTACAATGTATATATATTGTGTCTGTGAGCCAATTATGTGTATTTCTGCTGTCACATTTTGCACATTATATATGCATATAAAAATATATATAGAAAATGTATTTATGTTTACGCATAAGTTAGAGAACTTTACGCCTCAATGGCCCAGACACTGGCCCAAATTCATATTTGGATTTGATATGTCGGCTAGTAAAGTAATCAAATGCTTTATTTGCCCTGTGGAGCATGAAAATCGTGTAGAACGGCAGTTCGCATGATCGATGGCGCATGACAGCAATGTAACTGTAATTGTAATTGTATCGCCATTTGCATCGAACAATAATGATTCTTGGTACGCTGATGGTGGCCTTTTGGCTTTGAAGCTCGATGACAAGACGATAACGATAACAACGCAGCTTCCACATTTGCGATCCACACACGACGCTCAGCACACAACTCGTCATGCAAGTTTGGACGAGTAAATAAACAAAAATTCCAAGTTGTTTGTCATGTTAACAAGCAAACAAACGTAATTTAGTTTATGACGGAGTAATTTTACGCCGTACTTAAAGATGAGCTCACTTAACCGTTTGCACTTAGTCAGCGGCCATTACACATAAGTATTTATGTTCGCACCTAACCTATAAATAAGATAGTTTGAATATTCCTTGAGACGGAACTACAAAAAAAAAAAAAAAACAATAACAAAAAAAAACACAGATATGTGTCATTATTTCCGCTACAATTTGTGACAATGTAAATGGGTAGACGAATATGGCAGGCACAGCTTCCAAAATATTAAATATATGTGCATTTATCTACTTTGTATGTGAAATGTCTTACGTAATGCCTATTCAAATATTTCTGAAATAGCCAAAACAAAAAAGAAAAAAAAATCGTCGGTCGCTGTGGCACAATTTTCGGTTCTTATCGTTCCATTTTACCCATCCTCAAGTAAATTTGCATATATATGTATGTAGACTGGTTGAATATGCGCTACAGACACGACTTCAACTCACACATACAGATGCATAGGCATATATGTATGTAGATGAATGTAGATTATTTTTACAAACGTTCATGTGTGTGTGTGTGTGCTCAATACGAAAACTGCATAAAAGGTTTGACCAACAACTTAAGCAAACTTTGTTTAACTTTTTTGTATTTAAGAACTGGAACTGGAACTGGAACGTTAACTGGAACTGTAACTGTAACTTCAATGCAATCTTATCGTCCTACAGCCATAAAGTTGGCTGATATGGCGACCAGCTGGTCGTTTTGTTTGTCAGCCAGTTTATTTGTTTGCTGGTCGATAAGATTTACCAAAATAGTCAAAATAGTCAAAAAAAAAAAAAAAAAAAAAAAAAAAAAAAACACTTGGCCACAGATCGTATGAGTAATGCCTCAAAATCTATGCAGAAGGATGAGCAATTAGCTGCCAGCTGGCCTTAAAGTGGAAGGGGTAGGGAGGGGCTTTTGCTGACCTTATCTAGTTAGCGCTTTGTCAGCTTTAACATGGTTCACTATCGCTCTCTGATATCGGTTCCATATGAGTAATATTCTTGGCAGTAAATGAGTCATGTGAGCAGTCAGGATTATTGGCCATTTGCAATCTATAGTAGATCGCTATCAGCTGCTTCCAATCAACATACAATTATGTGTTTGTTAATTAGTAGCTCCACTTTTTTACACACTAGTTCATTAGTTCATGAACTAGTGACATGAACTCAGAGAAGATGCAAACTATAGTTTTATATATATATATATGTATATGTATATATGTATATATGTATATATGTATATAGTTCGATTCGGATAATAATAACGGTTGGCATATTATTCTGGTGAATAGTTTATCAGAACGTTAACCATTAAAAAGTAGAAGAATGTCAAAAGGTATGTTTTATATATAAAAAGTTATATCTGTTAATTATAAATGAACCATTCCAATTCTGACTCAAACTGATTCAGCTGATTCATTTAAATAACAACAACAACAGTCCAATATACAAATCTAAGGCCCTGAGCCGAAACTTATTAACAGCTGTCATATATCATAAGTAATATATCATCTACAATAATTAATTTGATTAAATTAATTTTAATTTTTACGTAAATTATAATATTTTGTGCTCAAGAAAATTCCCGACAGCTTATTTTTATTGGCCATGTGGGCTTTACTTTTTGTATATACATACATATATCATAAACCCACTTGAGTTCTTTTGTTAACGTTTAAACTGATTATCAAGTGTCGAAAAATGTAAGAAACAAAGATAAGATTAGGGTTGGAAAACAGTTAAAAAGTGCATTTAATGCTGAAGAGGCACAGCTTTATATTCATTCGTTCTTCTTCATCTGCTTCTTCTTTGAATATGCAAAAGGAAAGTAAACAGAGGTACAGTTGCGATTTGTTTACACATGAGAAGCGCATAGAGCGGCACGTGCAACCCGCCATTAAGACGTCGAAGAGGCGAAGGAAGGGGGTGAGGGGGGGAGGGTGACCCATTAACGTGGTTAGGATAATGATATAATTTGTTTGCCTATTGATTTTGTGGCCACAATTTGAGGCTAATAATGGAAAAACTGTTTGCATTATTAATGCCCATTGTCCTTGCTAAAGAGTCATACATATGCGTGCATAAGTGCATGTGTATGTGTGTGTGCATGTGTGTGTGTGGCTCTGACAATTGGACTTGGCTGTAAGCATAATCTGATCTTTTTCCAGCAAAGCTTTCACCCAGGCTTTTGGAATGCTGAGCGTGTTTGTCAAATGTTGTTGATGTTGTTGTTGTTGCTGTTGCTGTACTTGTGGTCGCGTGTTGGCGGCCACCTGTGGGCGGGCGGCGGCAAATACACAGCAAAATATAAAATATATTTATTGATTGTCTTTCGATTTATTTTTAGCTGTCGAATAATTTTTGGTTTTAGATTAAATTTATAATAGAAGAAAAGCTGATAAAAGTAGAAGTAAATATTTTGCTATAATTACATATACATATATCTTTTGCTCCAGTTTAATTCAATTTTGAGCAACCAAGTCACGCTTGAGAGGCATGGCTTAGTGGCATGCAGCATGATGTGTGAACGATAGGTCGCGGGTTCGATGCTCAGCGGGGATTTGTTTTTCAACATTTTAATAATAATTGATTTATTTGACCAATAATTTAATAGCACAACTTAATTATATGTACTGTAATTGACATACAAATATACCCAGCGTTATTGCTTTAATAATATATAGTGTAAGATATTAAACAAAACGATATATTTTAAAAATTAAACTAGGGTTTTTCTTCGAATTTGAATCTCTTTCTGCTTGAAAGTTGAGTTCAGAAATGTTGACATTAGCATAACGTAAAAATTGGGCAATTCGAAAAACTAAATTATATAGCTTAATTGGATGTAGAATATAAAAAACTAAAAAGTCTTAAGTCACAGAAATAATATACATACAATATTTATTATATTATTATACATGTGCAATAATTTTAACAGGGCATCTGTGATTCGTTGCAACAGAAAAACAAAATTGTGGGCTTAATTTGAATCGAAGTTCAAAATAACTTTTTAATTGAAAAGCAATTGAAAACGCAAAGTTATGTGCAGTGTATATAGATATATATATTATATGTATATATATATAGTATATGTATATCGATATTGTTGTTGTTGTGGTTTTCGTTGTGGGTTGTCGGCATTTGCATTGCCAACTGGTGGCGACTTCCCACGCGCCCACAATTGGGCTCACATTATATATACATATGTATATATGTATGTATATAATATATATATAAAGCATATATATAGTAGTAGCTGAGAAATCAAACAGCTGTTCGAGTTTAAACGTCTTTTTCGCACATTTTGGTCATGTGAAAAATTCAAAATTGTGCTGTAATTAAATGCGAAGTTGAAACAAACTAACTGATATACATAAATACATAGATAAGTACACTTTTATATATATGTATTTGCCATATATGTATATACTAACTTGTACTGCTTGTGCCACAGTTAAGTTCCTGTTCAATATGCATGCAATGCAGTTATTAAAATCCATTAAAAGTCAAGCACCAAATTTTGTTAGTATTAATCTAGCTATATGTTAGATATGTATATAAAAGAATGTTGTCCAAATCGGCCGATTGCATTACAGTATCTATGATAATTTACTTGCAAGTGAAATTTTATGTCAATCACAAAAAAAACCAAGTTTGATTTAACATATTTTATTCTAGTGTATGTATCTATAGATATATCTATTTATATGTGTATCAATGTATGTTTGTATATAGTCGATATTATATGTGTATTATATATTCATTTTATATATTGTATAACTGATCGGCTATCAAATTGTTGACCACATGCATTGCTCACATGGCCTCGTTAGCCCCTTTTTTCCAGCCTATCTTATCCGTCTGATTAGAGCCAGACAGCTCGACTGTGTGATACTCTGTAAATGTGCCGAGTGTACTTTGATTTTTCGATTGCTTTTATTTGTCACAATTTGAATGCTCAAGAAATCCTTTTTGTAAAATGTTTAAGTAGCGATCAACTACACGATACCCTTTAAAAGCACTTCGGCTACTCTGATTTGTCTAAGATTCATTTTCGTGTCTCTTTCTTTTCTGACGATAATGTGTATCAGAATTTATCGATGTTGATTGTACAGGTTATTTAAATATATATGCCTGGCAACAAGATGGCGGTCAGGTGGCATTTAATGTGCATTAATTGACAGAAGGCATTGAGAAATCTATAGATAAAAGTTCAATTTACACCGCGTATCATTTTGACTCTATGCCTGATAAGCTCCGGGTGCACAATAGAGCTGGAAGGGGGAGCGGGTCGTATACGTAATGCCCTATCAGAGTCTTTTGCAGGTGTTAAACTATTTTGCGTTTGTCATACTCGCTTACTTCTGAAAACTGAGTGTATATCAGCATTTGTCTGTTACTATTTTATGGCTACTACCTATAGATTAAGCCAATAGAGGAGTACTACAGTAGAGCCCCAAAGCAACGAACAGCTACCAATTGTCGATGGATACTTAATTTAAGTAAATACAAAACAATAGAAAATAATCTTATTTGCTAGTAATTTATTTTAACTGCGTGGATTAGAGAGACTTTACTGTATAACTCATTACTGTATAACTTAACATGTTAAATAGAGATCAACAAAAATGTATTTTGAACGACTCTTGTATACCCTTTAAAGTGGAATAAGGTAGCGATAACAAAAGTAAAAATCCGACTTTTTCTATTTTATGATCGTCTAAAAAAAATTTATTTAATCATTATAAAAGATATTCCTATAAAAAATCTAAAAGCCTCTTCTTCCCAGTCTATAGAAATCGTTGAGCGAGTATTAAGCAGTCGACAACAACGAACAAAATTTATTATTTGATAGATGGACTTACCAATTGGACAATCTTTATGAGGCCTGGCGCCGTTTTAAAATAATCCAAATTCCACCGAATGGCGCTCCAGAAGCCGCCGTTTTGTCCGCCAGGTGGGCCGCCAGGTGGACCCGTTGTTGTTGTTGTTGTGCGCTCAACAGTGACGACGGTCTCGACCATTTTGTAGTTGTTGTTAAAATAACTTGTACTTTAAATAGGTTACTATTTCGAAAAAAATGTATATGTATATGTATATGAATAAATTACACTTTTTAAAGATCTCTCGCAAAAAATATGTCACAAAAAACAAGACAAAAAATATGCAAAGAATTTATTCTATATGCACATATATACTGGCATATATGTATGTATATATTTATGCGCGCGTTTTGGTTGCAATATAGTATGTGTGTGTATATAGTTAATCGGATAAATATATATATACTTTGATTTTGTGATTTATTAATGAGTGGCAAGCGCTGCGAATTTTGTGTCCACGGCTAACGAGACGCGTCTAACGACTGACAGACGCAACTGACACTGACTCTGACTGTGACTCTGATTACTGCGGCCGCAGTCACTGTATAACGGTTATCGGAGCGTATATGTGTTTGCTTATACTCTGCACAATAATTGCTTGCCTTTTTGTCGTTTTCTAGCGCTAAATACCAAAACAAATACCACATTTACTCTCTACCTCTCACTCTCTCAGTTTTTGCACTCAGCCGATCGCCTGGACTGTCCAGGCTGGACAGCCCTTTGCTGGCAAACTGCGCTCATCTGTGTGTGTGTGTGTGTGTGTGTGTGTGTGTGTGTGTGTGTGTGTGTGTGTGTGTGTGTGTGTGTGTGTGTGTGTGTGTGTGTGTGTGTGTGTGTGTGTGTGTGTGTGTGTGTGTGTGTGTGTGTGTGTGTGTGTGTGTGTGTGTGTGTGTGTGTGTGTGTGAGTGCTTACCATTAACCCGCTGCACTCCACACAAGCCGAATCAGGTTTTCAAACCGAGCAGAGCCGAACGTCAAACAAGTCTAAGCCATCGGCAACAATGAACAAGTTTGCACTGTGCTGCTAGAAGATTACATCAAACAATGCTTTACCATCGATGACGTCACAATTCAACTATTGCATTTTACCAACTTTAACGCCCATGTATATACCTTTATAAGTATGTATATATATTTAAATACAAATATCATTAAGAATGCTATTTTTGTTTTTATTGTTTATTGCATAAAAGTTAATACTTCATCTGAACATTCCTTACATATATAATGTGTACATTTTTAAATACAATTGCCCCCGCCTTGTCGTTTAATCCAATTAATACAGAATACTCAGCGTCAGTTTTCAGCCAAATAACCTGTTTTATATTATATAAAATTTTTTTACCGCATTGCTAATGCAAAAAATGGCGCTCTTTATTTGAATAAAATTTCAGTTGTCGATCGTAATGGAAGTGTGAACAAATTTGAAAGTTACGAAATACCATAAAAGCCATTTCATTAAAAATTATCGTTTCTGTGCACGACGTTTGAGTTGCTTTGTAAATTATCGCAGTCTTATTCGATTGCTTTGTGCGACATACAGCTCAGCAATTGTTTATTTTGATTAACTCAATATATTTTAGCTGCAGTCATGTTGAAACTTATTTCAAAATAAGTTTCTTACTTACGTTTTTAAAATTATGTAAATCATACGCAAAATAGCCAAAGGTTATTTAATTAAAAATACTGCACGATCATGCAATAAAATTATTTCAAAAGTATTATAAATACTAAATACTTAAAATACTAAAAAACCAAAACATAAGCATGTGACCGTTTCTTGCTACATAAATGCCCGCTTTCGGTATATTTCGGGGCAAAATTTAGTGTGATCGTAAATAGGTGAACAATTTGCTGTGACGCTGCCATTTGGATTTGGGCTCTGTAAAAATCCTCAAAACAAAAAAAGCGTTTAACCAAGTGTTCGGCTTCGCACAGCCATAAGCAAACACAAAAAAAGCGAAGACGGAAAGAAAGAAAAAAAACTATTGCAACTGTTGCATGCGCACAGCGCAGACAGCAATCGATGTGCCACACATTGCATGTTTACAAACACAACCAAATCGCTGCTGCTGTTGCTGTTGCTGCTACTTCTTGTTTCGCCAAAAAACTTGCTGCCAAAAAACCTTAAATAAAATACACAAAATTAACAAAAACCCAAATCGTACAAGTAATTACAAATTAAAGGCAGCTACAAGGCAGTGGACAAACGCAGCTTAACATTTACCTGGATAAACGGAATATTTATGTACATATATATATATCTGTATAGATATATATATATATATATATATATATAGGTGCGCGCTGCCTGGGCTGCCCGCCCGTATGTGGCGTTGGCGACCGACGGCCCGTGCTGTCGCTTAGGCATTTCATCTGATCCTCTTCACAGGCCATTTGAATCCTCAAGTGGTTTTTCAACACTCGTTCGTGACCTCATCAACACTCCAACAACAACAACAAAAACAGTTGGGCTGCGTCTTCAGGTAAGCAGTTAAACTTGCACAGCAATCATTTTGCATATATTTCTAATGCACATTTCTTTTGTTGTTGTTTTTTGTTTTGATGCAGCAAATATTCTAGAGCGACACAGCAACAGCTTTTGGACTTTTTTCTTTTCGGCCATCCACAGCAGCAGGTAAGAAGCGTTGACCAATTCCACAACTGCTTGTACCCTGTACGCATGCGGCTTTAAAGGGGTAGATTGGTTTGGCTGGATATATCCCACTTGCCTTATATATGGGTCACATGTATCAAAGGCGGCTACAATGAACGCTCGATATAAGCCTGCAATCTAAGCTGCATGCCTTGAGTAGATAGGTTACACTGCCTGCAGCTATAGATAAGAGATAAATTCCAACAAAATGAATTGCTATGAAGTATTTCAATTTTAATACAAATCTATGCGTGCAGACAAAAAATTATTTATATATATAATTAAATAATATATGTCTGTCCACAATTATTAAATATTTGTCATATTGATTTATGATTTACATTAGTTACTTTGCTTATGGTACATTGTACTCTAACAACTATATTTTGGTACATTTCGGTAAAATTTTTGGTACAGCTTTCAATCAAAGTTTGATAACATTTTAGTAATTAAAAAGCAGATGAACATTTTGCTAAGGTACAAGCGTTAACCTTTAGATTATGTATACACAGATATTTATTTTATACTGTATACTATATATATTGTTTCTTGTTTACAGCGCTGCTTGAAGGTCTGCAATATAGCCGAAAGAGGAGGCCAGGTATTCAATTTAACCCAATTGCATGCAAGGACGCAGTTGAAGACAGGACCACGACGTTGAGCAATTAGTATAGCATGGATGGGGAAAGACGGCGTCGGTGAGTAACACAATCATAAAACAAACACGTACAGTAAAAGCGGTCACACACGTACAGCCATGGATTCGATATCAGATCTCTGATATTCGCCTTTAGGAACGCATTTTGTTGTAAAACTGTAAGTCGGGACTGAGAAATCTGTCTTTCGAATGAAGATGTCCGTTTAATAAAGCTGTCCGTCAACGGAGCTTTCACTGTACACACACACACACATTCGATGCACAGCCGATTCGAATTGCAACTAGTGTTCAATTAATTGTCTAAAACTGAATGAGTGCTCAGATTTGTTCACTTAAGATTTACAAATTTAGCTAAAAACAAAATAATGTTTTAGGTTGTTAGATTGATCTACTGCTAGATACCTAGTACGCCGCCTTACTTACAAGATTCTAGATTTGTTGTAAGTCTTATTCTTCTGTCTTCTGTCTTCCACATCTACATTGAAGTACAAATGAACAAATGAATTTAGTTCAATTTGGAACGTTTATTAAGGCTAAAATATCTACGTGGAAATCGATTCTTATCGATTAAGAGATAAACTATAATCTCTCGATATATTATACAAAGGAACCTTCTATACAATTCAAAATAAATCAAAATAGAATATAACAAGCAATGTACATATATAAATACCACAAGAAATCGATAAATATCGATAGTAAGAAAGGCAGGCTCAACACCTAAGGTAGAGTCAAGAAAAATAGGTTCAATGTTTGATTTGCTACACACACATACAAAACAGCAATATACCCCATTTGGTGGGCCTGCTGTTGATTACAGGGTATACGAAAAACATCAGTGCCATCAAACACCTAGCATAATCGAATGTTCAAAGCGGCAATCGGCGGCAATCAAATTGACAAGCGAGTGAGCAAAACGGTTTTGGCCATGCGCCGTGCCTGTTGGCCGGGCCAAGCGACTTTTCATAAATTTGCCATTTTCGCATTAAAATTTGTAAGCAAACCAAACCAAAAACTCAACAACAACAAAAAATAAAAAATAAAAAATAAAAAAAATAGCGACTGGGCCAAAAAGCAAAGCGAACTTTTTGTCAGTTGCAGGCGGCGCATCGCAGTGCGTGAAACAAAATCGCTTAAACTATACTACTATATAGTATATATAGTAAATAGTATATAGTATATATAGAGCATATATATAGGATATAAATAGGCTTTGATCTGGCCACCCAGAGATGTGGTATTGGATGCCCGCTGCATTGCATCTTTGTGAGCCGGAACGGTACGTTGCGTTTAACCCATTAACCAAATAATTCAATCGTCAAAATTCTTACATTTTTATATGCCATAAACACACACACACACACCCTCTTCTATATATATACATATATTTATATATATATATATATGATACATACTTTTGTGCACATTAAATATTTGTGGCTACAAAACATTTGGTCATAACCAAAAGCAGATACGCCAATTGCAATGCACTTGGCCATTAAACAACCTAAAGCAACAACAATAACAACAACAGAAACAAAAACAACATAAATTATAATAATAAACGTAATAATAATAATAATAGCAAACGCATTCGCATTGGCACGGAAATGAATTTGAAATTTGCATTTCTTCGTTTGCACGAGCGAACAAAAATTATCTGACAGTAGGAAAAATACGCTAAATATCTTAAATACCTTGTCTACCTGGTGTGTGTGTGTGTATGTGTGCTTTGAACAGCTGCCTATTCAAAAATGCAGCTGCGAAAATGCGTATGAAGTAGCTTTTGGCTAGCCTACAAATCTAGAGTAAAATTGAAACTTACAGGGTATTCAAAACTATATGTGTTATATGTGTCGAATTTTGGTACGTAATTGCACATGTAATGCTTGTGTAACTGCGTATAAACTTTTGTAGTCTTCTTCAAGTCTTTGATATATGCTCAAAATAGCTTCTTTCAAAATCGATTTTTATCGATATTTCGTATTATATCAAGAATAAGAATATTTCTAAATATGCTTGCGCATGTTTTTTCCATTATTTATTTTTGTTTTTAGGTTTTAGTTTGTCTTCTAGATTGCTGCGGGATGAAAAGTGTTGTTATGTAATGTATTGTCTCAAATAGTTTTAGCTTGAAACGAGCTAGTTATGAGCTTTAAGCTTAAAACTAGCAATTAATATAATATAGCTTGGAATGGTGTTTCAATGTGTTTCAGATTGGAATGAGCCAAAAATTTGGCTAAGCTTGAAATGAGCTAACAATGTGAGCTATAAGCATGAGTTTAGCTTGAAAATAGCTATTAACATGTAATAAAGGCGTGTTTAAAGCTTGATCCAAGCTAAAACTGTGTTATTGGCTGTAAGTGAATTATAAGTGTGTTTTGGCTTGAAACGAGCTAAACATGTGTTCTAGCTTGAAATAAGCTACGAAATTGTTTTAGCTTGCAGCATGCTATAAATGTGGTTTTAGCTTGAAACAAATTAAAAATGTGTTTCAGCTTGAAATTAAATTTAGGTGCGTGCATAAATTAAATTTTACAATTATATTGTCTCTAGGTGACGATAATGTTGTCGTAGCCATTGTTGTTGTTGTTTTGTATTATAATTGTTGTTGTTGTTGTTGTTGCTGTTGCTGTTGCTGCTGCTGGTGCTGTTCATAATTATGTTGTTGTAGCCATTGCCGTTTGTCTTGCTATAAAAAATCAAATAAAAATACTTTTTTGAAAATTCCACTTTTCCAACTTCGTTGTTGTTGTTGTTGCTATTATTGTTATTGTGGTTGTTGTTGTTGCTTTTGGCTGCTGCTGTTATTTGTTTTTGGGTTTTCTGTCAAGCCGAATCGGGCGATGATGAAATCACAACAATTCAAACACCTTTTAGTATCAATTTTGCGCCGTCTATCATCGGCTTTAAAAAACACTTCAAACAAAATAACGCTCGCACTCGTTCCCTCTCTTTCTGGCTGTCTCTTTCGCTCTCTTACTCCCCCTCTGTCGTACTATTTCGCGCTCTCTCTGCCCGATCCTCAGATGAAAAACTCAGTGAGTTGTGTTTTTTTGTTGTTGTGGAACTAGTTCTTTTTAACGGTTTCATAAAATTAACAGTTAGATAGTTAATTTTCAGTGACTGATCTGAGAAGTAAATATTTCGTTTGTTCGCTCATGAACGTTTCGTTTTGTTCACTGCTGTTCACAAGCGACAAGTTCTATTGAGCTATTCAGCTGTCGTTCATAAACCACTCAACAACTCAATAACTGATCAAACCAATTCGGTCATAAACAACTCAGATAACTTGTGTATCATTTTAATAGCAAAATTGTAGAAAATGAACTGGTTCTTTATTGTCTCTTTCAATTACTTTTTAAAATGTTTTGTCTTAGTTATAACTAAGCTTCTTACGAACATGGATTAAAACCATTGCCACGAACTGGTTCACTTAAACAAAACCGTCTAATATGTTACGTAAGATGCGTTACGTATCGTAATATTTTGTAATTCTTTGGGTTGAGTTCATTAATTCGTTTCTTTCTATAATTGTTAAATGAATGTAATATTAGAATCGCCTTTTTATGTAACCGCAATTAATTCAATATATGTAAACTCGCTGTCGCTTTATATGTAGGTTATATATATATCCACAACCTGATAAGAATTCAATTAGTTAATGAACCTTTTAATTGTTTGAAAGGTTTTTTTGTGGTGGTTTCCAAGTACTTTAATCTGATGAACAGTTGCTCAATTGATGAATCATTCACTCAGTCAGTCAGTCAGTCAGGCATTCAATCGATCAATCAATCAAGCTGAACCAAACACTTTTCGTTTTTCAATAAATTTCCAACTGCTTCTACTTTAAGCGATTGCGAATTCTGTTTTTGCGGTTTTGTATTTGTGTGTGAGTGTGTGATTGAATTGTACAGTTCATTGAGAAGAAATGTTTGATTGCGTGTTAACGACTAGCAAATACCCTGGCAAAGAGTTTGTCTTGCAAATAACAAAAGCTACTAAATATTAAAAACTTTACTACAGTAAAACCCTGAAAACGTTTCAAATGATTGTTCATAAAATATTTGTATTACAGTAAAGCTGAGTAAAGAACAAACGCTAGTAAACTCCCCATTTTTTATTTCAATAAAATAATAGCTTTCAATAAGTTTGGTTGTTATAGTCAATATACCCCTCAGGCAGTGTATTTCTCAAAAAGTTGATTTCCCGCTGTTCTTTCTATTATTTTTTGTTGTCTTTTCGCATGCATCGAAAGAAAGCGCAACGCATCAGCGCATAAGTAAGCCATATCAACAGCTTCTTACACACACGCACACACACACACACACACTTTACTTTATCAACGTGAACAGCGATAAAGTCAAGGCTCACCCCATTGCAAGCAACAAAAAGAATTTTTATTTGTAGTTGCAATTTCAATACCCTATGTTATTTTATACCCGTTAGCCAGCAACTTGAGACGACATACTGAACTGGTATATTTATATATATATATATTTTTTCTCTTCTCTAAAACAGACAAGATTGTAATATAAAAATAATTTCTATCAACCGATATTTTACATATTAGATAAGATACTACAAAAATTGTTTTGAATAAGATATATGAAACACAATTTTTCTTGTAATTCGTATGTAGATGTTAAAAGAACAGTTTCGAATCGTGAACTAGTTCATTTATATAGCCTATATGAAGAGTTGTAAATTGATAAATAAAAAATTGTTAATTTTTAACTTGTTCAAGAACCAGTGAACTGCTTACGTATCACTAAATGACAGTATACTAGTATATATATATACTTTTTAGCCCGTTCAAGTGAACGAGTTCCGAACCTATTAAAATTATCTTAAGCTTAGCGTTACGCTTTGATGATAGAATTTGAAATACTCTACACAAATGTAGAGTAAAAAAATTCTTGAAAGCTGACGAAATGTACAACTTTCTTGAAATTTGTTTACTCGTAGCGCCTATTTGTCTGCCTGAGAATTGGGGTTACGCTAAGTGTTGAGTCACGACAGAATGTCTATGAAATCTCTCCACTTTTAATATTCCTTATATAAATTAAATGCGTGAGTAATCGAATACATATTTTTTCCGCTTTATTTAAATAATGGATTTTTTTTTTCATTTTTTTTTGTTTGAAATTACGAAACTTATTTGCGAACTTTACTTTTGTTGTTCTTGTTTGCGTTCTTCTTGTCGGAAGCGTGCTATCTTGTCTCTGCAATGACTTAATAACCCTTGACAACACTGGAAACATTTAATCGAACTCTTGGGAACGTTTTAAATGTGTTCAGCAAAATATTCAGTTAAATGTTTTTTATGCATCAGTAGTATAAGTTTTGTTGATCTAAAATTAATGTTTTATGCACTTTAAGATATGCTACCAAGAGTGTTATGTTAATCGGATTAAATCAGTAATAATCGATAATTTAACTTCAGGTTATAATATCGAATAGTTGTTTCTTTTAAATAAGTGGAAAAGTCAAGTATAATTTTACTATAGTTTTTCTATCGAATATCGCTTTTTCGATAAACGCAGCAGTTTATGTCATAGGAATCAATAAATCCAGTTTGTGTAGCATAGTGTCTGATTCCACGCCTTTTTAGATAAACTTATCGTAATAAATACAAAAAAAATCGAAAAAAGAGCTATCGATTTAGCCAATCGCAATCGATATATGATTTATTATTTGATGGTTATAGTGGTAGCTACTTGGAAATCATTATTAACTATATTAGCTAAAATGTGAGGACATAGCTAACGTCTATCGATGTGTCGATTAATAAAGTGAATAAAATGTAAATTATCGAGAAACGACAAGCATTTATTCAGTCTATGTTAACGAACTGCTATAGATTTCGCCTACCGTTGTCTGGACTATTAAACATTATATGGTATCGATATGTCAAAATATTTTATGAAACTGGACACCCTTAAGAGCTTCAAGTTACAATCGTTATCGATAAAAATGTGCTCTGTATTTTGTATATTGGAGAAACGGTACATTCTTTATTGATTGTCGATAAATCTGCGAGATTTGATTGTAAGAAATGACTTTTAAATTTGATGGTCTTCATATTTATCGATAACACTTTTAAGTGTCATCGTTATTAAGAATTGTGGATATTGCTATATGCATTTGATATATCAATAAAATAGTTATTTAAGTACATTTTGTAAAGTTGTTGAGCTTTGAATTGTAATTTGAATTTGATTTTCGAAACTAACTCTTCTTCTTCGCAACCTTTTGATTTACAGAGCGAAGGCGCTGGAGCGCGAGATGCGGGATCCGACCAGCAGCTGCAATGTGGATTGCCTCTTGGACACCGTTTCGGCTCTGGTCAGCGATTGCGCTCACGATTCGCTGAAGCGTTATAAGAACATTGATCAATATGCCTGTAAATGTAAGTCGGACTCATGATCCCCACTATATACATATATATTTATGCTTATATAATTTAAATCTTTGCTCTTACAGATAAACCACTGGCTCAGCAAATCAATCAGCTGCGCATGAATGTAGATGATTTCGATTTCATAAAATTAATTGGAGCTGGCGCCTTCGGTGAGGTGCAGCTGGTGAGGCACAAGTCATCCAGTCAGGTGTATGCCATGAAGCGTCTTTCCAAATTCGAGATGATGAAGCGTCCGGATTCGGCATTCTTCTGGGAGGAGCGTCACATAATGGCCCATGCGAACTCCGAATGGATCGTTCAATTGCATTTTGCATTCCAGGATAGCAAATATCTATATATGGTCATGGACTTTATGCCAGGCGGTGATATTGTAACTCTAATGGGCGACTATGATATACCCGAGAAATGGGCCATATTTTATACAATGGAAGTTGTACTTGCATTGGACACCATACACAATATGGGCTTTGTACATCGAGACGTTAAGCCCGATAATATGCTATTGGACAGCTATGGCCATTTGAAGCTAGCCGATTTTGGCACCTGCATGCGTATGGGAGCCAACGGTCAGGTGGTCTCCAGCAACGCGGTCGGCACACCGGACTACATCAGTCCCGAAGTATTGCAATCGCAGGGTGTGGACAATGAGTATGGCAGAGAATGTGATTGGTGGTCGGTGGGCATCTTTCTCTATGAGATGCTATTTGGTGAGACGCCGTTCTATGCAGATTCCTTGGTTGGCACCTATGGCAAAATAATGGACCATAAGAATTCGCTTAGCTTTCCCGCCGAGGTGGAAATAAGTGAGCATGCCAAAGGTCTAATACGGGCCTTTCTCACCGATCGGACACAGCGCTTGGGTCGCTATGGCATCGAGGATATCAAAGCGCATCCGTTCTTTCGCAACGATACTTGGTCCTTTGATAATATACGTGAGAGTGTGCCGCCCGTTGTGCCGGAGCTGACGTCCGATGATGATACGCGTAATTTTGAGGATATTGAACGCGATGAGAAGCCGGAGGAAATGTTTCCAGTGCCAAAAAGCTTCGATGGCAATCACTTACCCTTCATCGGCTTCACCTATACGGGTGACTATCAGCTGCTCTCCAGCGACACCGTGGACGCCGAGTCCAAGGAGTCACAATCGGTGAATAGCAGCAGCAGCAGCAGTAATGCTAACAACAATCATGGACACAATCATCGACATCGACCATCCAATTCCAATGAACTGAAACGTTTCGAGGCTCTCCTCGAACGCGAACGCGCCCGCTGTGAGGCCTTGGAGCAGCAGGACACACGATTGAGGCAACAAATCGATTTGATAACCAAACGGGAGGCCGAACTCCAGCGCATTGCAAGCGAATATGAAATGGACTTGGCTCTGAGGCAGCACAACTACAAAGTGGCCATGCAGAAGGTCGAGGTGGAGGTTGAGTTGCGTAAAAAGGCGGAGGCCTTGATTGCGGAGACTCAACGGAAGCTGGAGAACGAGCAGAAGACACGTATGCGCGATCTTAATATCAACGAGAAGGTTTTGTCCCTGGAGAAGCAGCTCCACGACATGGAGCTGAGCTTCAAAAGCGAGACGGAGCACACACAAAAGCTTAAGAAACAGAATGCCGAACTGGGCTTTACGCTGAAGACGCACGAGGAGAAGGTCCACGACATGGTCGAAATGAATAAGGCGCTGCAGAAAGATAAGGAGGAACTGGATCAGGAGAATTCCGATTTGCAGTCGCAGGTGGCGCAGGAGAAGACGCTGCGATCCCAGCTGAAGGTGTTGCACAAGGAGGCCGAAAATAAAATGCAAACGCTGACAAATGATTTGGAACGCACGCTTCAACGTGAGCAGAAGGCGCAGGAGGATAATCGAACACTGCTCGAGAAGATTAGCGAACTGGAGCGCACCCATGCAAGTCTCGACTTCGAGCTGAAGGCTGCTGTGGGACGCTATCAGCAGGAGGTGCGTGCCCATCAGGAGACGGAGAAGTCACGTTTGGTGTCCCGCGAAGAGGCCAATTTGCAGGAGGTGAAGGCGCTGCAGTCGAAGCTCAACGAGGAGAAATCCGCACGCATCAAATCCGATCAAAATTCACAAGAGAAGGAACGACAGCTGAGCATGCTCTCCGTCGACTATCGCCAAATCCAGCTGCGTCTCCAGAAGCTGGAGGGTGAGTGCCGGCAAGAGTCGGAGAAGGTGGCCGCACTGCAATCCCAACTGGATCAGGAGCACATCAAACGCAATTCGTTGCTGTCGGAGCGTAGTCTTCAAACCTCGGAGGTGGCGCACTTGCGTTCGCGCGAAACTCAGCTGCAAAAGGAGCTGGCGACACAGCGCGAGGCGAAGCGTCGGTTCGAGGAGGATCTGGCACAGCTGAAGGGCACGCATCACGAAGCATTGGCCAACAATCGGGAGCTGCAGGCACAGCTGGAAGCGGAGCAGTGCTTCTCGCGGCTGTACAAGACGCAGGCCAATGAGAATCGCGAGGAGAGCGCCGAACGTCTGTCCAAGATCGAAGATCTGGAGGAGGAACGTGTCTCGCTGAAGCATCAAGTCCAGGTGGCTGTGGCACGTGCCGATTCGGAGGCTTTGGCCCGTTCCATAGCCGAGGAAACGGTCGCTGATCTGGAGAAGGAAAAAACAATCAAGGAGCTCGAACTGAAGGATTTCATTATGAAGCATCGCAACGAGATCAATGCCAAGGAGGCGGCATTATTAACGCTCAAAGAAACCGAAGCCGATCTGCACAAGAAACTCAAATCGAAGTCTAGCGAATGGGACGAAATGCTCGTTCAGCACAAGAAGCAGATCGACGAGCTGCAGCAACAGCGCTCCCTCAAGGACGAGGAGATCGCCAAGCTGGGCGAGAAGTGCAAGAACGAGGTGCTTCTCAAGCAAGTGGCCGTTGCCAAGCTCACGGAGGTGATGAATCGTCGCGACTCTGACTGGCCAAGTGAGTGGCATTTATCCATATCATCAATCTATCCATATATAAACCGCATATATTCATATTCGTTTTTCCGTTGCAGAGCAAAAGGTCAAGGCCCGATCCACGGCCGAACTGCGCAAAAAGGAGAAGGAGATGCGTCGACTGCAGCAGGAATTGTCGCAGGAGCGCGAAAAATACAACCAGATGCTGCTTAAATACCAGGATCTGCAGCAGCAGGCCGTCGAGGACCAGCAGGTCAAGCAGAAGATGAGCATGGAGATCGATTGCAAGGCAACCGAGATCGAGCATCTGCAGAGTAAGCTCAACGAGACCGCCTCGCTCTCGTCTGCCGATAACGATCCCGAGGACAGTCAGGTAGGCTACACACACTCATTCGCTATCTGTCATACATGCACACACAACTCACACACACTTATACACATTACACTTTTACTCCATCTCTCCCACTCTCTTCTCTTTCTCTCTCTCTCTCTCTCTCTCTCTCTCTCTCTCACTCTCACTCTCTTTCTCTCTCTGTCTCTCTCTCTCTCTTTCTTTATTCTTGACTGACTTATCTGATTTACCTCTCATCATTTACTTTTCACTTCTCATCTCCCGCTCATCAACTCGCTACTAACTTTCAATTACTATACTCATTACTCGCCTCGCTTTTCACTTCTCACTTCCTCGCTACTCGCCACTCACTACTCGCTATTCTGATTTAGCACTCCTCTCTGCTCTCACTTACACAGGATTCGGTCTTCGAGGGCGTTTTGTCCGTGCCAAATAAACAGAATCGCCGTCGAGGCCAAAACTGGAAGCGCCAATATGTGATCGTCTCGTCCCGCAAAATCATCTTCTACAATACGGAATATGACAAAAATAAGACAACAGATCCTGTGCTTATCCTCGATCTAAGGTTAGTCAACTCTACTATACATTTGATCAAGATGTATGACATCACTAAAAATCTTCTTTCTCGCTCTGCAGCAAAGTCTATCACGTGCGCAGCGTAACACAGGGCGATGTCATTCGCGCCGATGCCAAAGAGATTCCGCGCATCTTCCAGCTGCTGTACGCCGGAGAGGGCGCCTCCCATCGTCCCGACGAGCAGCTCGATGCGACCCTCCATGCCAGCAGCAATGAGGAGCGACCCGGCACCATTTTACACAAGGGTAAGATATATATACACTGGATATAATATGTGTATAATTACTTGGATGTTTGATTTTTGAATGAGACTTAGATTTTAGTCCTGATAAGACTGATTGATTACTGCATATATTCCTTGATTGATGATCATATAAAATATTATGTCTGATTGATAAGATGAGTGATTAAATTCTTTCATTCACTGATGGACAATAATAGATTTACACAATTCTCAGATTGATATATTGACTGACTGATCACTTAAAGTAAAAAAAAATTTACTTAACTTGCAATAAATTTAATTAGAATGTAAACTGTAAGTTAACCTATCTTTTTTGTGCTCCCTCTCTCTCTCTCTCTCTCTCTCTCTCTCTGGCTTACTCTATATTGCCATCTCTGTCTAGGTCATGAGTTCGTGCACATTACGTATCACACGCCCTCCTTCTGTGACGTATGCGCAAAGCCGCTTTGGTCAGTGTTTAAGCCGCCGGCGGCCTACGAATGCAAGAGGTAAGAAATATATAGTTATTCGACATATCTATATCTATATCTTTATATAATTTGGGTTCCACGCAGATGCCGCAATAAGATCCACAAGGATCATGTGGATAAACACGATCCACTAGCGCCGTGCAAACTGCATTTGGATCCGCGGAGTGCACGTGACATGCTCCTTCTGGCCAATACGCCGGAGGAGCAATCCTTATGGGTGGCCCGCTTGCTCAAGCGTATCCAGAAGAGTGGATACAAGGCCAACTCCTCGAACAACAACAGCACCGATGGCAGCAAAATATCGCCCAGGTAAACGAGCAATCCCTCAAACAAATCAAAAAATGAACAACGAAAAAATTGAATAATTTATAATTTGAGAAGCTACTGAAATCCTTTTCCAATTGACGTTGCCAAATGAAAAGAAAAAGTAGTACTTCCTTTCCCCTTCTCGCTGCTAATTAAACGCTTTTTGTGTATCTAATCTTTAAGCTAATTCATCTTGTATTTTTCTTTTCTCTCGCTTGCTCACAAACTACTCGTTCGTGCGAACGCCTACACATGTGTTCGCTCGTTCGTTCATTTGAACTGCTCGCTCTTTTGTACGCGCGTTCGCTTGTTTTCTAACCACTCGCTCGTGTGTACTCGTTTATTTACAAACTACTCGTTCGTTTGCTGGAACTGCGCGCTTTTGTGTTTAATTACTTGCCCGTTTGAACTACTCGCTGGGTCGAACAACTTGCTCACTTAAACTACTTACTAAAACGAATTACGCTTTCGTTGAAACCTCTCGCTCGTTCACTCGTTTATCCCGCTCGATGGTTTAAACTACTCGCTAAAACAAACTATTTATTCGTTGAAACCTCTCGCTCAATGATCGGATTAATCGGCTCTCGTTCGTTCGCTGGAACTTTTCGCGTGTTCGAATTGCTCGCTCGTCTCGCTCGATCGACTGTGACTCTACATATCACCATACATCATCCCACATTATCATAATCATTATCATTATCATCATCATCATCATCATCATCATCATCATCACCACACATCATCTTCTTCATCATCATCCTCGTTGCCACCTCGCAGCCAATCGACTCGCTCCGCCTACAAGCCGTACGCAGCGAACGTGCAACGCTCTGCGACGCTGCCAGCGAACTCTTCGTTGAAACAATGAAGAATGAGTGTGGAAGCAACTAAAACTTAGCTACAGATGCATATACCCCATATATATACATAGATGTATACATATATAAATCGGTTGGAGAGGCGTTAAACAGCAGTTAAGCAGCAGCAGAAACTTTTTTCAACACGTAGCTGGTTCCATTTTAGATAAAAAACAAAACAAAACAAAACAAAACAAAACAACACAAACAAAAAACAACAAAAAGTTGTCTTCTAACGTTTTATTTATAGAGCGCTTTAACAAGATTGTATCTAATGTTCATACCAACTACTTATAACTAAAAAAAAAATGAAAACAATTTACTTAATTTAACGCTACATACAAACATACTACTACAATCCTACCTATATATACACCCATATATATATATTTTTTGATTCATTTACAACAAAAACAAAAAACAACAAACTCTATAAATGTAATGTTGGCCTTTACTTCCAACTGGAGCTGCTTTATTAACAAAACAAAAAACATAAAACATAAAAAAAAAAAAAACCAAAAAGAAAAGAAAAAAACAAATATTCTATAAAAAGTTTTGCTCTGGCAACGTCAACTTCCACAACCTGAGAAAAAAAAATGATAACTGAGTTCTCTATTAAATAATCTAATAGGTTCGTAATTTAGCTGTACTTATATATACTATATAAACCATATACTATATATCATATAAATATAGGCTCGATATTTTTTTTCTATGTATTTGCCCAACATTTTGTTAGTTATTAAGCTTAAGCCCAAAGGCAAAAGTAACGAGTGAATTGTAACGGTAAAAAGTACGATAAATATATATATATATATATATATATATATATATATATAATTGTATATATATATATATATATATATATATATATCGATATACCAACATATCGATAACGAGTAAAAAACAAAAGCGCTGTAATTATGTAAAACTGTAAGCAACGAGAGTCGAGTGAAAAGTTCTATATATACTAAATAATGTATAGATATATATATATATATACACTATATGTATTTTTGATCGATATTTATATAGATTTGTGTGCCTTGCATATTTGTTGTAGCGAATTTCATTGGCCAAATGTTCTTTTATTGTTCTTAATGTAATCAAAAATTGTGTTATGGAAGTGCAGACACTGTATTTATATTCCAATATATAGATATGAATAATTAAGTCGCTTGGCAGCTAAAGTTAGTGACAAATCTTACACTTGAATTCCATTTAACAAACAAATAATAAAAAAAACACTTCCAAAACTAGAAGAAGAAGCAGAAGAAAAGCACATAACAACGTTACTTAAGCGACAACAGAAAGAGATGGAGATAGTTAGCGAGTTATGAACAGTAAGCAAAAAATATAATAAATAAAACACAACGGCACAAGACTTTTTTTTTGTGTGTGTAAAGGCTACATCTAAGTATTAAATATCAAATATGTTTTAGTTTATAAGGTAAACAAATTATTTATTTTGTAACTTGTTTGTCAGACGCCAAGGGTGGCGCCATCTAGCGGACGGCGGGCGTAGTTCAAACTAAACGAAATCTTTAGACTAGCATTCTGTATTACTTTCTTTTCTCAATCTCTCTCTTTCTCTCTCTCTCTCTCTCTTGCTGTGTGTGTGAGTGTGTATGTATGTGTGTGTGATTTAGCTGTATAAAATGTGGAAAAGGGAATGTGGGCGGGGTTTTAATTGCATTTATCGCGACATTTCAATTACTATTCAAAGTCTTGGACAATTTTTCATCTTCTTATATCTATATATATATGATTATATATTAGACTGTAGTTGGATTGTGCCTATAAATTGTTATAAAAAAAACTCCAAATTTGGCAGCAACGATACAAAACGAAATGAAATGAAATGAAACGAAAACAAAATCAAAAATATATAAATAAAACACAAAAGCAAAAAGGAAATGCAAATCAACAAAAATCGCATTAATTTATCGATAATTGTTTTCGATGCGAAATACACGAAACATTCTACAAATTTTTGACTTCTTTTCGAGTCGAAACTAAAAAAAAAAAAAAAAAACAAACAAAGAACTTTGAATTAAAGCGCTGCTTTTCTTTTATTTTTATTAATATTATTATTATTATTATTATTATAATTTTATTATTATTATGATTATTATTAGTCGTATTACGTTTATGTTTAATGCTATTTCTAGTATAAAAAACGTATGTAATTGCATTTCTCCGAAAGTCGAATCCCGAGTCGAAGCCCGAATCGCAACTCTACGAGTAAAAAATAAAGTAATGTGTACAAAAATCAATATATTTTATCTTTTTATTTGTTGCCTTCTTACTTTAGCTATAGTCTTGATCAGTTTAGGCAATCCGTTTAGATAGAACTAGAAATTCTCGTTCGTTGCGTAATTTAATTTTTAATTCATAAAATTTTTTGAATGTATATAAAATGTAGAAATCTAGATCTATATTTATATTTATTTTAAATTAAAAATTCTTAAAATCTACAAGAAAGTTTGGACTTAAATTGAGGAAAGATTGGAAGTTTTTCTATGTAAATTCGAATTTTTAGTTTTTGTTGAAGTTCGCTCGATTTTATTTTATGCTATTTAAATATAATATAAACAACATAGATTCAAGTTTTAGGTATACAATAATGGAGTTCAACTGCAAACATATAGACAAAATATAATTTCTTTGTTTTTTTTGCTTTCTCATTATTTGTTGTACTTTATCTATGAAGTTTTTTTTATTCCCGATCAAGCGGCAGTCCAGTTCCGGATCTGGATCTCGATCTGGTTCTGGGTGTGGGTGTGGGCCTGGGCAATACCTTAAGGCTATCACAACGAGTAATCCGGAGCTTTCGAAAACGTTTGGAATGGCATTTCAAATAAATAAAAAAAAACAAACATAATCGTAAATTAAGATATACAAAACAATACATATGTATATATATATAGTTGACTTTAGCTTTAGCTTTCTGATGAAGTCTGATTTAATGAAATGCATTCAAAAGCAATAACTTACAATAAATGTTTAACACTAATTTCAAGAATCTTAAACGTATTTTTCTTGATGAATTTCATCTAGTTTATATAATATAAGGTAAGTAATTTTTAAAAACCATTTTTTCTGTTGGGTCATTGGGCTGAATTCCCAGTGCTAACAGAGTATGTTACGGTCGACTACACCGAACCATGTTTATATCATATTTTTACTTTGAAAATTTTATTAAAAAAATTTGATTTTATATTTGGAAAAGTTTTGCATTAATTTAAATACATTTCATAGATTTTGGATAAGTCCCTGAGCTGAGGTTTTTGAGCTGGTGTTCGAACCCGTATCGCAGCTCGCTAATCTTAATAATTAATAATACGTTGTAAGGAAAGAAAGAGAAAGAAAGATATAAATAATCGACTAGCCTTAACAAATTTCTTCTTATTGCCCTATTGTTTGGATTCGATTGCATTTGAATGCGATTCGATGCGATTCGATTCGATTCGATTTCAGATTCACATTTTTGATTTCTCATTCGAATCGATTTGAAATTCACATTTGTGATTTCTAATTCGGATTGATTTCAGTGCCGTTCAACAAGTTTTTTTTATAGTTGATTGTTTATGTTTCTTCTTTTTTTGGTTGTTGTTAAACACAAAGTTTTATGCACTAGACCTAAAAGAGTTTTATTTGTTTCTTGTCTATACCCTAAAGGTAATTAATAAATTAGGGGGTATTGGCTTGGTCACATACTTTCATTTTATTAGGCACAGAAAAAGTGGATTACTTCGTATTTTAACTAAAAAAAGCAAGAGTCTCTCGGGCTCTTGTATAGTGCAAACAGCGTATATTAGCTTAGTTAAACAAATAAAATAAACAGCGTAAGTTAAAATGTATTTATCATGGGTACAGAATCTGTCGGTATGAACGCATCCATTTCGGGAACTATAAGAGCTGAAGGATTGTATACCCTCTACCCAATAAAAATTGAAATAAAAATTGAAATTGAAAAAAAGTTATCTTAAGGGCTTAACTGACAATTTGGTAATCAATAGCATTTCAATTCAGTAGAAGAATAGCAGCAACTGCATTAAGTGCGCCTGGCTTGCCTACTCAGAGACTTACAGGGTATGCGACTCGTTTGCTTGTTTCTTTTGTAGTGCAACGAGATCCGACCACGCCCTACCCACCGCCTCCCCCTTTACCATCACCAGCCTGTTGACATTTTGTAGTTCAAGGTAAGTCGGCCAGTTATTGTTTTTTTATTATTATTATTATTATTATTATTTTTATTTTATTTTATTATCACTTGCAATAATTTCATTTCGAAGTTGAAGCCAGTGACCAAATAATTAGCCAGACTCTTGGCCCAGTCGTGAAACGAAAGTTGGCCAGAATAAATATTATTATATATATCTACATATACATATTTAAATATATACATATATATGTCTATATATAGTTATATGATGATCGTTATTATATCACAATAATCTTAAAAGATATATTCAGATATTTCTTTATTTCTTGATTTCGAATTTGAAATGAGTTCAAGGCCGCGCATACGAATCTACCAAATTATCCAAATACACAAATCTATATAAATCTATATATGTTATATATATATATATATATTTATGTAAATCTGAATATTTCTCTCTTTCTTTTCATTTTCGGTTTTACATGCCGCGTCTCCATTTTTTGGAATTACCAGTCAACGTGTTTAAAACAACAATTGGCCCAAAATCAATAAATTAATTAATAAAACTCATTCGTAAAATATAGGCAAAAAAAAAAAACGAAGAAGAAGAAATAAATAAATAAATGATATGAAAAGAAAAATTAAGTGGCTGCTCGCTAAGAGAGCTGATGCGCCTGCAGATGCCCTGTAATTCAGGTGAACGTATACCCTGTAAGCCAGTTGTCATATGAGTATAAGTGTTTCTAATATACTCTGCAAGCTAGTTGTCATATGAAGATAAGTGTTGAATATATACCCTGTGTGAATTGTAATTTTTTATTTAATTTATTTAAAAGCAATATATTTATGCGTATATAAATACCAAAGCGTTAAATACCAATTGAATTAGATTAACAAATCGGGCGTTAGTCAGCACTCGAAACAACTTTTCTGTTCAAATACCCGGTTTGGTGCTTGCTATAATTACAGGGTATGCTAAAATAAAACGCCAAGCGACGTCGGCAGCCAAAAGCCAAAGAAAACCTGTCGAAAAGCCACAATTGGCGCCGCCAGCGCAGCGCAGCGCAGCAGCAGCAGCAGCAGCGGCAGCGACAGAGGCAGAAGCAGAAGCAGAGGTAGCGGTAGAGGCAGCGGCAGCGGCAGCGGCAGCGGCAGCAATGACAAATTGGCTGAAACCAGAAGTGCTCCTGCGCGCTCTTTGCATATAATTACGAACGCAGCCTGCGTCAACAGCACAGCCGAGCCAACCACGCCCCCTTGCCCCGCACGCCTCCCCCGCCCGATCGCAAGTGCTGCACGGCTTAGCTTAGTTGGATTAGGGCGGGCGCAGCAACCTGTTGCCTCGGCCGCTGCCGCTGTCGCAGTCGGTGCTGGCTTCGCTGCCACAGCATAAGAAAAGAGTAGAAAAAAAAGGAAAAAACGTTGGAAATTATTGGATGGCCGTAGGTTAACTCCATGCAGACGGCATAAGTAACGTTCAGTCAGCCTCTAGAAGTCGATCGTGATCGTGGCTTAAGCTTAACTTTAGCGCTCAGCACTCAGTTGTTGTGTCCCACACACGCACACAAGTCTCCGCACACGCACACACTCACACTCACACTCATACACACAGTCCTACCGTGTCTCCAACCCTGTGCAAACCAAATAAATACAAAAAATATAAAACACAAATCAAAAAATAAATCGCCGTGCATTTTTTGTTCGTTTCGCGCGTTTTCAAATACGTTTCAATTTTTTTCATATACAAGTTTTATTAATACACACACACACACACACAAACACACAATGAAGTACTTCAACATGTGAGTGATATATACATATATAACAATATATATATTTACAATATTTTACTTGTTTTTTTTTTAACTATTTTTTTAAATATTTTTTTTTCAAAACTTTGGTGTTTATTTTTTTATTACTTTTTTTTTGCTGACGTGTTTGAATTATTTATGCTGTATTTGAATACTTAAGATGGTTTATTTTTACCTATTTGGCTTACTTAGTCGAAATATGTCGAAATAATTTAGTTTCTGTAACTGGTACGGCCAGAGTTGCCATCAAATCCTAAGATATTTATGCTGGCATATTAAAACTGTCAAAGCGAGACATTTACGTGAGTTTTAGTCACCTTAACAGCCAGTTTTGCTTTTTGTATACCCATGAAACTCGGCTATTAAAAGAGCTAACACCACGAAATTTGGTACACAGCTCATAGAGTCTGTCTGCACAAAATATGCATTGAGTTTGCATCATATTTCTTTCATAGAATAACTATATATAGATATATATAAATGAAATGTTATGAAACCGAAGCTTTGTGCAGTCAAAGCTGAGAATATGAACTGTTTGATTTGAATAGATTTTCCACAATTGCCGCATAAATGGGTAGATAAGTAATAGTTGAGCATATTTTACAGGGTATTCAGTTGTGGCAATTAATTAGCATAGATTTAGCTAATAAATCCCAAACGTTAGTTGGTTTAGTAACAATAGCTAAGAATATTTTTACACGGTATTCAGTGAATAATTGCCGATGATTTAGCTGGTAAGTCTAAAGAATTCTTTAAAAAACTTTAGGCAAGGTATTTGGTAGTCATGTTAAAAGAAACAATGCCTAAGAATAGTTTAACAGGGTATTCCGTTGTGGAAAAAAATGGTGAAAAATGTATGGGCTGTATCTGAAGATTCCTTTGAAAAACTTGCTCTGTACAGGGTATTTATTAGTCGGGCAAGCGTCATTTTGTTTGCATCGTAATTTGGGCACGACTTGAAGCTTAAAACTAGGTGCAACAAATGTGTTTGTGAACCGAATGCCTGAACTGAACTTTAACACAAATGCCGAAGTTGATGATCATGTTGTTGCCGTTGTTGTTATTGTTGTTGTTGTAGATGTTGCTGTTGCTGTTGCTATTGCTGTTGCTGTTGGCTTGTGACATTTGCCGGCACAAAGAAATGGCAAATGGCATTTTACCAGCTGCAAATGCAGTTGTTGTCGCCAACAGCAACAGCAACAGCAACAGCAACAGCAATAGCAGCAGCTACCAGCAAGTGCAACAGCAACAACTAGGAGCACAACTACTGGCCACACGATACGAGAAGAGTTTGTCTGACTGTAAGTGTGTCTGACAAGTTGTCATTGCATTGATTGAAAGAAATGTTTCAAGGTCGTCAGCTGATGCTGCCAACTGCTGCTGCTGGTGTTGCTGCTGCTGTTGCTGTCGTTGTTGTCGCTATTGTCGTCTGCACGCCAGCAACATTTGGTTGAGTTAAGTGCTGGTATATTGGATTAATTATCAAGCGCTGCAATTGCAACTGTTGCTGCTGCACGTTACCAGTTGTTGCTGCTGTTGCTGTTGCTGTTGCTGTTGCTGTTCTTGTTGTTGTCTTATAAATTAACGGTTGCACTCTTAATGCAAGCTGACAGACACACACACACACACACACATAAACACAGATATGCATTTATATATGTATAAGACATATCTGTGTGTGTGTATAATATGTATGTTAATCGCATGGAGCGAATTAATCACAACAACAACAAAAACAACAACAGCAGCAGCAGCAACGTAGAGCAGGATTTTAATTTAGTTACGCTGTTGTTGTTGTTGTAGTTTAGCATTTGTTGTTGTTGTTGCTGCTGCTGCTGTCGTTTTACATGCGTTTCATATCATTTTTGTTGTTGTTTTTTTTCGCTCGCATTATGCAATATTATTTAAATAAGAGAGATCAGATCATGTGCAGTCGAAAAAAAAGCGACAAACCAGAATACATGCACACACACTCACACACATTATTTATATTTTTTATATTTCTTATATTTAATTTGAAAATTTGCTTTTTGTTGTGTTTTTTTTTTTGTTTCTTAAAGTTATTTTCAAGGACTTTTGTCCAACTGTGCAAATTGGTAACAAGGTGTTAGGCACACACATGCAAACATCTATATGTGTATGCTTGCATTTCATAAGCCAAATTCAATGTAAGCCAGCAGCAACAGCAACAGCAACAACAATGAAAAGAAACTGTAACACAAATCAAAAGACTCAGGCAACGAACTTGCTGACTTGACTAACTGATTGGTGAGCTGGACTGCAGCTACGACACGTACTACAATGCACCGTTATTGAACCCACTTAACAGCGACAATAACACCAACAACAACAACAACAAGAACAACATCAATTACAATTACAACTACATCAACAACAGCAACTAAAAACGCGCACGTTTCATTTAAAGTGTTCGTGATTGTGTTTGTTTTCTTTCTACTATTAGAAACACAGACACACACACACACACACACACACACACACACACGACCACAAATGCATATATGCTTAGCTTTGGGTCTGGCTCTGGCTTCAATTCCAGATATAGCTGAGCAATTAGCATAGTGACCCGTTTCTTCGTTGTTGTTGTTGTTGTTGTTGTTGTTGTTGTTGTTGTTGTTCACTATTGGCAACAAAATTCGCTTTTTTAGCTCTGGGTTTTTTCTTTGTTGTCTTCCTCGTCTTCTTCTTTACAAAGTTCAGCCCATGACGCCATCGCCATGAACTAATTCCGCAAATGCAAATCATAATCATGTGATATATATGTATGTATATATAGCTATATATATAGCCTTTTTTAGCCAAACACTTTTAGCTTGAAATGCGAAGTTTTTGTTGACCAAACTCTTCACTTCGCACACTTTAAGCCCAAAGAGCGCAAATATAGCCACAAAAAGTGTTTCGCTTTCATTTGCGGCTGCTCCAAATACCCTGTAAATAGTGCGTTTAAATGCATGGTGGCTGCATTCAAGCAAGATGCACCTCAAATACAATTCAAGCTTAATACAGAAATACCTAAAATTCTAGAGTATATCTTTTTATTCTTATCAAAAATCTAGTTTTTATAAAAAATCAGTGTTGAATAATACTAAGAAAATAATATAACAAATATTTCCTAGTTTTCAATTTTTTTCTGCCTTGATGTGTAATAATGTAAATGTCATTCCGATCTAGAATGTAAATGAAAAATACTAAAAATATACCAGAATTAATTTTTTTAAATATGGACATTCGTTAACCCAGCTGTAGCATAAACTTGGACATTTTTTAAGTCTTGATTCAAATTTTTTCCATTTGTTTTTTAAATATCTTATCTAAATATTACATTTCTGATTTACATATATAAAATCCAATATGCTCTTCAAACTGAATTCAATCTCTAATCCAAACTTTTAGAGTTACGAAATAGAATTGGATTACACTCAAAAACTAATTTGTTTCATTTAAGA
>JBAMCK010000010.1:5000-65000 GCA_037075185.1 Drosophila pseudotalamancana | reverse complement strand
TCAAAATAAATGATTGCAAATAAATTTTTAACTACTTCTTATTTTTAACTGCGCACATAACCTCAAAGATGAAGCTTAACCTCACTTGCAATTACTGTAAGCTAATAAAAAAATTAATAATTCCTCTCCTCAAGTTAACCGTTAACCGTTAACGAACTGCTAACTGTCAGCAGACATAACCTCAAGCCTCGGGCATAACCTCAAAGCATTTGAGAAAACAATTTGCCCTAAACTAATGGAAAACGAATAAGACCTACACATAGCCTCAAACAACAGGCATAACCTCAATGCTTGAACTTAACCTCAAATCTGAATGAATAGGGTGTTGAGTAAGCAGTATTCCAAGACTCCAAGTTTCTGTACACATAAGCTCAAAGTTCGTGCATAACCTCAAACTGAAATTGTTGTTTGTTTGTTTTTTTTTGTGTCGCACAGCTGCCTGCTTTTCATCATCTGCGCCCTGTGCTACGGCCTGGTCGCGGCCCAGGAGGAGGGCGCGCCCGGTGCGAACGCTTCGCCGGCGAAGAGGATCGCTGCACTGCGTCGCCCCGTGGGCAAGGCGGCCAAGCAGGCGACAACCACGACAGCGGCGCCTGCTCATGACGACGCCGCCGAGGAGGATGAGTACAATGAGGAGGCCGGCGCCGGCGAGCATGGCCAGTACGGCGATGAGCAGGACGAGGCAGCGGTCAGCTCGACCACAACCACAACGGAGCCGCCCAAGAAGGTGGGACCCGTGATTCGGCCGTTCCGCTCCAACGACGACTTCCTCAACTCGCTGAAGCGTCGCCAGCAGAACGCCAAGAAGCACCGCAACGAGAAGGCGCCAGCCAGCAAGCCAGCCGCCAAGAAGGCCGACGAGGAGAACGACGACCAGCACGAGGAGGCAGCCAGCGTTGCGGCGCCAGCTCCGGCTCCAGCTGCCGTCTCCGCAGGCAAGGGCTACAAGGGCAACTCAGCACGTAAGTAGTTGAGCCCAATCCCTATTAGAGAATCGCAAATCTCATTCCCATTCCAATTGCAGTCAGCCGTCGCAAGCTGGCAAAGCCCGCCAAGGCGGAGCCGGAGGTGGACGCCGCCGCCGAGGAGTCCGAGCAGCAGCAGAAGGAAGAGGAGCCAAAGCCCAAGCGTCCGCTCAGCAGTCGCTTGGCCTTGAGGAAGCGCAACTAAAATACTTACATATATAAAAAACAAACTGTAACTTAAACGTTATGCGACACACACACAAACACACACACACACAAACACACACACACACCTACACACATGCATTCCGCTTCGCTACTGTCCAAAGCAGCGTATCCACAGGCGAGCTTGTTCGTCGAACACAAATCGGATTGCGAACACCGTTTGTCGAACATCAATTTGTCGAACACAAGAACGAGCGGCCGATCAAAAAAGCTCGCTTGAACATTGCTTTTAGCTTCTGTCGAACACAACAAGCTCGACGAACAAACATGCCTGTAGATCCACTGCTTGACTCTCTCTCTCTCTCTCTCTCTCTCTCTCTCTCTGTCTCTGTTCCAGTATCTACCCCACTCGCTCGCACTCATGGCTAGCTATGGGCAGCTGAAGCTCTGCCGTTTAGTTTTTAGTACACATATTTTTTTTTCCAATGTGTGCGTGTGCGCGCTTGTGTGTGCGTCTTTGTGCGACATTTATTTATTTATTTTGTGCACATCACACACCCACACACACACACACATACACACATACAACTACCCCCTTCTCCCACGCTCGGTGCGCTTGTATTTGTGTATATGTATTTGCATTTGAATACATATAGCTCATATATGTGCGCACACACACATGCATACACAAACACATTTATTTCGATATTCACCTTTACAATTTATAAACAATCTAAAATAATGCCTAAAGCAACAACAACAAGAACAACAACAAACAACAAACATCAAACAACAATTACAAATAAAAGAAAAAGAAAGACAAAAAATAAATCTATGCTTTTTTTAATTTCGTTTTTTATAATTTGGGTTTAAGTTTATGTAGGCCATAACTGTAATTTTATTTCAAACGGCTAAGTTCGTATAACAGGTTTAATTATTATAATATGGATAAGGTACATATTTCGCCTGTATTTTTATTGAAAAATAATTGTCAAGCAAAAATGTTTCGGTTCCTTTTTTTTTAAATCCAGACGCAAAGGAAAATCGAGTGCGAAAATATCTCCAGTTTCGAATCTGGAAAATTAAGTGTTTTGATTTTTGGAATTAAAAAACATTTTGATTTCAATACCTGCGTATTTATTCGTTTATCTTTACAGAACACTGTAAATAAGAAGGCTTTAAAAAAAATATGCTTATAATTGAATATCTTCAATTGCGGGTCAGTTTTTTTTCTGTTTTCTTTTAGTATATTTTGGATGGATTTGGGGGGAATGTTTTCGTTATCTTGGGTCTAACAGTTCACAAATATCGAATCTGATCTTCGAGCAAATTTAAAATGTCAATTTGTATAATCAGAACTTATGTATGATATAAATAATTGCTATACATAGGCTATATATATATATATGTATATGTATGTATATAATATGGAGCCAACAATAAGTACAGTACGCACACATAGATATATATGTATTATTTTCGTTGGATGTGAGCAATAAATATATATATATATGCATGTATATTTATAAATATATTCATGATTCGTTGTTTCTCAATACTTAAAAACTAAATTCAATTCGCTTACAGTTTGCTTTTAAATATATATTCGAACAATGTTAATGCAGCTCTCAACATAACCACACAATATATATATTTTTAATATATAATAATAATTAAAAAAAATAATAATAATCGAGTAAAAGCATTAAATATTGACAAGAACAAAGTAAAAATTATAAAAGTTATAAGAATTTGCATTTGAACAGATCTTGGATTGGATTTTGGTTTGGATATATACATATATGTATATATATAGAACAGTAGCGAACAAAAATTAGCTGTTACCAAATGGCGCTACATATATATATCCATATATATATATATATATATATATATATATATATATATTTAGCATCGTGTGTCTATATGCATATAGATATATCTATGTATATATACAAAGTATTTTGCAATGGCTGCGCATTGGTCGAACAGCTTTAACTGTCGTTTGCTGTCCTCCATGGTCACATTAATTTTATATATATGTATATAAATATTTATACATATCTTAATACATATATGTATAAATATATATACACATATACTTAGATATTGTATGAAATGTTTCGAGCAAAAGGCACATTTTAGACACTTGTGAATAGATCTATTTACATACATATATATACACACCTACATATATATATGCATGTATATAGACTGTAATAGACAGTCATAATAGTTATCGATATAGATATTAAATGGAAATGAAGTGGACGTAGCTTTAAGTAAAAGAAATATGTAGATAAAAAATATTCGCTGTAGCCTTTTGCCAATAAATGAAATACTTAAACAATCAGAAGAATGTGTGTAGGTGTGTGAATGTATGTGAAGGTGTGTGTGGGCAATTTTGCAGGTGTGTGTTTGTGTGTGTGTGTAAAGATTGGTTAACAGTTTAAGTAACAATTGCCGTGTACTAAAAAAGCGTAGCCAAACAAAAAATATGAATAATACTACATTTAAGTGTGGGGGAGGAGCTGGAAGAGTTGAGCAGATGTGGCTGCAGTGCATCATCCGTCAAACAGCGTACACTCCTTGTTCAAGTGTGATGCCTGGAGTTGCGCATCAGCGGCACCAACAGCGACGGCGGCCCCGCTTGCCGAAGGAATGGATGGGCCAGGAGCTCAGCGGCTGTCGCCCGCTGTGCCGGATCACGGACGAGCATGCGATCCAGAAAGGATTGCAGGCGTGGGGACACCTTGTGGGCGTTCTTTAGATTGGGTGGCTGCATGTCCCGGATGCGTCGCATCGCCTGCAGCGGCGGCTCATTGAAGAATGGCGGTTCTCCATCGACCATTTCGATGACCATGATGCCCAGAGACCAGATGTCCACGTCCGGGCCGTACGGCAGACGAGAGATCACCTCCGGTGACATCCAGTAAGGTGTGCCCACTAGCGATTTCCGCTTGGGCAGCTCCTGTGACACCTGCGCACAGAATCCAAAGTCCGAGAGCTTCACGCGTCCATCGGCGGCCAACAGAATGGAATCCGATTTAATGTCCCGATGGATTACGCCCTGTGCCAAATGTAGATCAGATGCCAATTAGTACAAGGTAAGAGTGAGCATACTGGCTATGACACATCCCTTCCTTTTTGCTTTCCCCTCTACCCCCCTGTCTTTCTGACTATGCCTTAGTTTTGACTAATCTTTAAGCCCTTTCTTTAACCGTGTTACCAGACAGGTAACGGGGAGGATAAGCAAGCATGCTCGACAATGGGGTACCCAGTAACAAATGCAATAGGCATATACCTCCCTCTCTTTTTGATTGTGCCTCTTTTAGCTAATTTGTAAACGTGTCTTAAAGCCCTTCAATCGTTTTTAAAAAACTGCTTTCGACCTAAAACAAACAACATGGTAATTAGGTGAGCATGGTCAACTATGAGATATCCTATGATGACTAACATTGAGCTTGAATGAAAAGCACATTTAAATACCTTTGAAATCAGTTTTTGCAACTGCTTTTTTAATTGGCACAACCATTGAACCAAGTTAAATGTAATGATGAGTAAGCTGTGCACAACTAGGAGACACTCTGCTTCATCACTATCTGCTTCTCCCTGACTTCCTCTGGCTGTATTTGATTAAAATCTAATTCTTTTTTTATGCTTAGAAAATCATACCTAGCCAGCGACACCTTTAAAGGAGTGAGAAAGTTATATACAAATAGATATTATAGGAATAAACACAATTATAAATATCTGCAAGAGCTGCCTGCGTAAGCCTATTAATCACATTTCACTAAGTCTCGCGATTACAGGGTAGGCTGTCGGTCACTTAAATTTGCGGTTTACACTTGCAGCGCACCTCATCGCTATACCCACCGCCCACGTCCCACCTGGCTGGCAGGTGTCGCATTACATATGCAAGGGGCGACATTTGGAAATGGAAGCCGAGCCGCAAAACAAAATAAAAGAAATCGCCAAATAAAAAGAAAACGAACAAAAATAGAAAGGCATTGAAAATGCACAGAGACAAAGAAAAGTGGGCAGTGGGCAGTGGGCGTGGCGTTTTAACTGGGCTGTTGGCCGCTGTTGTTGGTCACGCACCTGCGAATGCAAATAGGCCAAAGCCTTTAGGCATTGCTTGCAAACGGTGGCTATTTGCTCCTCATCCATGCGCGAATGTGTGACAATGTCAGTAAGTGCGCCGCCTTCCAGGTATTCCATGACCACCCAGAGCTCATCGTTGACCAGAAAGCTGGAGTATGTCTCCACAATGTTGGGATGATGATAGTCACGCATGATGACCACCTCGTTGAAGAGCAGCTCCCGTCTCTGCTGCTTGCGCAAATCCATCTTCTTCACGGCCACTTGACGACCTGCCGCAAAGAGAGAAAGGAATATGTAAATAAAAATATGCATATATGTACATATAGAGAATATGAAGATTCAGGTATGGGCTCACCTGTTGACTTGTCGGTGGCTATGCAAACGGTGCCCGTGGAGCCCTCGCCGATTTTATTGAAATGCTCGAGATTCTCGCGAGGATCTCCCGCAGAGACAACCATTTGCAACGCGGCACGGAATTGTTCGTGCGTCAGCCGTTGCTCCTGTTTGGGCTGCGCCTGTGCCTGGGCAGCGGCGGCCAGAGCAGCGGCATTGCCACTGGAGCTGGAGGCTCGCGATGCCGTTTTGGCATGGTTGATGACATGTGGATTCTGATTTTGATCGCCCACGAGTTTTGGTTGCTGCTGTTGCTGTTGTTGTTGCTGTTGTTGCTGTTGTTGTGAGGCAGGGTACATGGGAAAGTTGTGGCCATTGTTGTTGTGGTGCGAATGCGTGGAACGCGTTGCACTGGCCACAGAGCTAACTGGCGACGTTTGTTGCTGTTGCTGCTGTGGCATATTTGAAGCAGCCAAGCCGCCGCCGCCACCGCCACCGCCACCGCCACTGCCACCCGCAGCGCCACGATACGGATCGGTGCGTACGGCCAGCGGGCCTGTGACCCCACCATTGGGATGTGTATGCGGATGGGGATACGGATGTGAATGGGCATGAGTATGCTGACTGGGATACAATATATTGTGTGGCATTGGTTGTTGCGGCTTAAAACCATGTCCGGGCATACCCGGTGTGGGCGGCGTGCCAGCTGACTCCTCCTCGGGCACAGACGGCGGCACATTGGCCACTCGCCGGACACGCGGCGGACTCGAGCTCCGTAACGAATTCGAGCGGGCCACATGCGATGTCTTGGGCAGCACCAGCTGCTGTTGTTGTTGCTGCTGCTGCTGACCGCCACCAGAGAGCATGGTCATCGGATTGGTCATCAGCATGGTGCTGCTGCTGTTCAGGGATGTTGTATCCGCTTTGTTGTTGTTGTGATGCGGACGCACAATCGTTTTCAAGTCAAGGATTTCGGTGGGAGTTATCTCTGAGGGATCGACAAGGGGCAGGGGACGATTGCTGGACTTCAATATTTGATTGTTGCCCACTATGGAGGCCCATTGCAATGGGAGGCCGACATATTTGTTTTCCCGCTTGTCGAAGCCCGTGTGAACGCGATGCTCAAAATTGCTGGGCATCGAGATCTGCGGTTTCTTCTTCTTCTTGAACATTTTTGCTTGTACCGTTATGGCGCTTGCAATTGCAATTGGAATTGGCCGGGGAGCCGCCGCTGCTGCTGGTTCCCTCGTTCCCGTTTTGGATTGGCTTTTGTTGACTTTTCTTTTACCCGCCCTTTTGGCTGGTTGGGCCCGTGTCAATAGGCGACAACAACAACGACAAAGTCTTCGGGCACACTAACACTGTCACATCCACACGTACATCACGTACACACTGACATAGCGACAGCGACAGCGACGGATACGATTTATGTAGATTTCGTGTTTAGCGCTCTCAATCGACTTTCACATGGACTGTTTGCATCGTTTTGACGGTATGCAGCCACTGTGGTATCTATCAGTTAACATAAATACACTTTAACCAAAACAACAACAAAACAAACAAACACAATTTGAAACCTAATAAAAATAAACTTAAAACTTATTAATTGCCGATGCTAGCAGTTATCGTTGCTCTGTTGCTACGAGAGAGCTGCAAAACTATCGTTAATGCTCACGATAGTATCGTTAAGGTGGTTGTCATGACCCAAATATATGTGCGCAACAATAAACGATAGCTCTGTCGGCACTCTTGCAGCACTACCACATATGGTGCATTTGCATTTGCTGCATTTTACAGCACTGTGCAAACGTTTGGCAAACGGTCACACCAAAACGCGTCCGCATTTATCTTAGCTTGAATTTTACGAAATTTGCGAAAAAACAAAACAAAAATGTCGAAAGCCCATCCACCAGAGCTGAAAAAGTAAGTATTTAAGCGTTCCACATGGTTGCTATGGAATTTAATACTTGCCCGTTGACAGGTACATGGACAAGCGCATGATGCTCAAGCTAAATGGCGGCCGCGCAGTCACCGGCATTCTGCGTGGTTTCGATCCGTTCATGAACGTGGTGCTCGACGATACAGTGGAGGAGTGCAAGGATAACACTAAGAACAGTATTGGCATGGTGGTACGTGTAGTGCTTCAACCAAAAACCCTATTTATTTACTAACCATATATAAATTGCATTCCAGGTTATTCGCGGCAACAGCATTGTCATGGTCGAGGCGTTAGATAGAGTCTGATTGTTATATACAATCTGTAGTACACCTCAGCATTATCCGACGGATAATAAGTTAAATGAAAACTATTTAACATACAAACTAGTCTTAAGGCGCTTAACAAAAACATTCATGAACCCTTAATGTTCATAAATTTTAAATAAATATACTGTAAACAACTGATTTAACATATTTTGTATATCTGCTTTAGGCACGTTAGGATAACCCATGGTATATAGTCTATAAAAGACCAATTGGAAGCCCGTATCCTTTACGTTTTGTATCAACAGTGCATAAAGCAATAGCTCTTTCTCTGAATTCTATTCACTCAGCTTTACAATTGTCTTCGTAAAGTATTTCTAAGATATGCCGTAGTTAATCGGATACCACTAATAGGTTAATGGTTAGGGCAAAGTATCTAAACTCCAGAACGCACACAACTATGAACAGTAAGATTCTAAGCTATTGGGTATGCTCAACGTGTAATATCGTGGAATATATGCGATTTTGTTGGTAAAGTATCTCATTAAGGGAAATTCTTATTGTAGCTTTGAAACTCTGAGGTAATATCTCTAAAGAGACTAATAAGTGTAAGTTCACACAAATCAAGAGGACGTATTCTATTTAACCAATTATTCCTCCAGACTGTATGCGTGATCAACGTGTTAAACCGCGTAATAGTTGCGACTTTCTCTAAACACGAATAATTGTGATCTTAAAATATCTTAGCTTCGGTACTGCAGATCACTGACAGATAACAAATCGGCATTTTAGATCAAAATTACATATGCTTTATGCTTCCAGACTTACATATTTCAATGCCCTAGACACACACAATGAATCGTTCAAACTGTGAAGTAATATTAAGCATGTAATACTGTAAATTATATGTAATTCGCTCTGATATGTTGCCCACTTTAAAAAGCACGCAATTAATTGGAACCTGTAGCTTGAGCCCAAATTGGCAAAGAAAACTATGTATACACATTAACGCTTGTTTTTTTGTAGACTTTAGTGAATTGTTTTTATATTCTTGTTTCCATCGTGTGCAAACAAAAAACTCTTACATTACAGGTCTAAAATATGTGTTTTATAGACTTCGATTGGTTCGGCGCAGTGTCCAGGCACGGGTACTCAATCATTTTACTTGGAAATAACAATAGGGCCAGTCTGCTTGCCGGCGTCACGCTGCTTGGCAACGATCTGGTTTGCAATGCGATCCAGATCGCGCTGTCCAATCGAGCTCAATTTGCGGCCACCCTCGGGGTGCTTCTCGACCAGGCGGGCGTGCTCGAGAGCTTGCAGCGCCTTGCGGGCAGCACCGTCAGCGGCACGGCAAAAGTGCGATGGGTGGACACCATTGCGCTTGCGGCCACCATAGATCTTGGTGATGGAGCCAACGCCAGCGGGACTGCGGTGGTACAAATGACGCAGAATCGAGGCGCAACGCACATAGAACCAGTCGGGATCGTAGGGGGCCAGCTCCTTGAATTTGGCTGTCTTGATGATGTCCATCTGATCGGGCACCTTCAACTTGCCAGTCCTAAAATATACCAATACAAATTAATAACCCTTCCACATATAAATATATACAAACAAATATATTTGTGAGGTTATGTCGGCACAAATGTAGTGTTGTGTAGGGCCTAACTCACTTCTTAAGGAAAACGGCGACCGCCTTGGTAACGGCATGTTGGTCAATATCCTTCACTGTGACGCCTGGCATCTAAAATAAACCACAAGTTCAAGCATTTCATAAAAAAAAAAAAAGGTTAAAAAAAATGGTTTTCAAAACACGTTGCTATTCGCAAACTTGTACACACACACACGTTTGCACGCATACATGCAAACAAAGACAACAACATTCTGCGAGTTTCAGATTTTGTCGCTATTCAGGTATTTTATGAACATTTCAACATTTTAAAGTAATTCTTTTGCAACAATCACTCTGACACTTAAGTAAACACACATTTTCATTTATTGCTTTGTATTTGCAGCAATATTTTGAAAACCAAAAAAAAATATTTGAGTAAACGAACGCGAGCACTACCTTGCTAGTCAAAGTCAACCGGAAAAAAGAACAAGGCGCTCGAAGTTGGCTGCGGTTATTGTCAATGAGAAGGTTGCCACCTAATTGTAACTAATTGCCAGTGCTGGTAACGACAAAAACAGAACACTATCGATGCATGAAGAATTATCTCACTTATCGATAATCATATTTCAAATATATGAAAAGGAAAACTATACTTTAATCGTGTACATGTTAAAATAGCTTTTTTTATATTCTCATATTCAAATTTTATAAAAGTAATTGACTTTCAATGTTCGGTGCAGTCGTACTTTTGCCAATTATCGGCAAATGATTTAACCTTGGTAATAGAATTTTGCTCCCTACGTGGTTTTCGCCATGAATTCGGATTGAGCTCCAGCATGCCACCAATAATTTCCTAAAAGAAAATAAAACATATTCAGAACAGTTATTCAATTAATTTTTGAAGTTGATCAAACCTGGGCGTAGTTAGCTGGAAAGCGCTCCTGGTCCTCGATGACATGAGCGAAGCCCGCGTCCATGCCAAAGTTCACCCAGAAATAGGGTAATCCCTTGGGTATGGCAGCTCGAAGGGATTTCTGTCTTAATGATATCAGCTGCTTATTAATGCACCACTCTTGCTCCGACTCCTCGATGGCCTTCTTGAAATAGAAGGGCGCCATCTCCGCACGCGACTCCGGTATGGGTATGCAGTGGATGCTGAGATGTGGTCGCCGATGCAGCTTATTGGCGATCTCATAGAAAATCACGTCCTTGCGCTGGGCGGCAAACATGCGGGTTAACGCCTTTCTAAAGTTGCCCAGCTCCTCCCACGCATCTTCGTCAAGCTGTGTGCAGGCAGAGACATGCTGCATCGTTGTCAGTATGCAGTGTCCGCTCTGCAGGCCCACATGCCAAGGCAAACTGAGATAAATCTTGTTACCCAAGGCCACCATAAGCTGCTTATCCATCTTTGTGGAATCGAAGCATCGATCACAATTCTCCAGCGTGGCGGAAAGTTTTTCATGCTCTCGTATTGCCTGCTGCATTTCACGCTGCTCGGCATCCGCCTCCGAAATGTTCTTGCGCACTCGATCCGCAAATATGTCCTCCAGATCATCGTTGGGATTCTTATGCTTTGATACGATGTCAGCGTACTGCAGATTGGATTCGGCTGCAGTAGCATGTTTCTCACGCTCAAACTAGAAATTAAATAAGGAATTTTAACTAAGTATAATATATATACATATATATATAAAGAAGGTTTACCATTTGCTTAATGTCATAGCGATCATCGTCCGCAAAGTAGCGCACGCGCTGTCCATCCAAGTGGGTGTCTACCTTTTTTTGGCTGCGCTTCTGGCCCTTTCGTCCTCCGTACATGGCATTTGGGTCGGATTGAGCAGCTGTCGTGCGCGCTTGGACAAGTGGACGCACATTTCCGCTGGCATCGGTGCGCGTGAGGAGCACGTGATCGCGCTCCTGCTGTGATTTTGGCTTTGCAGATGCGAGTTTGGCAGCTGATGGCAGTTTTCCGCTGGCCAGCAGTTCCGCGCGCATCTTCCGTGCTGTCTCTAGCTGCTTGTTAAGCTCATCAGCAAGCTCGGTTTTACCCTTGAGCTGGGCTTTGATTGCCTTTCCGGCCAGCTCATTGATTTGCTCATCCGTCATATGTGTCGCTCTGTCTTCACTTTCTTCCCCGGATGATGAGGAAGACGAGGCTGGCAAAGCAGGCGACGGGCTGCGCTTTCTACTGCTGCAGCTGCTTCCCCTGGCATTGACTGTTGAGGGCTTTTGCCAGCTGCGCAAACTGCCACTTGGCCGTTGTTGTCTAGCTATATGGTCATCTTCATCGTCGTCATCGGCCTTGGGTTTCTGAAAGCCCGGTAGGCCAGTCCCATTGCTTTTCCAGTAAGGGTTCAGCTCGTGGCAGCTTTTAGCCGGATCATAGGCGTCGATTTGTTGCAGCTTTTCATTAGGCTTCGCTGGTTCCTTGCGTTCTTTAGAGAATGTTTTCAGCATTAGCGCTGTGCTATCTGTCATCCAACTATCCCTTTGTACCAAACTTTGGGCAGGCTTTGGTTCATCAGCGGTGGATTCCCTCTCCACCCACTCTTCACCGCTGGTGTCGCTCCGTTTGTGTTTACTTTTTGTTTTTTTATGTCGGCTGCGATGTTTCCGATCTGTGTCAGAACTGGAGCTGGAGCTATCACTGCTGCTGCTGGTCGTGTCGCTGCTGCTACTCCTACGTTTGTGTTTCTTGCGCTTCTTTTTCGTTGATTTCTTCAATTTTTCCGATTTTGCCTCAATTTTAGATTTGCTCTTCTTTTTGCTTGACTTCTTAGATTTGATGCTAGCTGCCTTGCTTTCTTTGTCCAGTTTGTTAGCTAGCGCAGGCAGCATCCAGTTGCTTTCGCCACGCAACTCCTTTTGTATTTCCCGTTTGTTGCGTTCCTCTGCACGCAATTTAGCCTATTGAAAAAATGGAACTATATTCTGTTTTACTGAGTATAGTAATTATTTACCTGCTGTAGCAGCTCTGCGCGAGCTTCTCGAAGCTCCTGGCGTGCTTTATCCTTTTCACGCGCACTCTCAAATTGTATAAAACTCATTATTTAATTATTATTTCTTTGAATAATGCAATTAATGAAAAACAAAAAACAAAACAAAGTGTGGACCAATAAACAAACTTACTAGTGCTACCACACTTATGTTTACGGCATACAAACAGCTGAGTGCACCGGTTACAATATATCGATAGCATTTGAAGTGTTGGTAAGTAGTATGCGTAAAGTTTATAGAAAATTGAGAACAAACGAGCATATTCATTTATGTTGAATATAAAGCTAATTCACATCATTTATTTAAGCTGAGTAACTTCGTTGCCCTCATTTTCGGTTGCAATTTAATCTAGCGTAAAGAAAATGTATCGTGTCTTATAATATCGCGCAATTTATTTAAATATCGCATCTACACGAATATCGTAAATTGTAACTATCCTGGTATCGAAATCACTAATTGTAAAATTTCAGCTGTTGTGTTGAGGCTTAGCTTTTGTTAGTTTTTTATTGCATTGATCCCAACAAAAGCGTATTCATTATGCCGCTGTACGAGAGCGTAATGCAAGAAAAGCCACCAATTGTCCTGGACATTGGCAATGCCTATACCAAGTGAGAGAAAATACTTTGAAAACAAAACTGCTTTGATTTTGATGATATCATCGCTCTCCATTACAGGCTGGGCTTTGCAGCGGAGGCATATCCACGTAAAATTATTCCCACGGACGTGGTGCTGACCACAACCGGCGAGACGAAGCGGCTCTTTGACTATGTAGCCACGGAGCAGCTGTACGACCAAATAATCGACTTTCTGCAAACCATATTCTTCAAGTATAATATAATCATAGTTACTGGCAAGAATTGTAATAATGTTTATCCAATTGTGTTTAATTGCAGGCACCTACTGATTAGTCCCAAGGAGCGTAAATTTGTTATTGTAGAGAACATATTCGGACAGACGGTCATACGAGAGACGCTGGCGCGAGCACTTTTCATACACTTCGATGTGTCTTCGGTACTGTTTGTTCCCGCACATCTTATAGCTCTTTCCACGCTGGCCGTATCCACGGGCATCGTTGTTGACATTGGGTACAGTGAAACAACCATTATGCCCGTGTTCAGTGGAGTGCAAGTTATGGCTGCATTTAAGGATCACAGCTACGGGAGCAGCGCTGTCCACGACGAAATCAAACGTCAACTGCTGGAAAGCGGAGTCAAGGAGCCGTTGTTAACGCCCAGTGTCCTAGAGGATATAAAGATACGCACCTGCTTTGTCAACACCTTTGAGCGCGCCAACAACCCGGATAAGCAACCGCCGCCGCCCAGCGTAGACTATGCGATATGTGATAATGATGCAGTCATTACCATTCCCGGCACCGTGCGACAATCCGCTTACGAGCTAATGTTCGAGCAGAACAACGAGCGGGACAGCCTGCCCCATTTGATACTGCGAGCAATACTCGACTGCAGCCTGGATGTGCGGCGTGCGTTGGTGGAGAGCATATTTGTGATTGGCGGCGGTTCCATGGTCATGGGCCTGTTGCCACGTCTTAAGCAAGAGCTGCAACATCTGCTAGCCAACGATAAATACTATGCTGAACGATTCCATGGCCAGCTACAATTTAAGTTCTACAATTCGATTGGCAAGCAGAACTTCACAGCCTGGCTAGGTGGTGCTCTCTGTGGTGCTACGGATCTGATACAAACGCGTTCGCTCTCCAAGGAGGCGTATCTAAGGACGGAGCACGTTCCGGATTGGAGTAATCTGTGCGACAATCGGCATGGCGGCTAATTGAAAGGATCTTCATATTATATGTATATATATACAATCTTTATACACGCGTATTTTATTTCAAAATTGCATTATCGTATTTCATATATATATGTATATAAACTCATTTATATATATATATATATATATATTATATATGTATATTAAATTGTCATAGGCTAAAAGTGAACTTCGAGTAGGAAAACTTTACATACGAGTATAAAAAATGTTTCATATTGCGCTTAAAGCTACGATTTCTTATGAGATTATTGTGCATTGAGAAACTCGATATATTCATATGTATATAATATAATATATATTTATGTATAATGTTTCAATATTCTCTTCATTAATAATAATAACTGGCTAATCATGCAAAAGGCTCTTTGAATCGTTTTAATTAGGAAATGCGTTTCTTTGTTTTTCAACAATTACGTTCTTTATAATATATATATTAACGTTTTCTTATTCTGTATTGTAAGCAGCTTCTAATAATTTATTTAAACCCGTTTTAAGAGATACCTAAACATAGGCTTCTCCGAATAAATGTCTGTACTTTACGGCACTTTGTGTTCACTATTTGTTTCATTACTTTTTAAATGTTAATCTTGCTTATATGTTTCATATTTCAGTTGGTTTTCGTTTTCGATTGTTGTTTGGTTTTAGTATAATTTGTTTTTTATTGTTTTTTTTTTTTTTTTTTTTTTTTTTGGTTTTTGTTTCGATTTATTTTCGCTTTAAAAATATAATTTCAGTTTGAATATTGTAAAATATACTCGTATATTATATTCTGTGAATCCCGATGTATGTGTGAATTTATATGTGTGTTCATATACAAGATGCATATTATATAATAATAACTCCTGTCTTATTAACTAAGCCCTAAGCGTAATTTCAATATTTCTTGAAAATATCTATATATTTCGATATATAAATATAATATGTATATAATATTTGTTAAGGGCGTTCTTCTACTTAAACTTTGCTTCGTTTCTTTCTTTTTTTTTTTTTTTGAATATACAAATTTGAAAAATTGTTGTTGGCTCTATATGGTATAAAAAATCGGGCTGAACTATGCTGCGACACATCCGCGGAACAAGACGATCTTTAAAACATTTCTTATCGAGCATTAAATGGTGTTTTTTCTTCTTATTGTTGTTGTAACAGTAATACTTAACTATTTTTTTTGTTTGGTTTTTTTCATTATTTCTTGTGTTATGTTTCGTGCAAAAAATTTAACAAATCTTCAAACAATAAATATAACAAAAGGCTGGTGTGAAAAACTACGTGCCCGAGTTGTTGGTTTTAGAGTGGTAAATAAAGATCAAGGTTTTGGGCATATGTGAAGGAGAGAAGGCCAAAAGTAACTTAAACGTTAAAATGTTAAACAATAAATAATAGCAAAAAGTTAAAATATAAATGTGTGTGTGTGTGTGTGTGTGTTTGCAGGACTTGTCTAGGGCAAGCCTCGAGCACCGACAGAAAGCCGTTTGTAAGGAGCAGACGGAACCACGTAGCTGGGATCGGGATTGGGGATGTATATGTGTTTGTGTGTGTGTCTGTGGAGGCTTCTGCTCCAGGCAATATTGGCTGTTGCTCTTACTACTGCTGCTGCTAATGCTTCTTCTTCTGCTACTGCTGGTTAACTAGTTTACAATTAATTTATGTTCAGTCGTCGCCGCGGCGGGACGGCATCTATCTGGCGCCGCCTGTCACTTCTCGTTGCGGAATAGCTTGCTCAGATTGGCATTCTGATTGCTATCCATGATGTCGACGGTGTTGGTACTGTTCTTTTGATTGCTGGATTGCATTGGCGGCAAATTTGCGATTTGCACCTCGTGTCGAAATAACTGATTAACGCTACGTCCGACCAACTGGGCGGTTAACTTCTTGAATATATCCTTTTTGGCTCTGTCCACCTTATTGCCCTTGACGGGCGCTATCGAAATTTTCTCATCGAACTTTTGTACATCGGCCGCATTTACGCTGGGTATATGCTGCAGCACCTCGCTTAGCACCGGAAATTTGGGACGCAGTAGCTCATAGAATTGGACACCGAGCGTAATCAAGCCCGATTGATTCGCTTCGTGCTGGCCATGGATCTGCATGCCCTGCAGGACGGCTGTAAATGCGCTAACCGCCTTATTCTCATCCATTAACTGCTCCGCGGCCAGGAAACGCATCACAGGCGCCGCTATATTCACAGCCTTCATGTTGCACATGCCATCGTTCCAGGCGATCGCCTTGAGCAGGGTCATCAGAATGTAGTTGCCAATTAGGCCATTGCGCAGCAATTGGCCTCCCAAATCGCTGATCGTGTCCGAGAGCAAGGCCGATTGAGCAGCACGCGATTGTGGGGCACTGTCCATTGAATGCTCCTCGTTCTCCATGGCCACCACGTTGGCGCCGCCGGCAGCATTCGCATGATCCGCGCCAATTTGTCCGCCGACTAGCGCAATTTTCAGCACGTCGAGATATTCACGTGTTAGCGTACGATTTAGCTGATCCTCGAGCACCTCCTGGGTATCGTTGACCTCACCATTTAATTGCCCGGACTCGTACAGCGAGGAGATGTAGAGCCAGCGACGTGTCAAGCGTTCGCACATTAGAGGCGTTAAATGGGCAAAGAGTGGCACAAGCACTGATTCATAAAAGCTGGGCGGACAGGAGTAAACGAATGGCTTGAAGAATACACGTATTATTGGACGCATGCGATAGTCGGGTATTATGTCCATGCAACTAAATACATTGCTTATTATTGCATCGGACAGTCCCAACAGCTGGTAGAGATCGCGACCCAGCGACGGTCCAGCGGAACCCATCAAATGGTAACATCCCTCGGTGACCAATGTCATAAATGTTTGCATCCTTTCAAAGGGGCTTGGTTCCGTTTTAATGGTCGTATCAAGGGGGTCAGCGGGTATAGCACATATGCCCATCAGCAGCTTCTTCTCATGCTCCAGCATTCCGTGTATGTTGCGATAGCCATCGGCGAGGGCGGCTAACGCTTCCGGCCGGAAGAGTTCATTCAGCACTCGCATCAGACTTAACACATGCGAAAGCAGCGGCACAACATGCTTGGTGGCTGGATTTCGGCAAATGGGATTGCCCAGATCGGTGCAGCCAATGACAAAGCCGCCACGTTGCGCACGATCCGGATCGTCGGGCCAAGTGCAGCGCTTAATGACACCCAAGACAACGTGCAAGGCATCCAAAATGCGCGAACGATTATTGGTCGATGGATCTGTATCGACATCATAGACGGGCGGCTTGTCCAGTCCAACGAAATGTATAAATTCCAGCGGCGATTTGAATCCTTCGGCAAAGCTCAACCATTCACTGCGCTTCCGTTGGACAATGTGCTCGATGAAGAGCGTTTGGCGTTCGAAATCACAGAAATGATTCGAGATTAGGATTAGCGCCTCCTGCAGAGTGGTGCGCATCATGCGGCACAGCTGCGGCGGCGATGGCTCCTTAAGTAGACACTGCACATTGTTGTTGATCTGCTCAAAAACTGGCAGCAGGAGCAGCGGATATTTATGCGCTAGCTTAACCAGCAGCGATGCAGCATGACGACGCAAATTCTTGGCCGATTTCTGTTGCACCTTCTCCAGCTCATTTGGTGGCTTCAACACCAAGGCCCGAAAGATTTTGTCCAGGACACGTGGCAACAAGGCAACACCGTTCATTGCGACACAATTGTTGGGCGTCAATTGGCAAGAGGACATGCTGAGGAATACAAAAAGCGCTGATATGCATGATAACAATATGGAATAGATGAGGGGATTGTTTGTTTCAAATTTGAGGCACTCTTCCAGCAAACGAAGGCCACCCGCTACAGCTGGCCGCTCAGCGACCAACAGTATCCGACTGAGCACACCATCCAGCACACAGACCAACGCATCCCATTCCAAATAAATGGGATCCAGCACACTACAGCTAATGTTCGCCACTTCGCGTTCCGTTTGGGCATTACGCAGGCGCAATTGGAGCCAATGTTCGCAATAGCCATAGGTGATTAGTGGCTGGACGAGCGTCGCCTGGCGAAAGATTTCAAGGAAATCGGTACGAGCGCGAAAGAAATATATAGCAAACTCTTCCTCGCTGTCGTACTCCAGACGGATGTAGGCTTCGGTGCTGTTGGCCGCACTGGAGCCCGCTGCTCCGGGCGCGGCATCCTGTGACACGCTCGGATAGGATATTTTCACAATGCGCGGCGCAATGGTGTGTATTAGCTTGGGAATGTAGTTAACCATTAGGTAATCCTTGGAACAGCCGTCATGCTTAAGTAATAGCTGCCAAATCAGGGCAGCGCCATGTGCCACAGTTAGCGAAGGGTGTTGCACGAGCAGCAGCAAACATTCAAACATAATATCCAATTGTGCCGGTCGCTGTGTGCCTTCATCCTTTCCCCACAGTGCAACCAATTGCTGCACCATGCCGTTTAGCACCTGGATAAGCTTCTTAAGGAAATTATGCTGCTGCTCTATGGCCTGGGCACTGCTTGTGTCCGCCGGCATTTGGCTGGCTGTGTATATGTAGCGCAGCGGCTCCTCGCCATAAAGCTGAAGCAACGGCTTCCGCTCCTTGGTTTGACCCTTTCGATTTGTGATCTGTGCCAGACACTCGGCTGCATTACATTGGAATGCTTTATCGTTTAGCAGTATGCATAGAAAATGCATTAATTTCCCATTACTGGACATAATGTGATTAATGCTAACCCATTCAACGAAGCCGCTCAACGTCAACAACACCATCTCGACGACTCGACTATGTGCATTGGCCTTGTGGTAGTTGCCCACTCGCGTGGTCTCACGGAATGCGTTCACATGCTGCTCGATCAGTCGCAAAAAGAACTCAAATATATCATTCATATTGTTATTGAGTGCCTGGTACATGTCCTTGCGTCGCTGATTCGATTCGATTGTCTGCAGCAGGGCGACATCCTCGACCAGGCGCAAGAATACCAACAGGACGAGCTCCGTTTGGGCCTCACCGTTGTTGCACGCCTGAGACAATTCGGGCAACAAATCCGACCATTGCTGCGGCCATTCACGTTTTATCATTTCGACAATAATGCGCGACAGAGCATCCTTTAAATGTAAAAGAGTTCGATCTTCAGCGGGTCCGACGCCCATATTTAGCATCTTGATGGCATTATCTTTAATATACACCTTCTCCTCGTGCGTTATGCAATTCCACTTAAATTTGATTGTATACTCAATTAGCTGTAGTCCAAAATGTCGCACCTCCTGATTAAATTGCGATGAGCTGGCCAAATAGAGTCCCACCTGAGCACACAGCGGTGATTCCTCCTTGAAACGCTCACAGGCCATGTACGCCTCGAGGCGTGCCTGCTGCACGGTCAATGGATGCATTATTAGATCCACTGCCTTGGCCAGTTCTGCGGCTAGCGCCTCCGTAACCCCGTGCTGGGCCATCCTCAACTTCTTTTGTTTAAATATCGGTCGATGATTGCGTTTCTTTCTCACCTAGAAAAAAAAGCAAACAAAAAATTACCGAATGTCAAATTAATGTTGCAATCATTTTAATTTATATGCAATTCTTTCGCTAGATACCCTACGTAAATTATCATTTCATTTGTTCGTGCAAATGTTTGAATATACGATCCATTCAACTTTAGATTTGTATCTTTCAACATATATAATACGAAATCAATTAGATCACTAAATATCATATATTATTATTATTATTATTATTATTAATTAAGCACTTTTTAATAGTTAGCTGAGCCAATTATAAACGGCAATATGTTTCGTGGAATTAAGTTAGATTCTTGACATCAGAATTACCAAAAAAAATCATTCTTTATGCGAAAGCATTCAATATATAGGCCACAGAGTATTTAAAGTTCGACACCTTCTTATTCTTTTAATTTTTTTTTGTACAATTATCTTTCAGTTTAAACGAGTGTTGGTAAATTGTTGCACTTGTGTTGGCACAAGTTTAGCTGCAAAGCTGTTTCTCCTTCACGCTTAGCTTTGAACAGTGTCCAATCTATGAGTGTGTGTGAGTGCGTGTGTGCGTAAGTATTTTGTGTAAAGTAACGGAAATGCTGCCATCCTTTTTCCTATTTATTGGAATGTTTACACTGTTTATGCACACTGTTTATTATCTTACCCGGTTTGCCGGTATTCAATACAAATTATACAAAATAAATTATGGATACTGGTGGTGCTGCTGCTGCTAGTTGGCACCTACTTGGCTTGGCCGCCGCCTCTGTTGCGCGCGCGTGTGTACTTTCGATTTTTGTGTGTTGCTGCTGTTGTGCGGAATTTTTTCGCCAATGCGGTTAGGGCCCCCAGACGTATGCGATTGCGATTAGTTGATTGGCTGTCGTTCTGTCGTGTCTGTTGCGTTCTTTGCAATTGCTCTGGCTTTCAAGTTGGTATTTTATTCGCATTTAAACGTATCGCCAAAGTAGAACCCACATTTAAAATACAATGTGTTTCACATTTGAATTTATTTGAGCTAATAAAAATATGTCTTTTTCCGGGGGCCTACGTTTTTGTCTGCCAAGAACGCAGCATGCTGATTCGATAACAATACAAGTGCGATAAACCCAGAATCGATTGGCACCTTATGTGTTGACAGTGTTGCCGGATGAAATTCGTTACAAAATGGTCATTTCTGTGGACAAACTTTAAATGGTTCAATTAAACACAACGCCTTTTATATCGTAAATATTCATTGCGAATAGTTAGTTTGAATTTCGGACGATCCATTAATATTTTAAGTAGACAAGTTATTCATATTTTTATAAATCGAATTCATTGATTAAATTATAAGTTTTGAGTATAACGCCTCTTGTAAGTCACAGATCTTAAAAAATACCAAAGCAAGTATTTGCCAACACTGCTTGCTGTCAGCAGCGTCTGGAGCCAAACAAAACAACAACAACAACAGCATCGACCGGCATGTGTGCGAAAATATTAAAACGCATAGCAAAATATTAAAACTCATAATCCACAAATTCCGTTTGGTGTAAAAATATAGAGCGTGGAAAACACAGTTAAATTATCTTGCAAGTGAATAACACAATATCCATTTTTAATTATTCAATACTCGATGCAAGAACAATAATAAAAGGCATGGAGTGGCATGATATGAAACTATACGAAAATCGGGTATCGAAGTTTCCTGAGCGCTCAATACCAGGCTATGAGGAGGTGTTTGGGAAGCAGCGGGACGAACGTAGCCTCGGTTGTAAGTTGTTTAGTACTTTAGTATTTGTATAGAAATAAGTTATACATATGTAACTATTGTTTTGCAATTTTCAGCCGATTATATTGGCGGCATTATAAATCGCGGGAGCTGGGGATGGCTGACTTGCAAGAATACGGATACGGCCACAATTTTAATCTGTCAACTGAGCAACGGCTATCGCATTGCCAGCTATACATTTTTACGGAATACTGACGTTAAGGTAAAGGAACGCCGGAGCATAAGCTGCGTCCAAGAACTATCGTCGGTCGTCAATCAGGTGCTTCTTGCCGTCTGCATTGAGGTGGAGCCTGGGATGACACAGCTCGCCATTTATACGCCCACAAATAGTCAAGTTCTCCGCTACATTGATCTAACCACGGCCGGCATCAATGTCTGCTGCATGACGTACCTGGATGATAGTCTGTGCTCTAAAACAATTCTGAATCAATACGATGGATGCCTGGTCATGGGCACAGACGACGGAAAAGTTCTGCTAATGGATGTGAATGCCAGTGAAGTGATTGCCAATCGGGTCTCCAATAATATACTGCCGGATAACGAGGTGGAGCGCTGCAATCTCATCTGTATATCCGGACAGAATGTTCGCTTAAAATCCAAGTTGGAGCAATGCCGTCGTCTGGATATCCACGTGGCAGTCATGCTGGATATGCCCGTCGCTTTGCATAATGCAATTAGCTGTCTTTCGCCATTAGAATTAATAGCGGGCTTCGCGGCCGGCATGGAAGATGGACGCATCTGTGTCTATGATCTGAGAAAATTGCGTCTTTTGGTGGAGCTGCGCATGCCGTCCGATCAGCCGGAATCGCCGGTGATTGGGCTTTGTTGGATCGAACCGCCCGATGATCCGCAACCGTGCTTCTACATATGCTCCATTTACAATGAGGGCGATCGTCTGATGGCTTCGCTGCATTCCCTCATATACAGACGACCCACAGTGCTGCCCTTGAGCAATGAAGAGTATGAATTCCGCGATTTTCAAAGCGCCAGCACACGAATTCGCCTCGCCCTAGACAATGGCAACTGTTCCCTCATGAACTGCTGCACAGTATCCACATTTGGGGAGACTGACAATTATGGCACTGTATTAATTGCTATTAGCTGGCATTTGCACAACGAATTAAAAAATAAACTTGTCTTGTTTGATATCAATCAATGGTACAAGGACCAAATGCCTAGCCACCCGCGTACCTACGAGAATCTCGACTATCTCTGCGGCTTTGTATTAAATGGTCGACACACAGGCCTCGATATTCAGCTCGACAGGCACTCCATTGTACCCTTTATTTCAATGCATCGCCATGACGATTTTTATTCTCTCAAGGCACTTTCCTTTGGTAAGTCGAAAAGGAAAGTCAAAGCCCATTGAAGGAAAAAGAAACTAATCTGCATCTTATTTTTTTCAGATTGCTGCCTGTTGACAATTTCCGGCGCTTGTCATTTCGAATACATGGGTACACAGCGTCGTTTCTTGAGTTCACTTTTTTACAACAAGGCGAATGTGTTCCTCAATCCGGAGAACTATATTGAAGAGATCGTACAGTTACGTTTGATGCCGCAATTTCATGATTACGATCCGGATGCCACCTTATCCAGGGTATGCAGTAAGTCGTTTGAGTCCTCGCTACCTATGTTAATTGGCTTTCTCTGCATCCTTGCAGCGGGATATGTACGAAATAATTCTATCGATGGCGTTGGAACAGGATCGTCTCTGGCTATTGAACAGCTGCGCTCGCTATTGTATGGACGGAAGTTTTCTGTGCAACAGAATAAATTCCACGAACCTAACCATGTCCATACTTATCAACTGGATTGTGAGGCGTGCGGGTCAGATCAAGGCACGCTGCTCGGAGCTATGTCATAACATCTTCGACTTCCCCGGCTATGCGCTAGACGAGCGCGAACGCGAAGAATTCCAAAAGCTTAACGGCCAGCTAATAAAGCTACAAAATCTGCAATCTCTTCTATTACGGCTGGGCAAATCGCGCGTGGATCATGAGCTGGTCGACGATTTGACCAATACGGAGCGTGCGTTAGGCGTTCTTTATGAATATCAGCAAATTCTCCACTGGTTTATTAAGCAGGACATCTTACCGGATTCCAGCGAACAGCAGCTGCAGCAGCCGTTGTTGCAGCTTATACGCCGTGAATATACCGAACGCCGCGAACGGAATAAGTGCAAACTCTATATCGATAAGCTGATGCAGCATTACGGATTCACCGCTGCACTGCAGCATCTACATAACGAACAGACTGGTCTTTACCCGCCGTATACGCTGCAGTCGTTGATCCGTCTAATGCTGCTACCGGATATCAAACTGGAGCACAAACAAGAGTTAATACTGTACTTGTTGCACGATGTAGACAAATTATATGGCCACAAATCTGATAAACCGCATTACGAGGACTTTGTCACAGTTTTTAGTGTGGCGGAGCCGATCCTAAAGCGTGTGCGATCCTTTTGGTTCTTGGATAGGGGCAACTACGAGGTGAGCTACACTTAACTATCCATCTGTCTCGCTCTAATTGAAGTCTAACCACTCTCCCTTTCTCTGTCTCTTTCGCACTCGTTTAGCAAGCAATTGAAGAGCTGTACAGAAGTCGAGTTGGCCACAGCAGCTACGTGGAATGGCAGACAAAGCACTTAATAGATTCATTGCTGGGAAGCAATGCCAATCAGGAGGCAATGCAGGTGGTGCATATACCACCTGGCTTTATATCAGCCGAACAGAAACTTCAGGTTCTATTGGCCAACAATAATATACCGGAAGCATTTCATCATGCACGCGTCTACATGGACGACAACGGTCGTCCGCTCTTGGAGAGTTTCTTTCGGCATTGTATCATGAATGGAAAGTTTATGGTGCTTGCCACCTTATGTCTACGAGAGCACGAGGAGCATCTCGTGTATCGACAGCTGCGGCAGTGCAAAACACGTGCCACAGATGCTGTTCAGCTAATCTTGTTGCTCAAGCGCTGCAAATACATTGAAGCCGTGTCCTTTATGGACGAGATAGCTGCAGAGCGGGAACAGGGACCACAAGATGAAACCAGCAGCATATTGTCCGCCTATCGTACTACCATGGCGCCAGTCACCCAATCCATAGCGGGCACGTATTTTCGTATACGCGACAAACTCCAAGGTTATCAAATGAGGAACGCCTCGCCGGAACCTTTTAGCTGCCAGCTGGCCAAACAGACCAACAACGGGCAATTGGGCAGCATCTTCCAATGCTCCGCGTTGAGTGCCCACTGGGCCACGCGCTATAATAGCGAGCATCAAGCGCAGTCATTGAACAGCCGTAATATGCCCTTCCTACGCAACGCATCCCAGTTGTTTAAGGACGTGCCGCAGCTGCGCCGGCATGTCCGACCCACGCAGCATCAATATGTGGAAAAGCGTTTGCTAGACCGGAATCATCCTAGCTGCAATCAAGATACTAGTGCATTGCATCCAGCCAAACGTGCCCGCTTGGCAGATGATGAATTAACTACACTCCAGCAGCGGCAGCAGGATCTAGAGGCTCACCATCAGCAGACGTCTCCTCCCGACCATATTGAGCGCATGGTAAGCGAACTGTTGAAGCCCCCCGCCTATCTGCTGTCCAAGTCGGCTGTCCAGCTGACAGAAGACATTGTCCAGGAAAAGCGTCCCACCATACTGAAGAGGCGTCAGACCCTGCGCCGATCTATCGAGCTTCAAAACTTTAGTTTCTTGCCGCCCATCCCGCTGGAAAACGTAATGCCGGCAACGATGAGCGAAACGGAGGATGTGGAGATGTTGGATCCCGACGAATTGGAGGTCGAAGTAGAGGAGGAGGAGGAGGATGATGATGATTTAATATTTGTAGAAATTGAACAGCAGTCAACTTGTACTCCGCCTCCACTGCAGAGAGAAAATAACGACTCGGAACCAGAATCGGATTCTGAGTACCTGTCGCCACTGGCCTCGGCCAATACATCACTTGTTGAGCCCACCCAGGCGCAGCCGCGTCCGCTGTTGGCACCACCAACTGGACCACAACCGCGGAGCTCACTGCGTCATTCGAGCAGCGGCTTTGGTAGCTTTGCCAATGTCAAAATGGGAAGTACGGCAGGATCGCTGAAACTGAATGATTTCGTGCCGCCCGTCTGCTCCTCCAAGATGTGCGAAATACCTAGCTCGCAAATAAGCGGCAGCTGCAGCAGCACAACCAGCAGTGAGGCCAAGATCTCTGAACGCACAACCATTTGTGTCGACATGGATGATCAATCTGATGTTACCTCCCCAACGGCTTGGTCCATGCCAACATCAGTGACGCTGCCAGCGGATGCGCCACAAACGGTTCAAATGCTGGACACCACATTGGGCATGTCCACCTATGAGATGACTTCTATGGAGCCAGTAGCTCAACCAGATCCAGTTTCACAACCAGAGCCAGAACCACAAGCAGAACCAGAACCAGAAACAGAACCAGTACCGGAACCGGAACCGGAACCAACTCCATCATTCGCTGAATCAGCAGTTACCATGGCCTACATTGACTTGGACGATGATGAGGACGACGAAGAGGAGCTGGAAGTCGGACGGGAGGAAGTGGGACAGCAACAACAGCCGCCACAAACGATTGAAGAGGATGAGGAACAGAGCTCGTGTTCCAGCAATGAGCAACCCACTGCTCACACCTACAATCGTGATACTCCCAGTTATAGCGTTAGCAGCGAGATATCAGATATGTCCTCGTCGATACCAGCGCATCAAAATGAAGCAGTTTACTCCATTGTGGTGGAATCCACCAACTCCGTGAGCGACTCACGGTCACCCACCTCCCATACACCCACCTCCTTTCTGCCAAGTGATACGAATGTCTCCCAGAACTCGAGTCCACGTGCAGCTCACGGCGTTGCTGGCGATGGTTCCAATCGTTCGCTATATCGTGCCAACAGTCTAGAAACTGTGGATGATCTGGACACCACGAAAGGCTCACTAGAGGAGGACGAAGATGTGGATGAGGAGGATGAGTGCGTCATTGCACTCGATGGTACTGAGGTGCGCGGTTATGTGGCACGTCCAGATCACGTGGGTGCCTGTAGCAGTGCTGAATTGTTCGCCTTTAAGCAGCAGCAGCAGCAGGATGAAAGTGTTCCACATCCCAGCAGCCAGTTGCCAGGTCCATCGAACACTGATTCGATTATGGCGTATACCATCAATTTGGATAGCTTGGACAGCGTTGAGGTGCAACCATCAATAGCACCACCTGCATTGATCATTGCTCCATCTATTGCCGGGTCCAGCAGCGAGTCCGTTTCCACAGTTGCTTTTAGCGAACACAAAGATCACCCGGACAACGAAAATGTTGTGCCAATAGATCGGGAATTGGAGACCAATATGGAGCAGAATGTAGATGTCGAAATGACAGAGGCAGCTACTCCACTTTCAACAGCAGCAGAAACATCAGTGACAGTTTCTCCATCGGTAGCAGAGGTATCTGGAAGCCCTGCAGCTGACCTGGCAGAGCGGACTATTAACCTGGACTCCGATATGGACTCCAGCCCGCTTCTGTTGGTACTATCCGATAAAGAGGAGGAGGAGGAGAGCATGGACGTAACTGCGCCTAGCGTTGAGGTTGCTACCAAGGCACCGACGATGCGCTTGAGACGAACCCGTCAAAGCTTGACTGGCACTCCCCCTGTGCCAGAGCGTAGCATTAGGCTGCGCAGCGATGATCGGCGGAGTGTGTCTTCAAACCGGAGTACACCTTCGCCACTGCTTGGACGCCGGCGGCGTTTGCGCAGCGGAAGCAGCGGCGTTGGCGAGGAGGCGATGACGCCCGAGTCGGTTGGAAGACGTGCACTTGAGAGTCCATCTGAAACACCCTCAAGACAGCAACGAACTCGTTTGCAACGCAACGACGACTCTGTGTCTACGCGTCGCGTTCTGCGCGGCAGTTCCTTGCCGCCAGTGTCATCGGTGCCGGTGTCCACGCCCAAGCGTCGCCAGAAGCTATTGCCTAGGCCATTGGAAGTGATTGATGAGAACAGCGAAGCGTTGCCATTGGCACGCACACGTTCACGCACAACGCTGAATCAGCAATTGGCGAGCACTCCGTCGACTTCGTCATCAACAGCCATGCAGGATACAGATAGCACTACGCCGCATCGCAAGTTGCGCAGTACAAGTGAACCGCCTGCTTCGATCACAGCCAATCTTCCCGCCAAGGGCAAACGTGTCCGCAAGCCCAGCGGTGGCGAGGATCCGAAACAGGATGTGACACCAGCTGATACTAGAGTTCTGCGCCGCAGTCGACGCAGCATCTCAGAAGCCGAGAAGCCAGTTACACCATCACCAGATGTGCCCGATGGTAAGTTATCTCAGTTGTCATTTGCATAAACTTCAATTAAACTTGCATATTTTTTACAGTTAGTGAAGCCAACATGCCGCCTAAGAAACGTGGGCGATCCAAGAAGTAGACCGCATACAAAAAACAACAACATTTAGATACGGCTCATACAAAATTTACATTTGCTAACAAATTTGTTATTTTTTTTTTTCGTTGGTTGAATTTAAATTGCCAATAATCGGCAAAGTTACAAAAATAATATGCAGAACAATTTAAATGAAAATAACTGTTGTGTTTTGTGTTAAGTGTTGCCCAATTGTTATCACTCGATAACCTTTGTTATTGAATTGATTGAGACGGTATCGTTTTGCACAAACAAACTATATATAAATATATATTTATATATATATTAAATGTGTATTATATAAAATGATTTTAGATATTTACAATTATATACACCGGTTTAAAGCGTGAATGCAATGAATCCAAGAAAAGCTCATTAAATAACATGCAAAAAAGTCAGTTTAAATGGAAACACTTGTTGGAATAATAATAATAATAATAATTGTTAATTCATTTTGTAATGGCTAACTTCATTATTAATAGCAGTGTACAAGTAGATAAGCTTATATTCATTGAAGTAAACGGTTGAAATTTTAAATTTATACCATCATATACAAATGTTAAGAACTTAAATTGTTGGATGACGATTCAAATAACTGTTAGATAATGTTACTAGAGTTGCCCATTTGTAACAGTTTAAATCATTATCGATACATCGATAGAAAAATAAATGCAGTTATCGTTTAAATATATAAAAAAATGTGTATTATGGTTCAATATAGCTATATACAAATATATACAACAGTTGAAAACATTAACGGCAACAGGGCGGCAAGTGGGACATCATTTAGCTAAACACTTTACGGTGGATGTCGTCTAAAATTAAATAGATACTTATTTTTATATTCATTTAACTGCTAAGCTTATTAATTATTTGTATTTTGTTTAGGATTCGTGGGTGGGAGAGGCACTGGGGCTGTAACAGCTTTTGTATTTAAACCAGCGTGGACAACTCATGTAGCGAAATGGTTATGTTGCTCATGTCCAGCGTGGGTGGAATGCCCGGACTGACCGATCCGCTGGCCTCGCGTCCCATTAAACAGCTGCCATTAGCAGCAATAGCCATCGGCTTGGGTGTTGGCGGCGTCGCTGTCGCCGGCCGCACTAGGAACGGCGAATTGATGATACCGCCACCATTAGTATTGGCGCTCGCCGCGCACAGCAACGGATTGAAGCTGCCGTGCGAATGATTTGGTGATACGGGTGTAACCGATGTTGGATGGGGATGCTGCAGCATGGAATGATTCGGTTGCCCATAAAGCGGCATCAACGGCTGGCAGCCATTGTTGAATAGTTGAACCGGCGGCAAGTGCGTTGCTGTCGACAGAAGCGACATGTTTAGAGGCACTGCCGGACTGCGATAGCTGATCGTCTTCTCCTTCTGCCAAACAAAAACGTTGTGCACCATCGCACCACCACAGAAGACAATCCCAACGCCAATGAGCACACTGGTAATAATTGCGGGCGTCGAGTGAAAATGATTGAACGTGTACAGTATGATGCCGGTGAGAAAGACGGGTATGGATATGAAAAAACCGCTAACAGCGCACGTACGGCTCGCACTCGACTTTTCCAAATACTTGTTGTCACGGCCATCGAACATAGGTGAGCGCAACAGCTTGACGGCAAACAGAAATTGAATGGCGCAAACGAGCAGGCAGCACAGATTCAGCGAAAGCGACAGAGCGCACAGCGCCAAAGTTACGTCGTATACGATAATGAAATCCTCGCTGCTTATGCTGCGCGTTAATGCATCTTCGCGACTGTTCGGCGAGATCTTTAGCAAAAAGATCAGCGAGAGCAGCGCCAGCAGCAGAGAAACTGCAATGAAAATAATATATAATTTATAAATAAACTAATTATAATAAAATAAACACTTTTGAAATAAAATCTATAGACAACAAACATTTTAAATGCAAATAACTGTCATAATTTGTGTGCGCGGCGTTGCCCAATCTATTGTCAAATATCAATTTATATCGATAACTGTAAGCTGCGTAATTGCATGTGCTCAAATCGATTGTGAAATATGAAATGTTTGTTCTTTTTTTTAAAATTATGGCAACAATAAAATGTGCTAAGCTGGAAAGTGGGTTAATTGATTTTTGTTGCAATTGCTGAGACTAATTATGAATAATACAATGCAAAAGAAAGTGTTGCCACTGGCATAATAATGTTACCACTCACCCAAACAGAGCAAACCCAGACTGGTCAGCACTTCCCGTGGTCCTGGGCCGTGTTTTGTCGGCTTTACGCTCGCCTGCAGCACTGAATTTGGATTAATGCCCAAATTGTTGCAGTGGCTGTAATTATGCATATTATTGTTGTTATTATTATTATTATTATTGACGTTATGCTGGGGCAGGTGAAGATGCTGCTGTTGCTGTTGTTGTTGCTGCTGCTGCTGCAGTTGCTGGTGGTTGCTGCTGTTGCTGCTGGCCAACATGTGTTGATTGGTGTAGGTGTGATGGTGCAGACTGTTGCCATTGCAATTTCCATTGGGGGTCAGAGGTGTCAGCGGCTTTATCGGCGCCTGCGTTGCAATGTTCAGCAGTGTCGATGTATTGGCCAGTCCGCCACGCAATCCACCGTTCAGGGCGGATATGTTCAGCGGTTGCGGCGGTCGCAGGTGTATGTTGCGTGCCGTGCTGGCGACAGCAGCTGCTGCCGGTGTTGGCGAGGCGCCTGCTGCACTTGCCGCCGCCGCTGCTGCTGCTGCGCCTGGCACCGGGCTGGTGGTTGTAGTGGTGGCTGTTGTTGACGCCGCCGCCGACGCAGAGGGTGGATTACTGCCACTGCTGCCGCTATTGTTGTTGTTGTTGCTGCCATTGCAATTGCTATTGTTGCTGTTGGTGTTGCTGCTGCTGTTGCTGTTGCCGTTGGCAGTGCGCAGCAGCTGTCCATTGACAGGGGCAGCGACTACGGCGCTGCTCGCATTCGAGGCGTGCTTCAGCATTTCCTGTCCACCTAGTTGGGCCTTTAGCACAGCTACTGCCTGCTCTTCGACTACTTTTCCGTTTTGCTGCCAGTGGCACCTGCTGCTGGTGCTGCTGCTACTGGTGGCTAAGTCTGCTCCGCAACGTAATGTTCCATGGATGGTTCACATAATGAATGCCTTGTTCCGCGATGTCTGTGCAACCAAAATGACATTCACCATACAATTATAATGATAATAATTATGAAAATACTAACAATAAAAATAATAATAATAATAATATATAAAAATAATAATAATGATAATTATTATGATAATAATAATGATAATTATTATTATAATAATCAAATTTAATATAGCAATCAAAAAACTTATAATAATGTTAATAATAGTGAAAGTAATATTAACAAATGACAAATGACAAATTTACAAGCATAAAAGTAAAAATAATTAAAATAATAATAGAGATAATCATACTAAAAGTTGATCATTTTCTATTAAACATCTCTCTAGAATCTGAATTAATAGCCAAAGAAATACTAAAGAAAAATTGCTGCTGACTCTCTTCATGGCAAATAAATGTATTACCATCTGTATAGAGAAGAGCAGTTAGGAGTTGGGGGAATACAATCAACTTTCCCAAAACCCTTCGGTTGGTAACCAAGATCTACCTTTACCCTGTCTCAAGTGTGGCCTCTGAAATGGAGGATCGACCCAGTAGCTGAGCTGTTAGCCTCTCTTCTCCCCACCTTTCGACTTTGCACCGTTTTAATGGCTTTCTTCAGAGTTTCTTTTCACGCCAAAGGCAGATACCCAGATAGTTAGATACTGAGATATTCAGACACTTAGTTATACGTACTAAATGCAGAACAAATCGCACGCTTAGTTTGAGCCCGAAATTGTTTAAAAATTAAGTGGCTCAAAGCACGTAGAGTCAAGTTCCGTACCTGATCCATTTAAATATGACTTGACATATCAAACCCAAGATTCACATTCAGATAAAAGAAAATTACAAAAAAAGCACGTAAGTTTTTGTGGGTTCACAATTTTTAATCCTTGACATATTTAAGTGGAAACCCCATTTCAAATTAATTAACCGCAATTTTTTAGCTGACCAAAAGCGATCCGATGTCTCCATATGCCCTTTCAAGAGGTATTCCAAGTTTGTCATTAACTTTGGAACTTAGTCGATATATAGATAAGGATTAAGGTTGCGCAATTTGTAATATAGAAATATATACTACAAATGTGATGAGCATATAACTTAAATATCAGAATCGAAATTTTGATATCGTATATCTTCTATAGAATATTATTTTCTTTGCACTTTGTTATAAACATAAGCTTAATACATCTTAAATTTCTTAAGTTTTTCTTTTTTGTATTATATATAAGCATCTATCTTAATCTTAGTTTAATAACCGTTATAGTTGGCTTGTCTACCCTTACCCTACCCTACCCTACCCTACCCTATAATGTATTTCATAGCTCGTGCAACAAAGGGTATTTTAACTTCGACCGAGACCAGTTAACAGTAAATTTTCCTGTCTTGTTTTTTACACTGATTCCACAAATGGGTTGAGGCGAAATTTTGATTGCCTTGCAATTTGGCACATGCACAAAACACAAAAAAAAAAATATGAAAATAACGTATAAACAAATAAAAAATATGTACATAAACATGCACATATTTATATATGCATGCGCGAGTGAGCATATATGTATGGTAAACACTGTAGTGCAATTTGGCGAGTTGTTAAACAAGTTTACCTTTATTTTGTTTTCTTTTATGTTTGTTGTATTCTTTGTCGTTTCTTCAATTTCCGTTGAGCGGCTGTGACATTTGCATAGCCATGGCTAAATTATATTAAGAAGCCCGAAATGAATTGAAAATTTTATTGGCTCTGTGTGAAAATGTTTGTGTCGTTGAACGGGACGGGTCTAGTAGGCCAGGTTGGGCCCCAGCAGCGGCATTTTTGCTGGCCAAATAAGCGTGGAGCGAAACGCGACGCGGCGTGCTTGAGACACGAGCAGCAACTGGACGAGCACGAGCAAAACAAAACGGAGTTAAGCGAAGAGACAGGCTGCCCAGTCTGTGTGTGTTTATGTGAGAGTGAGCATGTGTGAGTGAATAGAGCGGACGACAAGTGAACGATGAGTGATCAAGTGACAAACAACAACTATCAGTCTTCGAACAACCGCCGAATAAAAGCCGAACCAAAGAACAACAACTATCAGACCCTAGCCGAAGCGCAATCGGCATTAGCCGTTGGTTCTAGCCACAGGGGCTGGTGGTGGTGGTGGTGCTGCTGCTGCTACCGCTACTATTCGCATAACCAGTTAACAAGGGAACACGCACACATGCGCACTTACACATACACACACTTATGTATGGTTGCGTCTGTGTACGCAGGGAATGAGGCACAGACACTCGGCGAGAGATAGAGCGAGCGAACTGGACACAAGGCTGACGCCAAAATAACAAACAACGCCGCCGCCGCCGCACAGTGAAACAAAATTGCGATGACAGCTTTCAATTAACGAACTTCACTGTAAACTCGCAACCCTAGTTTGTTCAACAACAGTGGTTAATTCAATGTGCATTTTTATTTACAATTCCAACAAATGTTGAATTCCTTTGAAGTTAAATTGTTAATGAACCACTGTCACAATTTAGAACCACTGTGCAACAAGCAAATAACCTGAACCTGATCGGCACTGTGTCTATGTTGCACATCTGGATTTGTATCTGAGTGTGTGTGTATGTATTAGTGTATATGTGTGTCCCATGGAGGTATAGGCAAATTGAACGCGCGTTAGTGTGCCGCCGTCAAGAGCAACAACAACAGCAGCAGCATCAGCAGCTTCAACTTGCTAAGCCACATTCCTCGAGTTGCGGCTGGATCTGGATGGGGCACAGGGCGTGCGCTCTTTTGCATTTGCTAGGGAGCTCAGCGTCTGGTTGTTACCGTAGTAACTTGCCACATAACAACATTCTGTGTCTACTTTAACGTGAATACCAAACATTCAACAGCAGATGTACTTAAATGGATACATACAAAAACATAAATGATAAATCTTTAATGTAAACTTATACAAATTTTTATTTTATTCTATTTTGTTTCATTAAAAATTGAAAACCATCGGTAATTTCCGTTTAATAAATAATTATTTTAATTTGTCGCATTAACGGTTGTAGCTCTTTTTTTTTCTAATTGTAACGCATTTTTAACCGTCGATAAAAAGTTGGACGTTGCCACATCTCTGGCGTAAGTATTTTAACACTGCTTTTGTGTTTGACATACGGTAGCACTTATTGACACGATTAATAACATTTGAATGTTGAGCAGCACTGCTATTTTATCGGCCGACCGCCATAATTCGTCAGCCGTCAATCGCCTTACCTCACGCATTGTAATAATATTGACGAGGACCGTCGTTATTCCGTTGTTAATATCTAAGTCGTATTTATATTGGTTTTATATCACAATTATTCTCACTGCCAAAAAGATATGACTGAACCGAGCAAGCTGTCCGTTGCTGTGGTCTGTTCATCGAATATGAATCGCTCTATGGAAGCGCACAATTTCCTCGCAAAAAAGGGATTCAATGTGCGCTCCTACGGCACCGGCGAACGAGTTAAATTGCCCGGCTTGGCTTTTGACAAGCCGAATGTTTACGAATTCGGGACCAGCTACGAGGAAATATATCGTGATCTAGAATCTAAAGACAGAGAATAGTGAGTGTCACGTTGCAATCAATATGGATGTGTGCCAACATCTGTTCCATCGTTTTCAATACTTTCAGTTACACACAAAATGGACTGCTGCACATGCTGGACCGAAACCGGCGCATTAAAAAATGCCCAGAACGCTTTCAAGAAACCAAAGAAAAATTTGACATTATAATTACTGTAGAGGAGCGCGTTTACGATTTGGTTGTGATGCACATGGAATCGATGGACTCGGTAGCTAATCGTCCCGTCCATGTGCTAAATGTGGATGTCGTCGACAATGCGGAAGATGCATTAATGGGTGCATTTTTAATAACGGATATGCTTAATTTGGTAATTGTATACATATTGAATTATTTTTACATTCTTAGTTATGAGATGCTCAATCTGTTTTTTGTAGATGGCGAAATCGAATGATATCGATAATGATATCGATGAAATGATACAAGAATTTGAGGAGCGCAGAAATCGAGTGATTCTCCACTCTGTACTCTTCTACTGACAGCCGAAGAAGTTTGGTAACGGTACATGTCCAAACAATCACCTGCGCTCCACAATCGGTCATCGCAATCAAATGTGCGGTTATCGAAACGTTAAGATTTGTAAATATGATGAGCAGATCGATTAGAAATGTCAACATGCGTGTCTACCAACAGGACGAAACAACAACACATTCACTTACACACACATACTCACTCTCACCCACACAATAATAAGTCGAATTTCCAAAAAGATGAACAACAAAAACAGCAAATTGATGCAATAAAATTGTAAAATGTGTTAACTGTATGTGCTATACATATATATTTCTATATATATATATATATATATATATTTCTATATATATATGTATTTCTATATATATATATATTTTCTATATATATATATATATATATACTTATATATGTATATATATGATGCTTTAGACTATTGTCCTACACGAAATGTGCTAAAGTTATTGTAATTTTTATCTTGTTCTCAACGTTTATTCCTAGTTTGATTGTAAATATAAATCAAAGAACTATTTCGGTATGCATTATAATAGATTATTGGCATTTAAATAGAAAACTAGCTAAGTGTGTAACAATATACAGTGAAAGCTCTTTTGAACGAACACTGCCGCACGATGTCTTCCTAATAAGATGATACGTCGAAGATTTCTATTTCTAATGATAAATGCAAATGGAAAATATATAGGAAAACTATTTGAATTGTTAACAAAAAACTAAAACAACAAAGAAACAACACCACAAAAACAAAAACAATTGTTTATTTTTTTTAATAATAAAGTATTTAGGAATGTATGTCTGTTTATGAGAAAGAATTATGAAAGTTGCAAAAGTTTTCTATATAGGTCAAACAGAAGACAAAAATATAAGAATTTTGTTGCTTTTTTTGCTTATTCATTTCTAACAGTTTTTAGAGAAAAAGGTGAAACACTTAAAATTATTGTTGCTGCCAAGGTAGCTGAACGTTTACACAGAGTCTTCACTGTACATTTCGATATGCATATGTATATATATTTATTTATGATATTGTATAAGCATTTATTCACCTATTGATGAATGAGACTGGCCTTTAGCTGACTGCTGGAGGTACAGATAAGCTTTAACAGTATCTCACATACACATAAAGACATTCATCGTTGTATTGGTGAATCAGCGAAAGACCTTTAAAGATCCTCTACTGGTGGTAATCAAATTTCTTCGAGATATGTTTTCTGATCGAATGACTTTCAAATAGATAGCTCGTCTACCAAATTATGAACTCGACACCTGAAGTTTTTTTTTTTCTAGCTGGAAGTTCCTAATCTTGTGGTATGATAATAAATGTATATTGAATGGTTTGTTGAGGGCTGGACTTACCAATTCTTAAACGAATTATTTTTGCTATGAAAAAAAAACAATATATTAAACTGTAAAGAAAGAAGTAAATACAAATTCGTTGCCTTGAAACTTAAGATCTTAGAAACTAATCAAGAAATTTCAATTATTACTAACCGAAATTCAAAACTATTTTAAATATTTAGTCTTTAACAAGATAATTCAATTTGAATTGTACTTAAAAAGTGAACTTGAAAATAAAATGACAGCAATAGAACCTTTAACAAGCGTAAATTATTTATTTTCTATTTATAAACAGTGTTGTTTTTGTTTTGCAATTTATTATTATGTAATATGTAAAGCAATTAAATTTTTTTTGTTTTTAAGTGAGCTTTAGCAAAGTTTATAATTTGAGTGCATTGTACGACTATCAATTTAATATAAATACATATACGTATACATATATTTGCATTTACATGCCTTGCTTTGTTGTCTAAATCTATGTAAATGTAATCGCAATCGTGACACTGCGGCTTAAACATATTTAAAAATTTGCTTAAGCGTATTTCTTGCTGTTACGTTTGTTAGGTGGCAACACTGGTACTCCTCTCATCTCTGACACACTACTGAGCGTGCGATTGGGTGTGCGTGTGTGTGCGTGTGTGTGCTTGTGGCTATGCACAACAGAGAGCCGGCACATTGGCCGCATTCAAGCTGAAAATATCAGAAGTTTGCGCGCTCTCTCTTTCACTCTCTTTGTTGTTGTTTTTGTATTTACATAGTGCTCGATTGCTTATTTTTGTTGTTGGCCATTGGCGCGCCGCTTCATGTTCGCTTTGTACATTTGCTTGGCGCATTCGATCAACAGTCGCGGGAAGCTTCATATCGTTTATTTTTGAAGGCTCAGTCAGCGCTTTAAAAGGCACAAAAAAAGAAACCTTCCAAGCAAACCAACAAAAACCACTCACGATCGCGCACTGGACTGTGGCATACAATATAAACAAACAAAAAATAAAAAATATTAAAGTAAAAACCTCGTTCACGTTGCGCTTGCGTGCAAGTGCAAGTGTGTAGGTGTTTGTCTGTGTGTGTGTGTGTGTGCGAATGCGTGCTTGTTGCCAACTGAAGCTAACATCATAATTTTGTGTACTTGACCTTTATTTTAATTATTGGTCAAAAGCTTGATAAATTGCTTCACAGTTACCAAACGCAGCAGAAGAAGCACACATACGCAGCAGGCGGCGTCGTTTGTTAGCTTAACTTAATACGATATAAGCTAAAAGCAAACCTGTCAACAAAATAAGTAAACAAATACAAATCGGCTAAGGGAGAGAGCTTGCGTGTTAACAATGGGTAAGTAAAGGGTCAAATACGATATACGATATACGCCTACGATATACGATCCTCAATGAATGCAACAACCATTGGAACCATATACGATCCTCAATGAATGCAACAACCATTGGAAGTGGTTGGAATTGGGAGGGGGGACGCAACAGGTGCCGTTAGAGTGGTGCATTCCAGAGAAAGAGAGAGAGAGAGAGACAGTAAGTTGGAAAGCGAGAGAGGGACTGTCAGAGAGAGACCGCCAGGAATGCCCTTCAAAGTGTGTTCTTTAGCTCAAAGGGTCACCTACAAAGTGGCGTGGGCTTATCGCCATTACCAATCACTTTACCTCATTCTTCAATTGTGTGTTCTTTTTCTAGCTGTTGTTGTTGTTGTTGCTATTCACATTCACTCCAAAGATTAGAGAGACAAATTTAACCTTTCAAGTTAAAGTTAAAGAGAGCGGTAAAAAGAGAGTGGGGCAGAACGAGAGAGCATGCATTGGCATTGAGAATTAGCCAATGTTAATGACATTGACAATGTACACGTAAATAATTACACATGTATAAATGCTTGACAAGCCCATTGCAGTGTGTGCGTGTGCGTGTGTGTGTGTGTGTGGGTTTGTGTTTTTGCAATTGTGCGTGCATCAAAAGCCTTTCGAAATGTGTTTCAATGACTTCTCAAATTCAATGCTGAGCACGATGCTGAGTCATGTTTAAGGAGTTACAGTGATTACTCGCGAAAGTAAACATATTTAAAAAATGTTTATAAATTACAGACAGCTCTCCATAAGAAATTACAGCTAATTGGAATAGCAGTAACAACAAATTTTTGAAGACTTTTGCTGAAATCTTTTTAAATTCCATCAATAGGAGCTCATAACCTCAATTTCCTATCTTTATGTATTATACCTATATAACACATGATATTTATATTATGTAAAACAATTGATGTAAAACAAAAAACAAACAAAAACAAATTTCCAAATTGAAAGAAAGTTAAAAAATCTTTATTATTTTTTTTAATTCATATATAAATTTGTCTTATATTGTATTTAATTTTTTAGTTTCTCGTTAGGTAAAATTTTACAGTTTTCTGTAGTCAGATAAAATTTTGGTAAATTTCATTTAGAAAACGTTTCTTACTGATTAAATGTTAAAATATAGGTTAAGTTGTTGCGATAGGTCTTAAAGCACGTTTCAGTTGCCATATCTATAAGGCAGCATATCAAGATGTTATGGCATACGAATATAGAAAACTATCAACATTTAAAAAAAATAAACCAACAAGCAAATCGAATCGCAAATAATTTCCGTCTCATACGAACTTTAGCTTTTAGCTTTCTTAACTATATAGTATAGCTATATAGTATATATGTGTGCACTTATCTGGCATCGAGCTGTGGCTAAGATATAGTCGACAACGTTCACGTCTTCAAAGTCAAGCTAAGAGCGACTTATTTCGTATCTATCAGCGGATCGAACGATACGAACGACTCCAGCCGAAACGTCATAGAACTGACCTCTAGTTGTTTTTCTTTTCTATACTACACATCGAATGATTCCTACATAAGACTTACAGAGGCTGGCCGAGTGCAAACGTATGTAACAAGAAAAATAACTGGATCAACAGCTGAAAGTCGGTTCCTTTCTTTCCAGTATCCTGACTGTATTAACTCAACGATCTCGTAAACTAGAAGAGTTAAAGACTTATACTTTTTAACATATATCCTCGTTAACCGTATGCAATAGAGCTTTATAATTTCCTACTGATATCACATTCCATTTTCCATATATCGATTAATATTGGTTTTGTGACTTACATTTTGAAACTCAATTTGAAGATTAATTGCTGGAAACTTTGGTATTTAGATTTTTACATATTTAAAAATCTTAGTCTTTAGATAACTGCTCCCCAATTTAGGGTATCTTTATCTAGTCTACCAATTATTATTATTTTTCCGTATTAAATTTGGAATTTGTGTAAATTTTTAATTCCTTATTTGACAGAGGCTAGCAACTTACAGTCTTCAGTCACACTGGACAGGGATCATCACGACCCTCAAGTGCTCGACTATGATATGCGAAGGAACCCACTTTGATGGTCAGATTCCGCACACGTTTGTGGTCTTTGGCGCTTCGGTAAGTGTGACTCTATTGTTTATTTTTAGATGCGATTTGACTATCGAATTGTATTCACAGGGAGATCTGGCCAAGAAGAAAATCTATCCGACATTGTGGTGGCTGTATCGTGACGATCTGCTGCCAAAGCCGACCAAAATTTGCGGCTATGCGCGCTCTAAGATGACGATTGAGGAATTGAAGGCCCAATGTTCAACATACATGAAGGTGAGTTTAAGCAAATCCCTAAACTGATACAAGTAAGATAACTCCAGTGGAGTGTGCTCGACTAAGAGGTACCCTGAACCCCGTGCAGTGCTGCTGTTTAGCTAAATTTGCTGGCTTCTACTAACTGACTTACTTCTTACTTTCAATTTTACTTCTTATTTTTTATCCCTCTATCATGAGGGAATTGGCACTATCCAAAATCCGAAGTACCCAAAACATATGTTTCCTTTATATATATATGTACTAAATGTAATGATTTTAGCTCTAAAGATGTACGAGATATACTCTATAAACTGAAAGAATTATCGATAACTATTTAACGTAAAGAGTTATCGATTATCGGAAACCTTTAAACCTTACAAAAGTGTATAATAAAAAGGGAATTCTTGACTAGAACTTACCCTGGCATCTATTTTATTGTTCTCATTTAACAATGCGTTAGGGTATCCAAGAAATAGAATATTTTTACTTTTTGTACACTATAATAACCCAAATACCCAATTTGGTAACTGTAGTTCGTATAGGTAAATATATCTACGAACTATGGATAGTTGGCCACAGCTGTTTATTTTGTTTAAAAGTAAACCAGATTTAGCCTCCCACATACACTGACCCACAGTCAAAATGCCCTACCTTAAACTTTTTTAATGGGAATAAAAACTCGCCAAAATGGACAACACGCTCTTCTGCGCGACTCTCAAAGCATTTAATTAAACTTAAACGACTTTATTGCAGGTCCAACCCGATGAGAAGAAGAAATTTAATGAATTCTGGGGTCTAAACGAATACGTGGCCGGACCTTACGACTTGCCCATCGGCTTTGAGGCACTCAATCTTCAGCTGGAGACGATGGAGAAACGTGTCAAGGCGAATCGCATCTTCTATTTGGCACTGCCGCCCACTGTCTACAACCAGGTGACGTTCAACATCAAGCACTATTGCATGTCCCAGCGGTAAGTGGATGAAAGATCTGGAGAGGATTGGATCTGTACTGAATGCTGAATTCCTTTTTTGGGTAGGGGTTGGAATCGGGTGATCGTTGAGAAACCCTTCGGGCGGGACGATGTCACCTCTAAGGCGCTGAGCGACCATTTGGCCAGTCTGTTCGAGGAGGAGCAACTGTATCGGATCGATCACTATTTGGGCAAGGAGATGGTCCAGAATCTGATGACCATACGCTTTGGTAACAAGATACTCAGCTCCACGTGGAATCGGGAGAATATTGCCTCCGTTCAGATCACATTCAAGGAGCCGTTCGGCACTCAGGGACGTGGCGGATACTTCGATGAGTTTGGAATTATCCGCGACGTGATGCAGAATCATCTGCTCCAGATACTCTCGTTGGTGGCCATGGAGAAGCCGTGCAGTTGTCATCCAGATGACATTCGGGACGAGAAGGTCAAGGTGTTAAAGTCGATACAACCCTTGCAGCTGAGCGACATGGTATTGGGACAATATGTGGGCAATCCTGCGGCCAACACGACGGACGGACGGACTGGCTATCTGGACGATCCCACTGTAAGCAATGATTCCACCACGCCCACCTATGCCTTGGCCGTCATCAAGATCAACAACGAACGCTGGCAGGACGTTCCATTCATCTTGCGCTGCGGCAAGGCATTGAATGAGAGGAAGGCGGAGGTTCGAATCCAATATCAGGATGTGCCCGGGGACATCTTCGAGGGCAGCTCGAAGCGCAACGAACTGGTGATCCGGGTGCAGCCTGGCGAGGCTCTCTACTTCAAAATGATGACCAAAAGTCCAGGCATTACGTTTGACATCGAGGAGACCGAACTGGATCTCACCTATGAGCATCGCTATAAGCATTCCTACCTGCCGGATGCCTACGAGCGTCTCATTTTGGATGTCTTCTGTGGCTCTCAGATGCACTTTGTGCGCTCCGACGAACTGCGTGAGGCGTGGCGCATCTTTACGCCCATCCTCCATAAGATCGAACACGAGCACACCCCACCGATACCCTACATATACGGCTCCCGGGGTCCCAAGGAGGCGGATCGCAAATGCGAGGAGAATAACTTCATCTATTATGGATCCTATAAATGGCACGGCAACCGATCAGGTGGATCTGGTGCCAATCCCTGAGAACTGTGTTCAATTCCACGCGGACAATGGTGTTTATTCATTATATAACTCAAGCTATATGCATATATATATATATGTAATGTATACGCTCTACTTTTGGTTAATTCTTTTTGGTTGTAACTATTTTTTTTTTATATGTCATATGTATCATATTTTATAATAAATTTGGATACCCTGAATTTTGCCAGAACGAGACTGTACTTTTCGAACATCCTTCATTTTGAAATATCATAGTACATATTTATTGATTTATTGATAATGAGGAAATGCTGATAAATACAACCGGAGCTGTCCAGAAATTCTGACTGCACTGATCTCAAGATGGATGCAAAGGAGGGGAGGGGGTTAGGAGTGGGTTACATTGTCACATATTCGGACAATCCGATTGGCTGGTTGGTGAACTGCATGCAGATGTAGCCGGAGCTCAATGGTATATTCGATATGGCCAAAGATGTGGGCAACTGTTTCTTGAGCAGCGTCTGCAGCTCCACATCCCGTTCCATGCTCTCATAGTCAATTCGGGGAGCAGCCTTTGGAGCTGCCAGAGGCGTAGGTGTGGGTGCAATCACGAGATCTTCCAGCGGCTTAAAATTGCCGTAAACCACAGTCGGATAATCCACCGGTAGAGCCGAGTAACCGACGTTCTCGGAGTTTTTGGCGGGCTTCGGAAGCGCTGGCTCCGTGCTAGGGTTACGTGGATCCATCTTGAGATCAGTGCAGTCGAAACTTCTGGACAGCTCCGGTTCCACCTGCCACAGATTGGGCTCCGGTATCCCATCCGGCAGTACCACCTTGATGTCGGACATGTACCGGCACTTGCGGACCACCACATAGATAAAAACTCCGAGCACTATCAGAGCGACAATTCCCTCCAAGTTGTACAGCCAATGGATTTGCCTGTCTGCGCCACTCGATCGGTTTTCACTGTAGTCGAGCCACTTAATCCCCCCGTTCTCGCCGCTCTCGTAGCTCGCCGATACGCCCCACTCATAGATGTCCATCAGAGTGTACGGCGGGGCGTTGTAATGGCAGACGCTCGAATCGGACAATTTGGTAGTGACAATCGAAACGCTCTCATCGCAATTGCCGCGATCCGTTACGTTCGATCGGCACCAGTAGACGATGTAGCCGATCAGACCAGCCTGCTGCTTCGGCGGTTCCCAGCTGAATCTCTTTATCCTCTTGTTGACATCCAGGTTCTGAGGCATTCGCTCCGCGTGATTCGCTAGCATAGGTATCCGTATCCGGCTGCTATCCAGCGACTCCCCCAATCCGTTTTTACTGCGTATCTTTATTATGAAACTCTCGCTCTTCGGATCTATGCCTCGGATGATTGCCCGATTGGGCTCGATTGCAATGTCTGCATCCCTGAAAAATTGAAAAGAAAATTTTTGAGCAACTATCGAGAAATATTCGTGGAGCTTCGTTTTTCATTACTTAAGCGGACAAAATAATCGCTTGCAACGAAAGAAACGATTAATCGATAAGTCGATTACCAGATACATCGATCGGAGCTTCATCCCTACTCTGATCGATCGGTTGCTTTTGTCCTTGCTTGTTTATCTAGCGAGTATTCGACTGATCAATTAAACGTATTTCAAAAACTCAATTACTCGATAGCTTGACAGATTGATCAGAGCTTTATACGCATATACTTAATGTCTTAATAAAATAGTATATCGATTGTTCGATAAATCGATAAAAGATCATTTGATAGAACGATCATACCTTAATAATTATATAATTAAGATCACAAAAGTATTAAAATTATATCGATTATTAGATAAATCAATAAACGATCACTCGATAAATCGATTAAAATTTTCCATCTATGCGGGATATTTCCTTGTTAGTCAATTTCGTGTGGTTATTTTCCCGTTTTATCCAAACACTTTCGCTGTCGCTTTTGTTATTTACTTTGCGTTCATATCAATATTATAAATAGTTCCATAGGGACTGTAAATCTTGACCGAACGCCACCCTCCAAAGCGAAAAATACACAGTAAATAATATGTGGACACTTTTTCTAAACACTTACCGAAGGATGCGGTATGCTGACTGATTGACAGATTGATTGACTAATTGATTGATTGATTGATTGATTGACTGATTGCTTGACTCCCAGACAACTAGTCTGACAAATTTACCGACTGAGTGATTGAATGGCTGACTGACTAATATTACCTGAGTGACTGACTGACTGACTAATGGACTCAATAACTGGATTGAAAGATTGATAGACAGCTTGTTTGACTGACTGACTAAATGATTGACAGCCTAACTGACTATTGACTGTATAACTGATTGTTCGACTGACTGAGTGAATGACAGATTCATGAATTGACTGTCTGATTGACTGACTGACTGACTGACCGACTGATGATAAAATAAAGGGAAATATACATGTACTCGACGAGCGGCAATCATGTTGATTGTTGAAAAATTGTGGCTGAAATGCAAAGTGCGTAGAGAATTTCGCTGAGTGTAGCAAATACTGCTACAATTAATGGTGACTCACGTGGCTATCGTTTGGCCTCTGGCCCTGAGAACGGTCACACTGTATCCGAACTGGGGGCCATTTCGGTTCAATAGATAGAGCTGTTCCCAGTAGACGTGCAGTTCGCCGGACTGGCTGAGATAAAAGCCGGACTCCCAGACGGCGGGCGGACCAGATGGCAGATCCGGATCCGTAACGAAGCTGTAATCAAAGGGTTCGCTCAAATGGGAACTGTTATGACTGGTGCGTCGCCTCAGTGTGAGGGAGTAATTGTGATACGGATGGGGCAGATGGGTTAGGCAGAGGATCATCGAGTTCATCGAGTTTTTCTTTCGATGGGGACCGTCCCAACTGTCCCAGTTATTGCCGACGGGCAGACCAACCAGCATTTTGGACCACAGGATTTCGTTTTCCTTGAGATTCGTGAGCTGAGTATCCGACCACTGCAAGCAAATGGAGCTGCTACTATGATTATGTTTGCTAACGTTGGATCCCGGACGATCCAGCAGTATCATCTGGAGCTTAGAGAGTATAAAGCTTATGGACTGTGGCTGGGTATCCACATTGTCGAGCATGCTCAGCGTGAACTTGAAATTCGAAAAAAACTTTTTGATCGAATCAAACTCTATGATGCACTGCATCTTTGGTTCTTCGTGTGACATCCGCTCGCAAGTTGCATTTTTGTTTCCCTGCTGCAGAATGAATTTGGCATTCGGATCCACTTGATCGCTGTACGGCGGTTTTCTAAAGCTGCAATTGAATTTCGGCGGACTTATAAAGTCTTTGAAATGGCAGTCTATATCCAGATCCTTTGGATCCAATACCGCGCCCACTGGTACAGTGATACCCTGTAATACTTGATTGTTGCACATGCAGTCGTAACTTTTCAATGTCGTTTTCGCCGATTTTACTTCGTAGTATACACTGCTGTTATTTAGAATGGTGGTAGTCACGTTTAAGTAATCCTCCTGCATATAAATCCGGCTGACGTCTCCGCAAAGTTCCTGCAGGGATTTGGAATTGTTCGTCCAGCAGGTCACATTGTATGAATTGCCTTTACGCAAATGTTGTCCGGAATGCTCTATATGGAAATCTTTGACCAGATCGCGATTATGTGCGAGCTGCTCCAATTGTTCGGATTTTACGGAATCGGCAACAAAAACAAAAAAAACACACACAATAAAAGTGAAACATACAATTTTTTTTTTGCTAAGCATTTGATATTTTTGAGCCGCACACCCGTGCGGTAAGTATTTACGTCATATATTTTTTTATAAATAATACTGCTTTTTATTTCTTATATTTTTGTATATATATAAATATTTCAGTTTTTGATTGAGAATTGAAATGCCGTTGCGGGAGCACGTCGTCGTGTGGAAGTCGCTTTTGAACTACGTAAAAACGAAGCTCGTAATCATTTTTAATGTGCGCGTAAGTCCGCTTGTGCTACTCCGGAATCACCAAAATAATAGTTTTCAGAATAAATATATAAAGTGTGTCTCTTGGCGTACTGATAAGTATATGAAGAAATTTCCCCACAATCAAATTTGTTATTTAGAATTCGCGCAGGCGCATTGCTTTACGATACTCGTGTAGGGTATTCATTTACGATATCCAATATGTTGGGGCTTTATTAGAAATTATTTACATATATTATTTATGTATATTATTTTGTTTTTTTATTTTTTATTTTATTTGAGGTACAACAATATATGATTATTATTAATTCAATTCGAATAGGCTATTGAAAATTCGTTGTGGCGTAATATGTTTGCCGTAATCAGTAAAAAACACATTTAAAAAACAACAACAAGAAAACTCTAGACGAATGTGCTCGACTAGATGCTACCCTGAACCCCGTGCAGTGCACATGCTTACACATGGACTTACGCATGCATACCAAAATTTAACTCAGCGTTCACCTAACGCACGCACACATACACATACATACAAATCTAAAGTTTTCAAAATATGCGTCTTCCTTAGCTGAATATATATGTTCCAAGTTTTGTGGCTCTTAAGAAGTACGATATATGATGGAAAAACAGAAAAGTGTTATTTAAAAAACAAGCAAATGAAGAGAGTTATCGATTATTAAAAACATATTCGATATGCGCGAACTATACGAGAATCTAAATTCAACATTTGAAGTCTCCAGCTTTAATGGTTGCTGAGATTGATATATTCGTACATACGGACAGGCGGACATGAACAATATACATATGTACATATATATGTATATATATATTAAGCTTTTTATGTTAAATTACAGAAATGTTCTTATATATTATGCTTTTTTTGTTAGATAAGGCTTCGTAAAGAGTATTTGAATTGCAATGCCAATTTATTGATTCCAATACTTAACGACCTCTCCATATACCTTACATACATAAAAAGTAATTTCTTTAATTTTATTAAACAATAAAAAATTTACGCACTTCTTTTTTGTTCTGGCATGCGCTTTGAATAATAGTAAGAAACATTGATAGTTATTTTTTCTTATTAGGATCACTAATTAAATTGGTTCGATTATGAAAACAAAAAACAGATTGACAATGAATATTTAAGTAAAAATAGGAAATTCCACAGTTATCAATTATTTGTAATTCATTATAATAATCTTCTGACAATATTTCGCAAAAATAAAAAACTGGCTTGATTCAGCTTGATTTCTGATCCTCACGCAATGCTAACGATAAGCTCTAAAAACTCTGCTGTGCTGTATAATCTATAGACATATTCTTTTGTTTAAAAAGTAAGCAATTGAACTTATGAATATGGAATTGATAGGCTGTCAGATTCAGCTTATGTGTTGTTCGTCATTCAAGGAGCGCTAGCAAGCGTGGCTTCGCGGAATAACTGCAGGCTGACGAGTGCTCAGGGTAAGGTCTCGGGTTCAAGTCTCGCGTGTGTCACCAACAAAAACAATTTTGTTTTTATTATACTAATTATTTGTTTGCTTATTAACTTAAGGTTTAAGGCACACTGCTCCACAGAGATATTTCATAACAGCACTAAAAATTAAGGCAGGGACACTAAATTGGAAACCTTTTTTAAATTACTACGGGTTCAAACTACAGCCAACCCAAATCAATGAAATAGTAATTAGAAAAATAAAATTCGAATTTGAAAATCGATTTTTTCCTTATTTTAGATTCTTGATCATTGTGTTGAAAGAGCAGCTGAGAAAGAACAGCAGGAGAAGGATGGGGCTGTTGTTCTCTCTTAGGGCATCTTCTAGTCGAACACACCCGACACAGCATATTAATTTTTTTTATTACATAAGTCACCCGCATTCATATCATAAAAATAAATGTATTAAAGGGAAATTGTGATGAATAATACAACGATATCAAACCTTTAAAACACATTGCGAACTGCGCACTGGGCGTAGTTTCAAAAATTGTGGCAAATAGAAAACGACCGCAAGCTAAGCTTCAAACATATTGGAAAAAAAAAAGGTTTCATTTACAAAGTGCAGTGTGCAATAAAATGAATTAATTACAATTCCAATTCCAATAAGTGTATAATATTACAGAAATGACAAGAATTCAGCAGCAACTTCCTATCCTGCTTTCTGTCTTCCTCTTCGCTGGGAGCTTCTGGAGTGAACATTGTCTGGCGTATGTTAGCTATGAGGTGCGAGACTTCCACGTGGAGCCATCGAAAGAACATCTGCGAAAAGGCGATTCATACAATGTGACCTGCTCGTCTAGGTCTCGCAAATCCCTGCAGGAACTCTGCGGAGACGTCAGCCAGATCATAATGCAAGCCAAGTACCGGAACGTCACTGTGAAGATTCTCAACGACACCACTGTATACACGGAAGTTATCTCGGCTGAGAGAAAATCAAAATATAATTATAGCTTTGAGTGCTTATGCAAAGGCCACACTCTGCAGTCGTCCTTTTTCGAAATTCTGTAGTTGAAGACCTTCATCTTGCCAGCTCGAGCATCGGTTGAGTGCAGCATCAGAATTTGTTCAGCAATTGAAAAACACGTCCTTGCCTCAACCTACACACACACACACACACACACAGCTATATTCTTTTATTCCCTGCACAACCCTCACACACGCAGTTGAGCATGCGCAGTTTTTGACATCACCTTCCAAGCATCTTCAGCCTAATTCTCAATTTTCAAATTCATCTTCTCTATTTATTTATTTATTTATTTATTTACACATTTCTTAGAAAAACTTTCTGAAATTCCATTTTGATTTTTGTGGTCTTGTTGCACTAAAATTAAAAGTCCTCCCAATGGGACAGGAGTCGATCTGAGTCCTCAGTGCCACACGAAGCATCATTGGGCGTATGTCCAACTTTGTACATTACTTAACTTTTATTGACAAACTAAAAAATTATATTATTATAAAATATATATCCTTCAGAAATAAATTGAATTTTAAGCATACAGAGCTGCGATGCAGAGCATAACTCTCAAGTGAAGCTAACAGTCCCAATTTCTAAAAATATAAGAGTCCCAAAGAGAAAATGCGTAATTCAGTTTCATTTTTCTTTCATTTGTTTTTCTTTTAAAGTAGGAAGTATAATATATGTATATATTTATACTCTTAAATCAGCTGCCGCATCGTTTAATTAAAACGTTGCCCGATTTTGTTACATATAATGTATGTATATAGTAGTAGGTATATAAAGTTAATTATTTATAAGATAGTTTATAAACAATACTAGAGCGTACAAAATATAACCTCAAAAAGCCTTACAAAAAAACTAGCAAAGTCACTAGCCTGCCAAACGAACAAAGTGACAAACAAAAAAAAAAGGGATAAAAAAATTTAAATAAAAAATAAATTAAAAATAAAAATTACAAAATTATGTTCGAAGTTGAATTAAAAATGTGACAGTTACAAATTATAAAGAGTATACAAAAGTTTATTAAATACATGTGGCCGGACTGAGTTTGTATGTGTGTGAGTAATTGTAGGTCTGCGAGTGTGTGTATCATATGTGCATATGTGTGTGAATAGATGAATATGTGTAAGTACCAAAGAGTTGTGCACGTATGCGTTATCAGCTGATTTCTATGTGTAAGATTTTTCATGTGAGTGTTGCTTGCTCTCTTTCGCTCTCTCTCCCGCTCTCTGCATGTGTGTGTGTGTGTGTGTTAGGTTAATGGAAGGCAATAGTAGCTGCTAGCTGGGCTGCACTGGCAACAAATAATTGTTTGAAACGCAGCTAATCCACAAAATCTCTCTCTCTCTCGCTCTCGCTCTCGCTCGCTCGCTCTCATTCTTGCTCTCTAGCTTAAAGCATGTGACGATTATGCGCCAATGCATTTAAATCCTGCGGCGTCACATATCCACCAATATTTGTTGGCAATCTGTGCGGCGTCTGTTGTCCATTCAGTGCCGCTGCCGGAGTTGTGAGCTGCTGCTGCTGCTGCTGTTGCTGCTGTAGTTGCTGCTGCAGCGGACCAGTTGGCTTCATCAAGCCGTTACGCTGCAGCTGCTCCATGGCCGTATAGCCAAAGTTATTGGGTAGAGCTGTGACTGCTCCTGCTCCCACTCCCACTCCCACTCCCACTCCTACCCCATTGGCAACTGCTCCGTTTGCTCCGACGGGTGGAGCCAACGGCTTCAGTTTGTGCAGATCGGCAGCCTGCACATAGTTGCCTGTGCTGAGCAAGTTCATCGGCGATGCAGGTGGAATCGCTGGCGTTGGACGCGCCTGCAACACCTGCACCGGCACATACCCGCTCAATGGCATGCTCATTTGCTGCTGCTGCTGCTGTCCACTCGCTGGATTCGTTGACCAGTTCTTCATTTGTGTGGGTTTTATGTAGCCACCAGGATTGGGATTCGGCGACAGTGGCTGGCTGCTCGTCTGCAGTTCAGTGGTATTTGTCTGGCTGTCGTCGTCCAGCAGCAGTCCCTGGCTCATGGACATGTAACTGGACGGCGGCAACGCTGTCAACGTTGCCTCCTCATACGCATCCCGTTCGTTCCCGCTCGAGCTGTTCGCCAACAGCAGTTTGGAGCTCTCGTTGCCGCTGCTGAAATCGTGCGGCAGATCGTGCGGAGAAAAGTGCGGCATATAATCTGGCGCCGGATCAATTCGAGTACAAATTATGTTCCCAACGTTGTTGCCATTGCCCAGATTTGTGCCGCCACTCTCACCAATTTCGATGTTCTTCTTAAGGGTCTCAACAATGCCCGGCGGCAGGACGAGATCAATATCGGACATTTTCAATATCTTGCGATAGGCCATATAACCAAACACGCCAATGACAAACAAAGCCATTACCACCTCAGCGGAGCTAATGAGCAGCTTCACATTGCTCTGATCCGGCGAGCAGCTAACCTCATGGGTCGCCCAACTGGACTTGTACAAGCGGTAAAGGCTCGAATTGTTGTAGGTCTGTATGGCGCTCCATTCGGTGTCCGTTAACGGTGGCTGGGCGACGCACTTCTGGGTTTGGGCATAGCGCCGGCTGCCCAAATCATCTGTCAACTGCAATGGCTGCATTGGATGCAGTGGTTCCGCATTCACAGCGCGCACCTGGTAATGGAATCGATGCAGCGGCGTACACACCGGCGTGGCCATCACACAGGTGAGATTTGGACGTGCGCTCACGTAGCTAAGCGGCTGGCCGATGATCGTGTTGTTCGCGTTCCTCTCAATTATGACCACCTCATAGTACTCCACACGTCCGGCCGGTCGCTGCGGTGCCGTCCACTCCAGCATCGTGCTCCACCGGGAGTTATCCACGCCCACGCGCGTCAAAGTCGGAGGCGAGGGAACTGCAAGTGGGAAAAAAGCCAATGAGAAAAGATTCGCTAAATGTAAATCAATATCTAGATGTATATCGATATCAAAATGTGCATCGATAAGTTAGGACAAGAAACGTGTATCGTTAAGTTGAGTCTAGTATTATTTGTTGAATTAAATCAAATCGTTCTTGCATATGGATATCGAAAGGTAGCATTATATATGTGTAAGTTTGAATAGTGAACTAGTTCCTTTACACTTTATTAATGCATACATATGATGCAGTCACTAGATACATATATCGATATCGAAGTTCAAATCGAAAAGTTGAAAATTATAATTTTACTTGAGTAAATATGATGAATAAGTTCGAATCGTGAACTGGTTCCCTCAATCGATCTATGTCGAAGTTAATTTATATATGTAGATATATGTTATGTTTAATGATATCGATGTGTAAATAAAAAGTTGAGAGTCAGATAAGTTCGATGTAAATGTGTATATATCGATATTAATATCAAGTTGAGAGTTCAAATCGTTCTTTCTATACATTCTACACTCACCTCCGACCCCGGTGCGAAAGCGTACGGATTCACTGGGCTCCGAGTAGAGCACGGTCCGGGCACGCAAACTGATCTCGTAATCCGTGTAGGCCGTCAAATTGTTGAGCTCGAAGTGTGTCTCATTGTCGCCGAGATCGGCGGTGAAGGTGAGCAGATCGAAGTGAGTGGACTTGTTGTTATGGGTTATACTTCCCCGGTATTCGCGCAACATTCCGTTTGTCTTCACCGGTGGCTTCCACGCCAGCAACACACTCGAGCTGCTCACATTTAGATAGACCAAATCTCTGGGCGGTGTCGGTGATCCCTCGGCTGTGCGCCGGATTAGCTCGGCGCTATATTTGCTGGCCCGTTTGGGTGAGTACATGGACATCTTAACACTGTAGTAGGTAAACGGTTCCAGATTTTCAATCTTGTAGGAGGTGACATCCTTGTCCAGCTCCTTGGTGGTGCAATTATCCGGCTTGCCCTCGGATCGATCGCAATACGTTAGATTGTATCCACTGAGAATCGCCGCACAGACACCTTCAGTTCCCCACTTGACCGTGAGAGATGTGTTGGACACTTCTTCGAAGGATGGATCCACCTTGGCCAGATCATCGTTACCGTCGCCCGTGCACTTCACCCAATGCATGCCCGTATTGTGTCCGATAAAGTTCGCCGATACTGCCATATTCAATGACGGCGATTGACCGCTTGCCGTACTGTATTCCAATTGATCTGTTGGAACGTGCTCAAAGTGAATCGAACCGTTACACTTGGAAGGACGCGCTGGTTCCCCATTGCACCAGAAGACCGTGTAGTCCACCAATTGGAAGCTATCCTTGGGTGGTTTCCAGCCGAGCGTATAGCTAGAGTTGCTAGAATGATAGACACCCTGTATTTTGAGTGGCACGCGCATCTGGGTATCCTCTCTGGTAATGAGCGGTATATATAGGCGACTTGCCTCCACCGATGTGCTCACATTATTTTTACTTCGTACGTAGATCTCGTGATATGAATCCTGCTTCAAGTTCTCAATCGTCGCAGAATTTGTGTCCACTCTAATTTTAGATGCATCGCTGCAAATAAATGGAAATATAGAAGATAGGGTCATTACTTTTTAGTACAACGTTTTGACTATAAGACTAAATTGGGTTTTTTACTCTCATATGTACATATATATATATGTATTGAACTAATGCATCAAATTAAACAAGAAAAAATCATAAGCTGGTGAACTACTGAATAACTGAACAAGCTAATGAACTACTGAAATTCATTTTATGTATGCATTTATGTACATTAGTTAATGAGTGATTGGACTTATTTATTAGATTAAACTAGAACCCATAACTGTTTACCAACTGAAGCACCTGAATTTTCAGCGGAAAGTAAGTCTAAAAATCAGCGTTTGTGAGAAATTATGCTTAATTTAGGAAGTTGAAGGTAAGTTAGTCAAGAAATCTGGAATTTCAAATATATTTTTGATTAGCGATCAAGCACTAACGATGATACATAAAAGCAAGAATGTCTCGATTTGTTTACTTTCTACAACTTAGAATATTCATTCATATATATGTACAATATATACATACATATATTTATGTATGTACACACATATTTATTCAGTTATTTTTGCTATTATTTGTAATCTTGAATTTTGCTGTCTTTCGATTTCTTTTCTGCGTAATTGAGATAACGAAACGAAGTTTACGAAATTCGACAGACATACAGTCAGATAGACAGGCAGGCATATGCCATATGCAGACATATTTGTACGTATGCATGTATGTATGTGCATGTTGAGATACATAGAAGTGCATGTGTGTGAGTGCATGTAGAGCTGGAACAAACACATGAAAACAATTTGCAAGTTATTCCCCACAACCACAGACTCATACAAATAGCTACGTAGCGTGTAGAAATTTCTCGAAAATTGTTTATTTTTAAAAATTCCTTGAATTTCTGTATGGCCTGTATTTGGCCAGGGCATTCATTACGTTCCTGCTTTTTAATTTGTTGTTTTTGTTTTATTTTTCTTAATGGGTATTTGCCTTTAATAAGAAATGCACTTTTATAGTAAAAATCAAAATACAAACCACATTAACGAACGTTGAATACCCTATCCCGATCGTTCCTATAGCACCAAAATAATATATGATATAGACCAGGTTTTAATTGATAAATCAGACAAGGAACCACACAGAAATAAACACATACATACATAAATATGCATACATGTATGGAAATTAAGTGAGAGGAAGTATATACCCGAGTGTTAGGGTATTACGAATGTTTAAGCTAGATGAAAATTTGTAGAAATTTCTTAATATTTCAATGTAGTTCCGCATCAGACTTGCGATCAAATGCATATGTATATGTACATATGTATACATACATATACATATGTATATATATTCACACATGTTTATACATACATTTACACATATATGTATCTATAGATGTATAAACATATTTGATTCTAATTCAGCTTAAATACCGACGCTTCTCTGCAATTTGAGAATGACAAAATATACAGATACATACATACATACATACAAACATGCATGCATGTGTACACAAAAACATATTTACGTTTGTATGTATGCAATGCATGTATGTATGTATGTATTAAGCCACAGTTCACGCTCGCTAATTGGAGCTATCAGCAATTAAATATTATACAGGAATTTCCAACACACTTTTTTTATACGGAAATTAAGTGACTTACTTATAGACTTCGTATAAGTAAAAGTATATGTATGTACATAGATACACGTAAGTATGAGATACATATACATACATATGTAGATACAAATATCCTAAATCTTTGTTAATGTACATATAAGACTTAATATAATATGAAATATACATTGTATGTACATAGATACAAATATATAAGAATAAGAGATATATGTAGATAGATATGTACATACATATATTAGTATAAGTATGCTTATAGTAATAGTCAAATTAAGATTATAATTATATGAAACTAACTGTGCGTTCGTATTGCTATTTGAAAAATAACTTTAATTAATCAGAATAGGTGTCAGTATAATTAAATATTTAAATAAAAGTATCCGTAAAAGTATTCCAATAATTATTACTATAGGTATTGTTATAACTATTTGTCGAACAAAAATCTCTCCTAATAGTACAAATAGTTTCAGTCTTAGTATATGATTCGAGTATTTGCATGTACATATGCCCATACATACATATATATGTATGTATAAGTATAAGAATTGATACTAGCTTTATTATTTCCTATAAGCATAATCAATACCCGTTACATATGTTTACGTTAGCTCAGCATGCCCTATTACACAGTTACAAAATATAAACAAGGTGGCAACACTACTCAGGGTAAACATAAACACCCTGTCAAAAGCGAAGTAGTGTAAATATTTGAGAAATTGCACTTTTTTTTATGGTATTCAAGAGTAAAGCATAAGCCGTTATTTTTGGCCTTGCCACACTGTTTCTGTACCTCGCGCAAAGTTATGTTGGCAGCTCTACAGAAATCCACAAATTGACACCGAATGCACAGACAAGTGAAATTCGCGTGAAAACCGAACGTTTACACGATGCATGCTAATCGTGATTAATTATCAATTTCTACATATGTATGTATGCATGTATATGTATAGACACAAAGACAATTTAGTTGGAACTAGACAGATTGAATTCTCTGGAAATACATAACGTTTGAAAACAAAAGCATTTCTCGTTAATAATTTCTTTCTCTCTTTTTTTTTTCTTAATTCAAAACAATCATATCATTCAATGTTCTTTCCCGAGAAAAAGTGGCGCTTAAATTAAAAAAATTAAAAATAAAATTCCAGTCTGATATAACTAATCACAGGCAACATATTATTCATGAGTATATTATTTAAATATTCTCAACTGATATAAACGTAAATATATGAATTGTTTCTAGTAGCTAATGACGATAAGGACTTATCTTATCTTATTTACGTTTTACAGAAAATCCATTTTTCTTAGTCATCCAAATCAGAAATACTATTAGAATTATTACCAGGAGGCATTCATGTAAGCAGATCAAAATCAATAAATATTGTGTAAGTGTTCCTTTTAGAAATAAATTATGTCAATTAGAATTAAATAGCATTTTAAATTAAGGGAATATCAAAATTGAACACATTTACCAAACATTGCTTATCATGTTGAACGTTCACAGTGTAAACTCTTAGAAATTAGTCAACATAATTAAATTTGAACAGCATTTCAAATAGGAATCTATATTAATTTGATGAAATAATGAATTAATCATTAAGCTATGCTTATCACGTATAATGTTGTACGTGTAAGCGATTTCTTAATGAATAAACTCCCAAATAGGACTTATGTTAATCTATTTGATCGATCAATCAATTTACACCGCTTATAGAGTCAACAAACTAAAAATGGATTTAATTCATTTTAAATTATAATTATTGCCTATCAAGCTTTATGTTTATCGTGTAAGCGCAGTCTTAAAAAATAAACTGCTCTAAATAAATATGAAAAGTGATTTATATAGAGATTTTAATATTCATTTGATGCACAAATCACAAATCACAAATTTTAGGTTCATCGTGTAAACGTCTTATGTACGTATGTATGTATATGATATCAGATCTTACTCACATTAATGTATCATTGCAGCGATACTCGCTAATGACATAGGTAAAGTTGTCGCCGTACTCCTCGTGCTTCTCCAGCTGCTCCCAGTACAGAGTCATCGTGGTATCGGATGAGTAAAGGTAGAAGCTGCCGTTGGTCATGCGCGGGGGGCGTGGTGGACGCTCTGCGGCTGTACGGAAGTAATAGTTGAGCGGTAGGCTCCAACGGGATTTTGTTTTATTATTGCGCACGCGCAGCTCCAACAAATAGTTGTACCCCGGAAAGGGTAGATCTGTAAGGCAGAGCGTATCCTTGGCCGCCGATGAATTGTTCCGCCATGTCGGACGAATTATGGTGGGAAAATCATCGGGCGTCACTAGAATCCGCCATAAGACGCCATAATGAAAATTGCTGCGACGCGGCATTTCCCACGATATGCAAACCGAATCTTTTGTACGGTTGAGCAACTTTAAATTCTGGCCCGGCTGTGCGAGAATCATGCGTTCCACATTATTCACTTCGATGTCCTGCGTAATGTTGCCCAAACTATTGCCAATGTTCAAACGAAAATAATAATTTGTAGCGAACTTTTTGTACTGCTCTCCAGTTATGTTGCATTTAACCAACGGTGAGGCATCGAAATTGCAATCGACATAATAACGGTAATCCGATTTCTTTTCACTGGTAAAGCTAACATTGTATTTGGTATTTATGCTATTTCTCGGCGCAGTAAAATTACAAAACATATAATCCCAATCGTAGCTGGTGCATTCGAAATTTTCCACTTTTAGTGGCTTTGTGCCGACATCCACTAGAGACGTGAACATTCCCATTTCTTTGCACATGCACAAATATTCACCCTCATGATCGGACATATTCCTTAACGACATTTGTATGGTGGTCTCATTGATACGCTGCACATTGGCGTTATCCAAAACTGTGCGAACACCATTGATTTTCACACTGAAATACAAATCAGCTACGTTGCAGCTCTCATTAGTTTTCGACGAGTCGAAAAAGGCCTTATTAATTGTGCATGTTATGTTTAGATCGCCGCCAACGGGAATTTCTGAATTGGCGGGTATCACCCAGCCGGGAGACAGATGCTCTCCATTTAATCCCAAAATGCAGAGGCCAAAGAACAGGGCGAGCGATAATGTTGTATTGATACTTATGTTGCTTATTTGTTGCATTGTTCGTATGCACTTATTTATTTGCATCTGCAATTAACATACAAATATACAATGCATAATTAATTGGTATTTATAAATATATTTTTAGAAAGGGCCACACTTGTACACATTATTCTAAGTAAGTACACACCTTTGCTATTCGATAGACAAAAAATACCTGGGGCACGGGTACGAGGCACTTGTTGGCACTGGTATTGGTAATTCTCGGAAACCGTTTATATATGTTACCAAAAATTCCGAGAACTGATTTTTATGGCATTTTGATTCGTATGCTCGTACCAAATACTGCTCTGGTATCTTCAATGCACAAAAAATTAATTTTCTAACGTTTAGCACCGTTTTTTTTTTTTTAATTCCTTTGTACAACTATTATGAACGTATTTTGTTTTTGTTGTTTATTGGTGCGTTTTAATAAACACATGCACGACTCACTAACTCAACGGTTTGCTTTGCCTTATGCGTTCCCTTTTGCTTGTCGTTTGCTTGGAATTCCACCAGTGTGACCGGCCGGTGCTGAAACGTCACTTACATTTTTACGACACAAAAAAAATACATAATATGCGCAGCCGCACGTCTCAAAAACAAACACATTATTTATTTTCATTTTTATTTAATATTCATTCAATTCATTCACCCATTTTCTCAATAAAAACTTTCATGTAGATACGTATTGGTATATTTTTTCGGTAAAACATTTCATGTTGCAAATGTAGCAAGGTACATTTTAGTAAATAGTGATAACAAATTAAAAATAATTCAAATTGCGCCAGATTAAAATTTGTTATTGTGCAAACTTACATCTAATGTGACCAGTCACATTTGTTTTTGGTCTTAAGGGGATTGCCCGCCGTTGGTCACACTACTTTATATGTGACATATATTGTGTGTGTGTGTCGTATGTGAGAAAGTGACGAATTACTTTTCATCAAATGGAAAATAATTTAGTTTGAAAGCACGTATAAATTTCAATAGGCGATCACAAAAAATAGGAAAATAAAAAAAAAATAAAAAACCTTGCGCAAACATAGCATTATTTTAAGAAACGCATAACTAGCGCTGAAAAACAATCAAAATGGCCGAAGGCGGTAGTAAGCGCATCAACGTGGTAGTTAAAACGCCAAAGGACAAGAAAACTGTTGAAGTCGATGAAGATTCTGGAATAAAAGATGTAAGTACTAAATAAAAGTGCTGTCGAAATGACCGATGTGTTATAGGGGCATGGGGCTGCAGAGCACCGGGCGCTCTAATAAAACATAATTATTGTGGCTAACACTGAACGTTAGGGGTGGGCACACTTGTCTTCTGCACCACGTATATATGTGTGTGTATGATTTCCGTGCGTTTGTGTTCGTATAATTGAAGGTACAGTGCATTTTTTTCTGGAAAGGACGGCAAAGTGCAAATACGCGCACGTATGTGTGTATGTGTGTATGTGTGCGTGTATGTATGTATGTAAATATTCGTAACAATAGGGCAACATTGTTCGTTTTATTTTTCTGTTTAATTTATCATATTTCGTTTATTTATGATTGATTTCAACACAATTTAATGATTATTTTTTTCTTGAATAGTTTAAAATTTTGGTGGCACAAAAATTTGAAGCCGAACCCGAGCAATTGGTGCTAATATTTGCGGGTAAAATCATGAAGGACACCGACACGTTGAAGATGCATAACATCAAGGATAATTTAGCAGTTCATTTGGTAATTAAGGCGCCGACACGCACCAATGAGCAACCGGCCCGTGCACCGGCCGATGTCCGTCAAACACCGTTTGGACTTAATCAGTTTGGTGGACTCGCCGGAATGGAAGCTTTGGGTGCCGGGTCGAATACGTTTATGGATTTACAGGCGCGCATGCAGAACGAATTATTGAATAATGGGGATATGTTGCGTTCGCTTATGGACAATCCGTTGGTGCAGCAAATGATGAACAACCCGGAAACGATGCGTCAATTGATAACATCAAATCCACAAATGCAGGATTTGATGCAACGCAATCCTGAAATTTCCCATATGCTAAATAATCCCGATTTGCTGCGTCAGACCATGGAGCTTGCGCGTAATCCATCGATGTTACAGGAGCTAATGCGTTCCCATGATCGGGCCATGTCTAACTTGGAGTCGGTGCCGGGTGGATATAGCGCATTGCAGCGCATCTATCGTGATATACAGGAGCCAATGATGAATGCGGCAACTGAATCGTTTGGACGCAATCCATTTGCTGGCCTAGTCGAGGGCAGTGGCAATTTGGCTGGCGTTAATCCACAGCAGGGCACGGAGAATCGCAACCCGTTGCCAAATCC